>CAJQZP010001137.1:3595000-3950000 GCA_907164705.1 Parnassius apollo
CTGCCTGGCAAGCTAGTAAGTTATATATTGTTTAGTTTTACATGAGCAAAGATGAGTCATTATGCTAATCTACGTTTATTTATTGTTATTATTATAGGTTATTGTTGGCGACGCGCCTATAAAAATGTTTCAGTTTATTAAATCAACCGATGACGTTGCTATGAAAAAAGGGGCAGTCACGAGCAACGACGCTCTGATAAGAGAATGCTTAGTTAAATCTTTAATAAATGTCGAATTAATGATATGAAGGTCTTGGGTTCGACTCCCAGGCCGGACTAGTTTGTTTGTTTTCCTAAGTAATATCGCTTAATAAATTCGTAAGGAATTTAAGATATAAATTATGTTACCGGATTTGTTCCCCGGTCGAGATAATCACTCTGTGCATAGGCAGAATTAATGGATATTAATTGCATAAATGTTGTTTTGTATAAGTTTGATACGTTTTGTACGAAAACAAATGCCTATTTGTTATGATTGATTAATGAGAACATTCATTTATATTGTTATCTGATTAAAGATAGTTTCATACAGTTCGAAAATTGTATAAAAGCATTTAATTTGCCTAATATGGTCAAAATTGGTGTATATCATAATTTAATTTTTTCTGATAGCCGAGAGCCGTGCAAAAGTTAGTTGTTCAAATAGCGTGAGTACACAGAAGCACGCTGGCCACGCCCTTAGGAGGCCGAATATGTAAAAATTTAAAATGTTTGTAATTCAGTGATTTATGTAAAAATTACTTGTAAAATATTTCAGGTTAATTGTACGTGCTAAAAAAGGTAAATTCTGTGTTATTTTCATGTGAAAATTCCTGTGTATAAGTGAAATAATGATAGTTTTGTATAAGAAATTTAAAAGTGTTTTAAATAGTGAAATAAATAGAAAAAATGTAAATTAAACTATTGTATTGGTTAGCTTATGTATAAATTCAAGTGAGAAACATTGTTTTAACTTTCTGTGTTAAATATTTAAGAAATTTCGATTTCGAACTTGTGAGTAAAATAGGCAGTTTTCGTTTAATAAATAAAAGGTTTTTTATGATATGAAGATATGATGTATATCATGGTGTAGATATTGTTTTGTACTACCTATATTGATAAATTGTATTTGTATATGATTTGAATAAATAAAGATATTGAGTAAAACGTGAGAGAGTAATAGTACAAATTCATGTAATTAAGTTGCGCAAGCGCGCAGATGGCGCGGCTCACTTTCGCGTATAGCTCTGGGGTAGCTTAGTGAACGGGTTTTATTGCAATTCGTTCGAATCGTCGGGAATCGGGAATCCTTCGGGGAAGTTCGGAAATAGTTCGGAAATAAATAAGAAAATCCGAGAAAAAGTTCAAGAAAAGTGAAAAAACCAGCAGTATAGGGAAAAGTGATTACTCTCTCACGGAACGGTTTGAAGATAATTGCTGTTTCATTCCCAAGAAATCCTTTAAGTTATACAGTCCACATCGAAGAATTAAGGCGTCGGGACCGGGACGACTTCGGAAGACCCGTAATCCCCGTCTGAACCTACTTGCTGAAAAGGAAGAGGTTATCGCCCTAGTGTGTTACTCCGTTGCGGAGATCACATACGTTGTTCCCGAACCCAACGTAGGCGTGATAGGAGGCCGGATCGAGAGAAGCCTCGATTCCTGTTTCTTAGTACCCGATCCGCTAGGTCCTCTTCAATTGGTCCTTTTCAGGATCAAGAGGGACACCGACCTGGTCCTTTTCAATTGGACCTTCGGAGCCGGATTGAAGACCACCCGAACCCCGCCAGCTGGATCAAGGAACCAGCTGTGGACTGCTGGTTGTGGAAGAAGAAGACCTTCGGAAGCCGAGTGAAGATCAGCAACCGAAGGAAGCCAGAGGTTTGAGCTGAAGCAATAGGACCAAAGGCCTGAAGACCAGGACGGCAGCACTGAAGGGCTGGACCTGGAACTACCGGAAGAAAGAAAACCGGGATTGCAGCTTGGGGCGTGTGCTCGCATGGGGCACATATCGCAGCCGGGCGCAGGTGTCTTGTGAAGGCACTCATCGTGGCCAAGCAGGGCTTGGCATTTTTCCTGTCGGGCAAGCGTGCTCGGCATTTCCTGTCAGACGATCGTGTCTGGCATTTCCTGTCGGACGACCGTGTCCGGCATTTCCCGTCGGGTCATCAGGGTGCAAAAGGCATCCACCGCTGCTGCTGCCGGGCGAGGGTGCGCGTGGGCACCTGACTGCATCGCGGCCGGAGGAGGGCGCTTGGACGAGGCGTCACCGGCAACTGGGCGGCGAGCACAGCATACATCCCGACCACCTAACGGTGCCAAACGGTTGGGCTCTGGCATAACACCTTCGGGTGGAGCAGTTCTCTCGAGCGAGACTGCGCTTGCACTACCGCTCGACTGTTTCGTCATATTCCTTGGCGGGACAGTTCCTAAACCTTTCCTCCATTCCATTCCTGCACGACTCCATCCCTGGACGGCTCACCTCGGTAGGCCCCGTTCAGGATTGATAGGGCTGATAGGGCTGTTAGGGTGGTAGTAGGGTTGTAGGGTTGGGAGATAAAGGGGGGGAGGGGTAGTGGTGTTAGGTTGGGGTGTAGAAGGGTTGTAGGTAAGGGGTTGTAGGGACCGTAGGGACAGTTAGGGACCGTAGGCCAACAATCACCTTCCTGCAAGATGAAGAAGGCACAAGACCAGACAGGGAGAAGCGAAGGGAGCAGGACAAGGACAGGGCTCTCAAGAAAAGCTAAAGAAGCGGAATCATCTGGAGCGACCACAGCTACTGCGTCAAATGGAGCAACTCCTTCAAGTGGAGCCACCACAGACACGTCCACATGCACGTGGGACTCAGGGACGTCCATGGCAACGACGAGCAACAGGACGGACACCAGTGGTACACAGGCCAGCACCGCACAACAATCCGTTATATCCAGGAGTGAAACGGTGGTCGAAAAAGTAGGTCAAAGGACCGAAGAAGCGGCATCGTCAAGGACAGTAATCGGGCACACTAGTGATAAAGGGTCACAGAGAGGTAGTAGGTCATCGCGATCGGCGAGGCTGAAAGCCGAATTAGAGGCGCGGATTAAATTCGAACGCTCAGAGCTCGAACGAGCACAGGCAGCTGCTGCCTTAGCCAAGTCTCAATTGGAGTTGGCACGACTCAACCGAGAAGAGGAAATCGACTCGAGTGAGGATGATGAAGAGCGGAATACTCAGGTGGAACCTTTCGTAAGGAGTTGGGTTCAGCAAACCATAATGAGCGCGCCGGTTAGTGTAGCACAACCCGATATTACTGATAAGGAAGCGTGTAAAGGATCACGCCGCAAAGGGGCGGAGGTCGAGCGCAACCAAGGAAATGCACAGAAAACACACGCGAGTGAGGTGTCAGAATTGACCGAAGCGATTGTGAGTGCAATAAAAATAGCTGGTAAAGATAAATCTTCCCAGCTTCATTTCCTCCAGGAATTACCGGTGTTCGATGGAGACCCGGGTGAATGGATAATTTTCAAAACGGTGTTTGAAGACACAAAAGGCCAATTTTCAGGGGTGCAAAATGTCGCACGCCTTAGGAGGGCATTAAAGGGCACCGCTAAAGAGGCGGTTAAGTCGCTGTTATTTACTTTATGTGAACCTGAAGAAATAATGAACGCTCTCGAAAGAAGATTCGGTAGGGTTGAGATGCTCATTCTAGCCGAAATCGAGAATGTAAAGCGTATGCCAAGATTGGCAGAAGATTGCCGAAATATAGGATCTTTTGCAAGTCGTATTACGAACGTGGTTGCCACAATACAAGCGTTGAATCAACCACAGTATTTATACTCACCGGAGTTAGTGAGCCGCATAGTGGAGAAACTTGGAACTATGATTAAATTTAAATGGTTTGAATATCGAGCTCAATATCCTTTGGAGCCAGAGTTACAGAAGATGGCCAAGTTTTTAAATTTATTGAGTGAACAATTTGGAACGTCCTTAAGCAATGAAAATGCGCCTGAAAAAAGGAAGCATATGCTGGATCAGCGACTTCACACCCATAACGATGGGTGTGAAGTCGCTGATCCAGCAAGTATGGAGGACAGGCATCTCTTGGGATGAAGAAGTTTCACACGAGTTACACGTGTTATTTTGTAAATGGATATCGGAAGTGAAGAAATTAGGTCACTTAGAAGTACCTAGACCCGTTGCTGAAGGCATCGGCAAAGGAGAGTTACATACTTTCACGGATGCTAGTGAAAAAGCATACGCTGCCGCGGTGTATTACGTCACCACGGACGAGCAAGGAATAAGGCGGATTACGCTGATCGCCGCAAAGGCAAGAGTAGCGCCATTGAAACCAATTTCGATTCCAAGGCTTGAATTGCAAGCAGCTCTTATGGGCAGCAGACTGGCTGCTTCGGTTAGTGAAGAGAGCAAGTACGAGATGTCCGAGAGAGTGTTTTGGACAGACTCACGTACAGTGTTAGCGTGGATTAAGTCGGATCCTCGCGCTTTTAAACCATTCGTTGCTCATCGATTGGCTGAGATCGAAGATCACAGTAAGCCATGTGAATGGCGATGGGTTCCAACGTCACAAAACGTGGCAGACGACGCCACTAGAAATTTTCCTTCCACCTTCGATGTAAGTCATCGCTGGTTTCAAGGACCTGAATTCCTCAGGAAAAGTCCTGATTTATGGCCCAAACAAGTGGACACCATAAATAGCTTAGAAACAGGTGAAGAAAAATCGCCAAAGGGCGTAAATACGTTAAGAAAGCAAGAACCGTTAAGTCTACCCGACTACGGACGATTTAGCAGCTTTAAGAAATTCCTTGGAGCAACTACACGCACCTTACAAGCGGTAGAAAAATTCAAGAGTTTAAGAAAGTCGGTTAAAGGACCCGACGACGCAACCGAAAAGTCGGTTATGTGTTCCAACAAAGTTTTAGCAAAGTCGGTTAAAGGACCCGATAGCGCGTTGGACACAGCGCTCTTGAAAAAGGCGGAAATATTAATTTGGAAATTCATTCAAGACGAGTGTTTTCATTCGGAAATAAAATGTTTGAAAGCAGGCAAAAGCGTTGAAAGAAGTTCACGCTTAAGTAAATTATCTATGGAAATAGGAGAGGATAACTTACTCCGTTTAAATGGACGTTTACCTTTCAAGTCTAATTTGACCGAGGAAAGTAGAAAACCTGTCATATTAGACGGTAAACACGAAATCGTTAAAATGATGATTAGAGAAGTTCATCATCATTTTGGACACGCCAATCACCAGACGGTGATGAATGAGGTGAACCAGAAATTTTACGTCTTGAACTTGCGTAATGTAGTACGAAGTGTGTCACACCATTGTCAGTGGTGCAGGACATACAGGTCAAAGCCGCAAAACGTGCCACAAGGAAATATTCCTCTGGAAAGAATAGCTCATCATGAGCCACCTTTTACATGCTCAGCTGTAGATTATTTTGGTCCTATGAGTGTGACTATAGGAAGGCGACACGAAA
The DNA here is from genome assembly GCA_907164705.1 of Parnassius apollo. Classification (NCBI taxonomy): domain Eukaryota; kingdom Metazoa; phylum Arthropoda; class Insecta; order Lepidoptera; family Papilionidae; genus Parnassius; species Parnassius apollo. The sequence continues at coordinate 3,600,456 of CAJQZP010001137.1, forward strand.
AACGTTGGGGCGTTTTATTCACGTGTCTGACCACCAGAGCAGTACATCTGGAATTAGCAGCCTCATTGACACCAGCGTCAATGATAATGGCGTTAAGGCGATTTATCGCCAGAAGAGGAAAACCAGCCGTTATATACAGCGATAACGGGACAAATTTCAAAGCTGCAAATAAAGAATTATTGAAAGCATGCGAAGAATGCTATGAGGGCATGAAAAACGAGTCATTTAAGAAATATATTAAATGGAAATTTATACCTCCGGGAGCACCGCACATGGGTGGCGCCTGGGAGAGGTTAGTAAGATCGATTAAAATTGCGTTGACCGCTACGCTTAAGGAGAAGAGCCCACGAGAGGAGGTTCTACATACGTTACTTTTAGAAGCAGAGCATACGGTAAATTCCAGACCTCTGGTAACATTCAGTATGGATAGTCCTGAAGAGGGTTTGACACCCAATCATTTTCTTCTGGGACGCTCATGTGGTGATCGACCACCTGGATTATTTTTAGAGCGACATCTGACGGGTCAACTCAATTGGAAAGCTGCACAGAGGTTAGCCGACCATTTTTGGACAAGATGGCTGAAAGAATACATGCCTACGTTAATACCTCGAACAGGTGATAACGGCAAGTTCATGGAACCTAAAGAAGGCGATATTGTTTTGATAATAGATCATTCGTTGCCACGAAATACGTGGCCAAAAGGTAAAATTAGTAGAACGTTACCGGGACCAGACGGTCACACCAGAGTGGTTGACGTCATTACTAGCACAGGTATCTTGAGGAGACCTACATCCAGAATAATAGTCCTGGTACCCGCGACGCCTCCCAAATGATGGTGCTAACGCACGGGGGGGGAGATTGTTGGCGACGCGCCTATAAAAATGTTTCAGTTTATTAAATCAACCGATGACGTTGCTATGAAAAAAGGGGTAGTCACGAGCAACGACGCTCTGATAAGAGAATGCTTAGTTAAATCTTTAAGAAATGTCGAATTAATGATATGAAGGTCTTGGGTTCGACTCCCAGGCCGGACTAGTTTGTTTGTTTTCCTAAGTAATATCGCTTAATAAATTCGTAAGGAATTTAAGATATAAATTATGTTACCGGATTTGTTCCCCGGTCGAGATAATCACTCTGTGCATAGGCAGAATTAATGGATATTAATTGCATAAATGTTGTTTTGTATAAGTTTGATACGTTTTGTACGAAAACAAATGCCTATTTGTTATGATTGATTAATGAGAACATTCATTTATATTGTTATCTGATTAAAGATAGTTTCATACAGTTCGAAAATTGTATAAAAGCATTTAATTTGCCTAATATGGTCAAAATTGGTGTATTTCATAATTTAATTTTTTCTGATAGCCGAGAGCCGTGCAAAGTTAGTTGTTCACATAGCGTGAGTACACAGAAGCACGCTGGCCACGCCCTTAGGAGGCCGAATATGTAAAAATTTAAAATGTTTGTAATTCAGTGATTTATGTAAAAATTACTTGTAAAATATTTCAGGTTAATTGTACGTGCTAAAAAGGTAAATTCTGTGTTATTTTCATGTGAAAATTCCTGTGTATAAGTGAAATAATGATAGTTTTGTATAAGAAATTTAAAAGTGTTTTAAATAGTGAAATAAATAGAAAAAATGTAAATTAAACTATTGTATTGGTTAGCTTATGTATAAATTCAAGTGAGAAACATTGTTTTAACTTTCTGTGTTAAATATTTAAGAAATTTCGATTTCGAACTTGTGAGTAAAATAGGCAGTTTTCGTTTAATAAATAAAAGGTTTTTTATGATATGAAGATATGATGTATATCATGGTGTAGATATTGTTTTGTACTACCTATATTGATAAATTGTATTTGTATATGATTTGAATAAATAAAGATATTGAGTGAAACGTGAGAGAGTAATAGTACAAATTCATGTAATTAAGTTGCGCAAGCGCGCAGATGGCGCGGCTCACTTTCGCGTATAGCTCTGGGGTAGCTTAGTGAACGGGTTTTATTGCAATTCGTTCGGGAATCGTTCGGGAATCCTTCGGGAATCCTTCGGGGAAGTTCGGAAATAGTTCGGAAATAAATAAGAAAATCCGAGAAAAAGTTCAAGAAAAGTGAAAAAACCAGCAGTATAGGGAAAAGTGATTACTCTCTCACGGAACGGTTTGAAGATAATTGCTGTTTCATTCCCAAGATCCTTTAAGTTATACAGTCCACATCGAAGAATTAAGGCGTCGGGACCGGGACGACTTCGGAAGACCCGTAATCCCCGTCTGAACCTACTTGCTGAAAAGGAAGAGGTTATCGCCCTAGTGTGTTACTCCGTTGCGGAGATCACATACGTTGTTCCCGAACCCAACGTAGGCGTGATAGGAGGCCGGATCGAGAGAAGCCTCGATTCCTGTTTCTTAGTACCCGATCCGCTAGGTCCTCTTCAATTGGTCCTTTTCAGGATCAAGAGGGACACCGAACCTGGTCCTTTTCAATTGGTCCTTTGCGGCCGATTGAGAGGACGCCCGAACCTGAGTTCCTTTTCAGTTATTTATGAAGTATTCTTATCTGGTTGGTCTGAATAAATATATAAAAGGATATAATAAATAAATATATTATATAGTATTTTAGGCAGATAATCTTGAGAAACGGGCGAACGATGCGGGTGGTATCGAGGAACACCTCCTTCTGGATTTGAGCCCAGAACGGTCCTTCACGAATTCCAGTCACCTCATATGACCCGAGAGGCCGAATGGGATATTTTGTTTTCTTATCTGTTTTGGCTTTCACGAGGTTCTCGTCATACGGAATGGTAATGTCGACCAAAATATCCTTGATTATGCCCGGTCCAGCACAATATCAGCCTTATTCGCAAGAATAGCCCTGTCTGTGATGATGGCCTGGTCATAGTAGAGCCTGGCGCGGTCATTTTCGAGCAAAGATTCCGGCATGTACTTTTATAGTAAGTCAGTTTCCGATCTACGCGACCGTATTTCAGAGCGAGCTCCTGGTGTAGAATCCTAGATTTATCTGTGCAAGTACTCAAAGTTAGAAAGCACCGAACAACTGGAGATGACATGCCTAAGTGATTCGCCGGGATGGCGACAAGCTCGACAGATGTCGACGAAGCCAACAACAACTATCGGACATACATCCTTTAGGATGTATGTCCGATAGTTGTTGGTCTTAGCAACCTGATCCTGTATCGTACAGACAAAACCCTCTGTTTCCAGCAACCGTATCTACGAAAAGCTCATGTAGCCTTGTAGAACCTCCCATTGAGCTCCTTCTCTATCTATCTCACGGTCGAAAATGCTGTGTACTGCCGATTCTTCTTGCCATTGCTTGTTGGCTAAAGATAGAGGGGTAGGCCCTTTATCACAAGAAATTACGTCGTTGTAGAATGGATCATCCAATCTCGTCAGGAAATAATTACGGAGGCTGCACACTTCGCGATTATGCATGGTGAGCGCGCTTAAAAAGCCACGCCACCATTATTATTATTATAATCCATTCAAAAATCTATAGGTACTCTATTCAACATTCTCTATTTAAAAAGTACTGCCACTGGCTCCCTAACTACATATATGTTATGCCACTTTCCGTCAATACCCTGAGATGGATTGGTGCTTTTTACTTTTGCCGCAATTAGGACGTGTTCAGAAAATAATTTTACAATCCTTTTTTCAGAGAAGCAAACTGCACTGTTATATTTTTTACTAAATGCTCGTTTAGCTGGACACGGGTATTAATTCGAATTTATAAATATTTTAGCATTTGCAGTGTGTTGTCTTAAATTGGTTTGTCGCCGTACCGGACCACTCAAGTCTTTAATTAAAATCCGTATATGTACTTTTATCGTTCATATTTGTCAGTGGAGTTTCATTGCATCGCGTTATAAAGATTTGTTGCACTGGTTCTACACATACTTATAATAAGTAATCGTGAACACCTTTCACTTATCAACAAGGAAGATAGTGATAATAATTTTTAAGTTTTTGTCATCTAGCATCTCACCAAATTATGTTTGATTAATTTTCATGAGCTCTCAAAACGAAATTTCGATAGAAATGTTACGAAAAAAATTGACAATTAATGAAGCAATTTTTTCTTGTAGACAACTAAACTTGCTATTATTTTTAATGATTCAGATCTAATTTAACTTAAAACAGGAACTGGATAAGATAGGATAAACTCAATGTATAAAATTCAAATTATACGTAGTGAATGATGATGGGTTCAACTACCCAATTCAAACAAAAATCTACGCAATAATACAAATCCATTAAAATTGAAATGTCTGTCCGCAACATCGAAGTAACTGCCTTTTAATGAGCTGAATGAAATGAGCTGCCGTGTAGTGGCGGTTGAGAATATCCACTACCCCATATCTTCCCGTGGGTGTCGTAAGAGGCGACAGAGGGAGACAGGCAGGAGATGGGCAGCAGCATCTTCCTGATAACAACTGTGATATAATAAAAAACTGCGTTTTCCAACCCACTCGCCAAGCGTGGCAACTATGGCAAATATGAATAACGACGCAAACAAACGGCCTCCAGTCCCCGGCGGCCCCGCTATTCCTGGCTACGGTGGCGACCATGGTAACGGCGGGGCAGGGGGTGCTAAAGAATCTCCGGTGGAGATTCGGTTGCCACCTACGACGACTAGACCTGGCAACATATAACGCACGCACCCTGAGGACTGACGAGAAGATACTGGAGCTGGAAGAAGAGGTAGACAAGTTGCGCTGGCATATTATTGTATTATCCGAGGTCCGAAGAGAGGGGGAGGACACGGCAATCCTCGAGTCCTGCAACTTGTTCTATCACCGGGAGGGCGACCATCTGTCCCAAGGAAGTGTCGGATTTATCGCCTCAAGTCTCTCGTTAATAACGTTGTAAAGATTGGGAGTGTGTCGACGAGGGTCGCGTACCTGATACTCAGAATCACCAAACGGTATTCGCTGAAGGTCATACAGGTTTACGCACCAACCTCGGCACATCCCGATGAGGAGGTGGAGGAAATGTATGAGGATATTTCAAGAGCCATGAATTCCTCCAAAACCCACTACACGGTGTTGATGGGAGACTTCAAATCAAAACTAGGCACAAGAGAAACCGGTGAGCTGAAGGTAGGGAAATTTGGAGTAGAGCAACGGAACCGAACGGGCCAGAAGCTGGCCGACTTTATGGAGAAAGAGGGACTCTTTATGATGAACTCTTTCTTCCAGAAGCGACCCCACAGGAAGTGGACCTGGACGAGCCCTGACGGTTCGACAAAAATGAGATTGACTTCATTATGACGACCAGACGCCAACTGTGTCAGTGATCGCAAGGGTGAAAACTGGCAGCGATCACCGAATGGTTAGAGGCACACTGAACCTAAACGTTAATTTAGAGAGGTATCGTCTAATGAAGTCAACGCTCCGTCCCCCTCGTGCTCTAATCCAAAATCCCGAAACCTTTCCGCTCGAGTTTCGTAACCGCTTTCTGTGCCTAGAAGATTGCATTGGAGTGGACGACATGAATGACAAGCTCGTGGAAACTGTCCATGCGGTCGGAGCTAAGTTCTGCAAGACCCGCCGCAGAAGAACACAAAAACTCTCCGGTCACACTCTTAATCTCATGGCTGTTAGACGGCGATAAGAGATTAGACGGGAGATAAGGCTGCAATCGTCAACAGATTTGACAGCACGCAGGCAACTGAACAGACAGATCTCCAAATGCATGCGGCGAGACTTACGCAACTTTAATACTGCTCGTATTAAAGAAGCGATCGAGCGGAACCAGGGCTCCAAAGTCTTTGCCAGAGATCTGTCTGCCATAAAGAGCCAACTGTCAAAGCTGAAGACTGAGTGTGGCAGCATCGTTTCCGGGACACCTGAGATTCTGAGTGAGATTGAGAGGTTCTATGGTCAGCTGTACACATCATCGTTGGAGCCACACGCAAGTGTGAGTAACGATCCAAGAGCAAGTCTTATCCGACACTATTCCGATGATATCCCGGACGTCAGTCTGAGCGAGATTAGAATGGCTCTCCAGCACCTTAAAAACGGCAAGGCCCCGGGCGAGGGTGGAATAACAGCGGAGCTTCTGGAAGCGGGTGGAACATCGGTACTTGAAGTCCTTCAGAAGCTCTTCAATTCCGTCCTCCATGGTGGCACTACTCCGGAGGCGTGGAGCAGAAGCGCGGTGGTCTTGTTCTTTAGGAAAGGCGACAACGCTGTCTTGAATAACTACAGACCGATTTCCCTTCTGAGCCGCGTCTACGTGTTGTTTTCGAGAGTCATTACGAATCGTCTCGCACGTAGACTCGACGACTTCCAGCCTCCCGAACAAGCCGGTTTCCGAAAAGGCTTCAGTACCATAGACCACATACATACCCTGCGGCAGATTGTACAGAAGACCGAAGAGTACAATCTGCCACTTTGCCTGGCATATGTGGACTATGAGGAAGCCTTTGATTCCGTCGAAATTTGGGCGGTGCTACAGTCCCTTCAGCGGTGCCAAGTTGACTGTCGGTATATCGAAGTGCTGAAGTGTTTGTACAGTAGGGCTACCATGGCTATCCGAGTACAGAACCAGAGTTCGAAACCTATCCAACTGCAGAGAGGTGTAAGACAGGGTGACGTTATATCCCCGAAACTCTTCACCGCTGCGTTGGTAGACGTTTTCAAGCTACTGAACTGGAAAGGATACGGTATTAACACCAATGGCGAGTACATCACTCACCTTCGATTTGCCGACGACATAGTCCTTATGGCAGAATCGCTGGAGGACCTTAGCACTATGCTCAATGGCCTCAATGGTGTCTCCCAACGGATAGGTCTTAAGATGAACATGGACAAAACAAAAATCATGTTTAATCCATGTCACACCATGCCGGTAGACACTATGCTCGAAGTTGTTGACATATGTTTACCTGGGACAAATAGTCCGACTAGGTAAGTCCAACTTCGACCGAGAGGTCAATCGACGGATTCAACTCGGCTGGGCAGCGTTCGAGAAATCACGACACATCTTTTCGTCAGGTATACCTTAATCTCTGAAAACTAAAGTGTATAATCATTGCGCGTTGCCAGTGATGACTTACGGATCTGAGACGTGGTCCTTCACTGCTGGTCGTATGAGGACGCTCAAGGTCGCTCAGCGAGCTATGTAGAGTTTCTCTGCGTGATAGACTCAGAAATGAGGATATCCGCAGTAAAACCAGAGTGACCGACATAGCCCAACAGAATAGTAAGCTGAAGTGGCAATGGCCTATCTCGAAACCCCGGGGAAAAACTCAAGCAGCCTCGTACCGGTAGGCGTAGTGTAGGGCGACCCCCCACTAGATGGAGTGACGACCTGGTAAGACATGCAGGAAGTCGATGGATGGAGGTGGCTCAGGACCGTGCTTTGTGGCATTACTTGGGGGAGGCCTATGTTCAGCAGTGGACTTGTGAAGGGCTGTAATGATGATGTTGTTGAATGAGCTGAGGAGGTCATTTGCATGACATTAAGACATGAACAATCATTTTAATTTTTTTTGTCTGTACCCATGATTATCGGATTGAAATTCGGAATGGCTAAACCAATTGTAATGAAACAAAAAGATAGAGAGTAATGCCAGGATTAATCTAGACTATATTTTGAAACAATGACCTTTGAACTTTCATCATCACGGCCTTTAATTCCACTGCTGAACATAGACCTACCCCATAGATTAATAAATACTTAATAACAGATATGAAAGAATTATGTAGTTTAATTAAGGATGATATAATAATACATTCAATGAAGTTGAATATATAGTGATTTCTTATATTTACGCGAACACTACACATTGTAATAATACTAGTTTTTACGGATTTTATCGCGTATATTTAATTATAAATACCCGACGTTTCGAGCGCTTTACAGCACCCATGGTCACGGGGAGTCCTCCCTCCCTCCCTCTTCAATTGAATATATAGCTTTCAAGTAAATTTGTCGGTACTTTACGCACGCCACCTACATTAAGGTAATTATACTATGGCTATAACCCCTGCGCAAATAACAGCAATAAGTTGACAAATGATCAATTGAGTAAAAAATTTGCAAACATTAATTTTTATACATTAAAATTATTACATTTCATTCTCATCTGCTTGGGCTGTATAAACATGTAAAACAAAATAATAAATATTAAATATACAATATATTTACAATACGTCACTAAATCAAACCCAAATATATGAAAGCCCCCGACAGGGCAGACCAAACGGCCTCAGCTTTAGAGGGAAAGGGAAAGAAAATACAGGTGGTATCGAGGAGCACGGCCTTCTCCATTAACTCATAGGGAGTACGGTATTAACTCATGGGAGTACGGTATTACCTCATAGGGGGTACGGTAGTACCTCATAGGGGGTACGGTATTACCTCATAGGGGTACGGTATTACCTCATAAGGGGTACGGTATTACCTCATAGAGGTTACGGTATTACCTCATAGGTGGTGCGGTATTATCTCACAGGGGGTGCGGTATTACCTCATAGGGGGTACGGTATTACCTCATAGGGGAACGGTATTACCTCATAGGGGATACGACTTTATCTCTTGGGGGTACGGTATTACCTCATGGGGGTACGGTATTACCTCATGGGAGGTACGGTATTACCTCATAGGGGGGATTTTGCCATAGTTACACGCTTGGCGAGCAGTTGTTATCAAGAAGACGCTGCTGCTCTCTATTATCTAGATGTTAGTGCTGTTAGTCTATGCGACTCTTACAGCTTCATCTTGTCTCGAGCTAATTAAAAAAAGGGAAAGGCAATGAGGTGAAAATGATGATGAGATGGTTTATGATTTGATATTGTTACCAATTATCATGTCGTCTTTTAGGCGTTTTGACTGCTCAGCTCGTGTCGGCGATGGTCTGGGCGGTGAGAACCGTCCAGGAACGCGGGTGTACGGTGTGTACGCGGTGTGAGCTGGAACGCGTCGTACCCGTTGCGGGTGCGACCGTCCCATTCGTGTCCTATTGGTGTTTGTCCCATTTAGTTTCGTGATGTGCCTGCGACGCTTGGGTCGACTGGATCGAGCGGTCCTGACGCTGCTGCCTGCCCATCACCTGTTTCGATTTCCCTCTGCCGACTCTTACGACACTCACGGGACGATATGGGGACGTGGATATTCTCACACCGCCACTACACGGTTTTTGATCTTTAATCATACCTTAAATCTAAATAATGCAACATTTATAGATCGCCAAGCGAAGAGTCGTTATTTACACTCGCTTATACTGCGTACAGATCGAATATTATTACAATTATTTTTGATATTATTTACTAAAAGCCCGCCTCATTTAAAATAAAAATCTTGACAGTCAAATGCTACTAAAGCGAGTTATAATTTAAAAGTAATATTATGTTCTCAATTATAACTCGCTTCAAGGCAAAGAACCCATCTTGGCTATAAGATGGTATTTAAACAAGAGGTGTGGACGACATCGGTGCTTCGAGAATGCGATAGATATCTTAATTTATCGTATAATTCAAGCACAGGAATGTAAAATTAATTGCAACGTTACTGCGACGAACAGGTGTTCCGTTTTTATCTTTATTACCGATCGATCTCTTGTAAGGATTTCAAGACCTGCGCGAAAGGATATTGTATACATAATTTATGGATTTCCTTTAACTTTCTAAGCTTTTGTATAATAGATGCTGTCTGATTGAACGTAATTTTTATAACTACCAAAATAAAAACATGCCATATCAGTCTTTGTATATAGTGCTTTTTTATATATATAGTAAACACCTTTTTATTTACTTGCGGCTATTTTTTACCATTCATGTTGCAACCATATTATACATAGGGCGTGAGTTAACTTTGTCTATCCAAAATAAAAAGTAAACAGATCTTAACAGTTTTCTATCGTTTTTTTACTGTTAAGATAATTAAACAAACGTAATAAAGTTATAGTTTTACGTACTTCTCGAGATCCTTACCCACTCATCCAATAACTAGTAATGCTAAATAATGTTTGACCTCTTTTATCGTTTTAGACGACACACAACTCTCATACATATCTCAGATGAACAACAATAAGGTTTGCCACTATATATTTGGATTATTTTTAATTGTTATGTACAGGTATTTTGACATTACGACATAATTGAACGCATTCCAGACAAAAGAAGAATAAAAATGAAATATATATACATATATATATATATATATATATATATATATATATATATATATATATATATATATATTATTAATTATTCACTGATATTATAGGTTAAAAGGATTGGAATAATGAGCCGTAGTAGCTCAGGAACTAAGCGCTCGCCGTTTTACAATACGCGAGCAACTGGGGTTCGGTTCCAGCGCGAACAAATGAAATTGTTAATTGCATTTTTTAAATTGCTAATTTATAACGTGCGCGGTGGTGAATAACATCGTAAGAACGCTGCATGTATAAGAAATTAAAAAATATTTCAAAGTAATGTAAATTCCGCCAACAAACATTGGGGCAGCACGGAGGATATTGCCTTGCTCTAAAGAAGCCAAAAGATACGCCCCACAGATAGGCACAAGCCAAGCTTTTTTAGTTTTTGTATTTTCATCTACTTAAAGAGTGAGTATCCTCAAGGAATTGGATGGGTTTATGTTAAGCTAATTCAGTGCATTTTGCCATCTTCGGCTACATCACCACTTACCATCAGGTGGGATGATACTCAAGCACTGGCATTTATACATATTAAATTTCGGTTTCAGTGTGTGTGTTTTTTATAGAATAAGGGTGACAAACGAGCACACAGTCCCCCTGATGGTAAGTGGATGCTGTGGCCCATAAACATTTACATTTATATAGCTACCTACATTTATATAACAGCTATATTATAATCCACCTGATGGTAAGTGGTTGCTGCGGCTCATAGACTTCTACTTCTATCCTCAATTAAGAATCAAAATGCAGATGCGTTGTCACCCATGAGGACTGAGATGGAATGCCTTTTTTCCAATATATAGGGTCTCCGGTTCTCTACACTCGCCATACGAAACAAAACAGCACTAAGCTGCTATATTACACTGGTGTTCTGTGAGAGCGTGATCCTACCCCGGGCGAGCCGACCCATTGGTGTGAAACCTATATACCTCCTCACCCCCTTCTAATTGCACTCATCCTCAGACATGCAGGTTTCCTCACGATGTTTTCCTTCACTTCATTGGTGGTGGTGCCAACCATAATATAGCTGCAGCGTGGCTCTACAACTTTCGTTCGTAAAGCTTGGCCGATTTTGAGGAAATTTTTTGGGGTTCTTATGGAGTCACCTGGATGGTTCTTAGCTATAGTTGAATCCGGTAGGTGGCGCTTTTTCAAACTCGGGAAATCATCCGCGCATTACTATTAGTTATGGTTAAAAAAACTGTGCACTTTAGGCGTTTTTCAAAATTTAGTCAATTAACGTCTCTTTTTGCAGTTCTTGCTTCTTTAGTGTATTGGACTTACTGATGGTGGTATTTTAAGCCCGATATTTAAACAAATCACCACCTTTTCTTTTTCTGTCGAATAGAGATTACCAAGTAACTAAGAGTGAGCCTAATGGTAAGTGGCTATTGCGGACCATGGATACCTGCAACCAACATCAAATATAGAAGGTCAGCCTGTAATTATACTGGCATTCTATACTCTTGAAACCCCAACTCAGTATTTCACGTATGGAGTTTAGAATTAAGGAGTACATACTCTGTATAAAAAAGTGTCCGTAGGAAAGCGAAACGTGATAAGGGTGGCGCCACTGTAGCTACAGTCCAAATTTTAAAGAACTTTTTATATTTTTTTTTGCACAGACTTTCACCATAATTCTTTTTACAATAATTATTTTATTGTTTTCAAAATTTTTCTTTTCAGAATCACTCTCAACGTATTTTACGGCAATCTATCATACCCTGTAGCTACTCGAGCGCTGTTGTGGAGAGTTTTTAAACTATTATTTACTTCCAGAAGGACACATTTTCAACTATTCTCCTATGGGAGATTGTCCTCCTTACCTCTATACTCCATGATTTCACGCACCGCATAGTGCCCGCACCGCTAGTTGGCGGCGGAATTAGGAAAAAAGGTTGTACTTACCTGAAGTCCTTATCAGACGAACTCCTAGGCAGAAATGGAGTCATACCACCATATTATTGTTCGTCCTTAAAGTCTACTGTTTTACGGACGTCACAACGTCTAATAAATCAATGAACGCCGGCTGCACGCACGAAAAAGGATGACTCATTGTAGCGTTACGCTCATTGTAACGTCATTGTTACGATCGGATCGAGAGCACTGCACGGGCGAGCGAAATTGTAATATAGCCGTAGTACGAATAGGTCGGCTCGATCGGGGAAGTACCACACTCTTACGAATACCAGCGTGAAATGGCATAATGTTGCTGTGTTATGATAAGTGTATTAGTCAGACCCTTATCAACGAGGCACTTTTTATTCTTACAATCGCTGTATGCTTGTTTGTCATCCTTTCTTGATATATAAAAACTATCTTCCGTGTATAATTTGTACGTTCATACATCATATATATATATATTGAAAAAAAATGATGATATCGCCTTCAAATCAATTTCATTTGACGTGTAATTATATATTTGAACCATTTATGGTTACAAAATGTATTTATAAAACTAATGTAAAACATGTCAGAAGATATAATTGACATATTATACGAAAATATATTGTCCAAAAGCATGCAATTATACTATTATATAGCTATATAGTTTACACCATGTAATTTTAATTATAAATAGCTTTATTTAACGATGTGTCAAAAGTTTGCGTTTGTAACGTAATTCGTATTATGTCATTAATCGTTATAATCCCAACGAAATAGTTTTGATTGTGGTCGGTGCCGACAATTATGTTTTAATGTTCTCGGTCATAAAATAAATGAGAACAACGCATTTCATTCCAATTTTGCGCAACTGTAACGACATGTATAGTAATTAAAATTAAACTGTGCCTTGTTGACATTTTTAAAGTTGTCGTAGTTTAAAAATTACGATTGAAACACAATAATTGACATTTAACAATGAAAATTATGCAGTACAGTGATAAAATAGCAAAGTTCAGTACTATTCTTTATTAATTCAGATTCTCATTTATTCAAACGAAATTTGATCCGTATATTATTAATTTAATATTTATAATTTTAACTATAGTGGAGAAAGAAGACTCTAAAATTGATTTTGTTATGAAAGTGCTTTTCCTAAATGTTTTTTTGTTTTTCAAGTTTCCTCTAAAAGATTTATATCAATATTTTATTTTCCGTAGAATGTTATCTTTTCCGTTACCGAAAAATTATCGAAGGTGTAAGATACACGGTACAACAATTTCTAATCCGATGTGTGACGAACAACACGAAGTCACCCTATATGTGTATATATATATATATATAATGTCAAGCAGTGAATTTTTTATTAACTATCGCGATGGTTTTGTGCACTATCGCGAAAAATCCATGTCGTAGATTATAAAAACGCAATAATCGTTACGGTGTTTTGTTGAAAAAATCGAAATAGCCTGACATTTTCAAAATCCGGCCGCAATTCTGATGAGAGCCCAAGACAAATTCTGACCTATGGTATATCTAGCTGCGTGGGCATTATACGGTCGGCGGAAGAGCGAGCGTTATTCAACGCGAAGTAGTCACTTCCGGCGTGGTCAAAAGCCGCGTTCTTGACTCGCACAAACAAAAATATGACGTTGGTTAAGATTTTGCTACAATATCTAGATTGATTTATGTTAATAAAGATAAGTATATAAAATATGCTGTTTATGTCTCATATAATAATTATAATTATACTTGAATTAGATCCCTAACTTCAAAGTATGTGCAATTCGTCCGTTTTACTGTTAGATTGATCGAAGAAATAAAAGGGCATTTGAACATAGCAGTAAATTACTTGCCAAACAAAATATCTTAATTATGGATATGTTCAATTAGCGAGTTCTGTTACTAATTACCTTAATCTTAAAGGGTTTAATAAACTTTTTCAACATCCGTTACCATACTTTTAAGTATAAGATAGCGTGCGAGTAACATTTTGTTACTTTTTGAACAAATAACTTACTTTGTGCGTCTCATTAATTATTAGTAAAATTAATTAAATTGGAATTAGTAAAATGTTCTATACGTTATATTTTATCTATTGGTTATCGACACAAACAGCCGTGCTTAAGCTATATTTTACCTGTGGTTATAGCACGAATGGGTCGGCTCGACCGGGGTAGGACCTCGCTCTCACAGATTACCAGCGTAAAATAGCGGCGTCATGCCACTGTGTTTCATATGGTGATTGTAGAGAACCAGAGACTTTTTTATTGGAAATGAAGCATTTCATGTTAGTCCTCAGGAGTGACAACGACGTGTGTTTTCATTCTTAATCGAGGATAGATGTAGACCTCTATTGGCTACACTAGTATCTACTTACCATATGTTGTTTGTGTGCTTGTTTGCCACCCCTCATTCTATATAAGAACGAAGAATTTAAAGCCTAATTAAAGTAAACAAGAACTAGAATTGTAGTCGAAATCATTCTATTTCAATGTAATATCGTAAATTACTATAATATATTTTATATATTTACATTTTATCATAATATGCTCGTTTATACGCATTTCTTGTATTGATCGATTATATTTTATTAAATTGAAGTCAGAACCTTTACAGCTGTTCGCTGCCACCGGTCTAAATATTTTAAATTTATGTCCGCCAATTTATATTTAAAATATATAATATAAAGTATATCTTTATAAAAATCTTGTTTTATACTGTAATTTTATGCGGTGTAAAAATACGAGAATATGGTTGTAAAATAAATGTGAAATAAGGTTAATCGTATTCTCAATAAATGCAAATTGTGTTATGAAGTCAGTTTTAGAACTTACATAAATTTAAAATATATATTGCTTTATTATGTACAAGACTTGAATATAAGAGTTAATAGAATTTACCTGGAGTGAAACAAGTATTTCAGTAATGGTCTGCAAAAGTTCAGCGGTGGACTTGTGAGGGGCTGTAATGATGATGATATGATGATGATTGATACGTTTCTTATATGCCTATGTCTTAGTACATACTATGCTGCAATTAATTTTAGTAAATTTATTTTTAGTAAAAGCAAAAGCAGACTTCCAGTACTAAAAAGAATTAAATTATGTCTTATTTTAAAGACTCTGTCGTTGTCTGCGTCGTTGCATAGTGTATACTACAATCAAGAATAAAATCCCGACTTCAGAATGTGAAATACCACTGTTGCAGCTATTTAAAAAAAACATCGAAAGACGTTCATAATTGACGAAAATGTAGGCTAACATACGTACAATAGAAATTTGAGTCGAATTGTACCCCTCCTTTTTTTAAAGTCGGTTAAAATGATTTTCATGTATACTAGTAACATAGTTACTAGGTTCGTTTAAGTAGTAACTTAGAATGGTAGAAGCTAGAATAAAAGAAGCCCTTGAATACCTACAATAAGAATAAATGAAAGTAAAAGGCGATTAAATAATTTAAAATACAAGCAAATAATTTTAATTGACTGCTTCAAGTTGTATGTCTGTCAGATTTGACAGGTGACTTTCATTATTGCAACTGTCAAAGTCTGGAAGGCTTGCTTGCATGTTGCATGAGCATAAATATAATTTTAACCATTACAGACACAGTAACGTGTTCAACCTTTATTTTTGCAATGTTCCAAACGATGTTTAAAATATATTTTGAAGATTAAAATATGCTTTATTATATTTGTGCTAAAGTGTCAGACACGTGACATATATTTTTTAAGTTCGATGCCAAATAAAGTAATTATAAAATATGAAATACAATTTACACATTATACATAACATTTAAAATATAAGTTTCTGATACTCTATAAAAAATTGACATAGTTTATAATTAATTTTGAATAAGTTATCTATATTCGTCGTAGCTTAAAAAATTGGCTCTGGGTACCATATCTATTCTTCTATCCATTCATCCACCCATTCTTTACTCTTTATAAAAAAATGACAAAGTTTATAATGAATTTTTAATAACTTATCTATATCCGTCGTAGCTTAAAAAATCGGCTCTGGGCATCATATCTATTCTTCTATCCATTGATCCATCCATTCTTCCTCTATCCATTACAACCCATAAGAATACCCTGCTGAACATAGGCCTCCCCGTAGACTGCCTTATGGCGAGTTGGCAACGGCAGTTTTTTTTTTAATTATATTGAACTTTATTTTGTCTACTACGTATTAGTTCTTGCGCTAGAAGAATGTGCGTGGCAGAAAGGGGAATTAACATAAAACCGTTGAAATAAAACTTATGTAAATACTTAAGCACCTTCAACCACCCTATAAAACGAAAACTAGGAGGAGGACGGAGACAAAAACACGAAGTCGTGTACTATTACTAATATATTAAGAAAAAAATAACAAACAAGCTTTGATAACAATTGGAAACACATCTAGCAATGAATGTAAAAAGAACTATTTACTATAATTTCTACTGTCAAAATGGCGTCGATAAATCAGCGCCCTTTTGACCCTATATTATTTGATGGACTAATGAAGAGCCATCGTATCACTGAGCCATCTATGCGAATAAGGCTGTAGTTTTTGTGTTATAAGAAAGTGAACATACTAACCGAATGACCATATAACCCTCACGTACTATAGTAACTCATCATTAGCATCATCATCATTACAGCCCTTCACAAGTCCACTGCTGGACATAGGTCTTCCCCAAGGAATACCACAAAGCACGGTCCCGAGCCACCTGCATCCATCGACTTCCTGCATGTCTTACCAGGTAAGAAATAATATAATAAGTGTAACTTTAATGCCAGTCTTAAATTTTACGTTGCTTCTGTTTAGCTCTCATACTTCATACTTGAAGTCGTCTGTGCAGGAGATATTTTAATAACATAATACAACGCCGGACTCCATAGCTGGGTCGGAGACATAATAATAACATAATATTATGGCAAAGCGTCGGACTTAGTAGGCAGTGACTCTGGCTTCTCGTTAAACGTTGTATAGTCCTTTCAATATTCAAATGGTTTTGTAGTGAAGGAGAGTCTGGCAGCTGCTTCATTTATTACAGCACAGCAGTGTTAAGCTACTATTTTACGCAGGTATTCTGTGAGAGCGTGGTCCTTCCCCGGTCGAGCCGACCCATTCGTGCTACAACTTTACTACTAATGTCACTGCAGCGTGGCTCTACCACGTTCAATTATATGTATTTTATTTTTGTATATATATATATATATACATAAAATATATATTTTATTTTTGATATAAATATATTATATATTTTATTTTTATATGTATATATTCTTTTCATCTCACAAATTTGCCATACCCCTGTCATCTTCGTGTAATCCTGTCCATTCATTGTTAGTCTGAAAGAAATTGCGCCCGTTGTATACTTATTTTTGTATGGTATACAATACAGATTAAAAATATGTGAATAATTAAAAAATAAAAATATATAAATAAATAAAAAATGAAAATATATGAATAATTTCATTACTCCTGACGTGGATCATACGCATTTTTTTCGCGTTACACTAATACAAGCTCGCTCTTTTGGCTAATTAACTATTACTATTATCATTTGGATTAAACACGAGTATTTCGAAAATATTGAAAAGTTGTTGTTTTACTACATCTTGCCCTCAATATTGATGTCAATAGTATTATAATGAATTAGAAAGTTTATATTAGTTTTACGAAATGCAATGTCCTTTGACAGGCACTAATACATACATCATCTATATTCTATTCAACTACAGTAGAGATCACATGACACATATACGTTTATAATTACTGGAGCATTTATCAGTTTATAAATGACATGGACAGCGGCTTGTTTACTCTCTTATCCGCTGCTTTCATTACTTGGAGACGCATTTCATCTCATGATTTGTTTCTTTTATAGAACTGATAAAGAAAATTATGTCCAGATGATGATGGATCGACGTGTAAATTGAATTTCTCTGATTGCATTTCGCGTAATGGTACGTAAGAGATATAACAGAAAATATTTATTTATTTTTACAACTAAATGGATTAAAGGAGTTCATTCAAAATGAGTATGCTAAAAGTAACTTTTATTATAGGGATAACCAACCTATTCATAATGTTGGAGTATGCAATAAATCCATCCAACACCAAATAAAAGTTTTCCGTCGTTCTTTTTCCAAGCCTGCCAACTTTGGCAATATAACTACTTTGACAATGAAAAATGTCGCTATTCTAGACTATTACGTATTTTCGGAAACAAAATACCGTATATGGCTTTTCCAGTGACCTCACGTTTCTTTGTCTCCTTTAAATCTGATCTTAATTATAAATTTAAGCGACAGTAGCCTAATGGAAGGGCGCGGACCGCGAACTCAAAAAAGTTGTGGGTTCGAATCCGCCATTCGACTACTGGCGTGAACCACTCGTAACACAAGCAATTTAAGCTTACCACGAGTGGTTAAGGGGAATATTAGTAGTGTTTATAGCATTGTTAATATTCTTTAAAAAAATTACATGAGCGACCTTTCGAATATACGTATTTATTTTGCTTGTGAGCGTTTTGACAGCAATATAACGTCGACTGTATTATATATTATGGAAGCAGGAGTTTTCGAAAATAATATTAAAAAATGAGCAATTACACTATGCTTGCACTACTGAAATTGTAAAGATATGATTTACCACATGTCTTAGAAATGTTTTGAGGACGGAGCATCAAGTTTCACTTCCCGCGAAAAATGAGAGAGAGAGACAGAGAGAGAGCCATGCTGCAGCTATATTGGTAGTATAGTTGCAGCACGAATGGGTCGGCTCGACCGGGGTAGGACCACGCTCTCACAGAACACCAGCGTAAAATAGCTGCTAAACGCTGCTGTGTTTCGTATGGTGAGTGTAGAGAACCGGAGACCCGTTTTACTGGAAAAGAGGCATTCCATCTTATCCCTCTCGGGTGACAACGCATCTGCATTTTGATTCCTAATCGAGGATAGATGTAGGTGTCTATGGGCCGCAGCAACCACTTACCGTCAGGTGGACTGTGTGCTCGTTTGTCACCCTATCCTATAAAAAAATCATAGTTCAATTTTAGTCTTTCATAAGATGTAGTTTAATAGAGTATTTTCCAATTATTTTCCCTGATCATCAAACATTCCATTTAAACACGGAGGTCTTACTTAGTGTGGAGAATTTCCTGCAATTGACGTGCCAAGAAATCGCAGTAGCAGATTATTTAAATACATATAATAAGGGTGACAAAGGAGCACACAGACCACCTGATGGTAAATAATGTTGTAGTCCACAAACACCTACATCTTTCATCGATTAAAAATCAAATTGTAAATGCGTTGTCACCCTTGTGGACTAAGATAAGAATTTTTAATCCAATTTTTACCCACTTCCGGACGACTGAACAATGAGAAATTTTTCAGACTTATATTTTACAATAAAATAATTGACTTCACAGCATAACAGCACATATTAGACACTTAAAATTTAACATATTGCGCAATAAAGTCTTGAAATAAAATTATTTAAGCAAAGAAAAACGTATCAGTCCATAAAATTTGATAAAACGACAATGTCAATATGAAAGATGTAAAATAATAAAATTTTCTAAAACAGATAATTCACTTAACCTCTACTCGTCTGCCGCCATTTTATCCTTGTAGCTGATAATCGTAAAACCGTCTTTATCAAAGCGCACTGTTAATTTGCACCGATTCAATGAAACTGCGGACCACCAAATAAGAACACTGTGCTATAATTACACCGAAAGCATACATTAAGCGTAATCATCGAAAAAAAAAACTCGATCCTGATTTAAATACGTCTCGTGGAATCAATTTTGGAAATTACTACCAACTGACTTATTGAATTCTTAATGACCTGAGTAGATCGAAAATTATAACTTGATTAAAAAGAAATAATGCCGACTATAAAATTATAACGGTACTGACAACTGTTATGGAATATTATTTCAATATAATTATGATAACATTAATTATTATGTATAGATAGACTTTATATTCGTTAAATGAATGTTACTTATTCGAAAGTGATAAAGATATGTGAAGTACAGTTCCGAAAAGTCAGAATTTTTTTGATATTTCATACAATTTCTACACTCACCGAATCATAAACGACTACATTAAAAACTACTTTAAAACAAGACTCTTTAGTAGTAGTTATTTTGAAAAGAATAAATATCACTTTTATAAAATCGAACTATAACTTCTTAAGAAAAAAATATATCCTTGTTTATTTATGTTTATGTTGTCAGCATTGCAGCAAGTAATGGGCATCTTACACAGCATTAACCACAACGCTGATATTCTACTGGTGTCATTCATATCATACATGTCATAGGTCTCATGAGCAGTCGCTACACAATTATTTTTGTCTATGAATATAATAAAGGACACTAAAATTTTAAATGACATTAAAATTGGATAAAATAAAAAGTGATCATACTAAAATCATTCAGTAAGAAATCAAAATTAACCATTAATTATATTAAGATATGTTTACACCGAATAATTATTTCCTTTTGTTATAATATTTGCACATCGAGGTGCGTAGTTAAGTTCCATATTAATTAAATTTGTAATCGATTTATCAAAACTTCTGACAATAATGAAGCTTGAAATGCTCCTTATGTCACAGTAATGTATTTAATTGATAAACTTAATTAACGGATTTCTTTCAGTTAAATTCTACAAAGTTCAAGAACGAGATTTTTTTCATATCTACATGATTATAAAATAATTTTTTTTTATAGACTAAGGTTGAAAAACGAGCACACCGTCTATCTAATAGTGAGTGGATGGATGCTGTGGCCCATAAACACATCTATCCGACCTATATCCTACATTTTGATTCTATATCTACCCTCGATAAAGAATCAAAATGTAGGAGCGTTGTTACCCCTGAGGGTTAAGATAGAATTTCTCGTAACTCGTACAAAGCACAAGACATTAAGCTATTATTACGCTTAAATTCTGTTAGAGCGTGGTCTTTCTCCGATTCAATTGAACTATTTGTGCTGTAACGTGCCTTTATTACGATAAACGAGGCTCTACCACGATAAAGTTAATTTCTTTCCGAAAATCGATACCTTTTTTATGTATATCTCGGTCAGTATTCTTACGCTTTCATATTTTTAAATATTTTGTATAAATATGAAATAATAAGAAATATTAAATACATAATAAAAACAAATGAAAATTTTAATAGAAAGCAAAAACTAAAAAGAATAAAATAGTTTCCACATAAGCAGAATTGTTATTGAAATTTTTGATCTAAAAATTGTCACAATTTCAGAAGTATTATTTTACTTTTTATAAAAGGTATATTATATGTATTTCTTTACCCCTGTAAGTAAATGGACTATGCAATATCATACGCTTCTCCAACTAACTATCAATTCGAATTGTGTACCCCGTCGTTTTGAAGTGCGCTAAAAAATTAAAAATAAATAACTTTTGCTCTGCCCTCACTATCAATGATAGGAGGTATCATCATGATCATCATTACAACCCTTCACAAGTCCACTGCTGAACATAGGCCTCCCCCAAGGAATACCACAAAGCACAGTCCTGAGCCACCTGCATCCATCGACTTACTGCATATACAACCAGGTCGTCACTCCATCTAGTCTCCGTTTCCTATCGACCTCCCATTTAATAGGAAATTGCAAGCTCGACTTTTTATATTCAAAAATACTAAAGATTGATAATAATGAAACTTCGTTATTTGATACGATATCATTCATCTTCTCGAGATATTATGTAAAAGTTAACTAACTTAAGTGTGCCTCTTCATTTATATTGATAGGGTCAATTTAAATTATGTCTCTTGATATTATACTTACAGTTGTTATCTCTCAGCACAGTAGGACATTAGATAATCACGTTTCTCAGTCATGAACGATCTCATAAATATGGAAATCATTAGAAATAAATGTTTACGTTTTACATATTATCGTGCATTACATTTATCGAGCCGCGCAGACCGGTGCCTTTAATTACATTTCCAGACGTTTGTAAGCTAATCTGTCGCGGCATCGAGGTAAAAGCCTCCATAAATCTTTTTCCCCATAATGATAACATCGTTGTCGCTTAATCGAATTACATAGTCACATATCTTGCTGCTTTAAACGTCCAGTCGAGAATGAGAGACATTCTCATTATAAAGACACCACTTACAACATTTTTATTGTTGTTACGGAAGAGCCTTCGTGGTTTATGACATCTTAAATCATGAATTTATATGAATATAGATCCGTGGTAACTCTGAGATTAAGGAACTACCTACCTACCCCAGAGCCACATTATATCTAATCATCGATATACATGTACTACGCACTAGATTTGGCATTCCAAACACTCACTATGTTCAACTGAACTGTACTGCAATCCGTACAGCTATCATTGTGGCTTCGATATTCATGCAGTGCGGAGCGGCACTAATAATAATTTTATATTAAATTAGCACATGTGCAAAATAAACGAAAATTAAAAAAAAATGTACTCGATCAACAATACAATCTAAATAAACAATTATTTATTATGCCAATTTTCGCGTGTTTATATCAACTGCGCATGCGCGACTCTACTGTTTCCCGCGCATGCCACCCGTGCCTTCCCCCTCCTTTATAGCTTAACATCTACGGATCTCTAGCCTCGGATACAGAGTAGTGCACATTTTTTGTTTGGAATATCTTCTCTAGTACGTAGTACATATAACTCAATGTGTCTTATTATGTCGGTAACACAAATGGGACAGCTGACCATGAAGAAATCACGCTCTCACTGAATACAAACATAAAATAGCAGCTTAAAGCTACTGTGTTTCGTATGGTGAGTGTAGATAACCTAAAACCGTTTTTACTAGTAACGGAACATTCCTTCGTAGTCCTTGGGTTGAGAACAATTGGTGTTTTGATTCTTAAGCGATATAGATGATAAATGAAAGAAGCGATGATAAATAAAAGCATCTGTGGGCCACAGCGTCGAATTACCGGTGGACTGGATACTCGTAAAAAACCCAGGTTCGATCCCCGCCAGCGCCAATGAAATTGTTAATTATAATTTCAAGTATAGATATATCGCATGCTTGGCGGTGAAGGAAAACATCGTGAGGCAGTTCGGTGGGCACTTCCTCGCCCTAAATTTATCTCAGAAATGAGAGGAGGGTGGTGCCCAGCTACAGGACCTATATAGGCAGCAACTTTACTTATACATAATAAATATGTATGATTCAGTTAATAATTCCTCATAAAGTGGAAATCCACTGTATTTCTCAGGGGCTTACCACTACCATTACCAGGCTGTTTAACAACCGCAATTTTTCATTATTTTGGATTGTTGTCGTATAAGTAAAACGCTGCTGCTTATTTCTCTTAACTCATTCCCTTTTATTTTATTATCCTCACGTTATCCTTATTTTTGAATGATCTATGACGTATGATTTTTTTGAATTTTTGATTTAGTAAATTGTTGCGTTTGGCAGACATTAGCAAGTCCGTTAGCTATTCCTACTAAATTAAAAATAAAAATATATTGCTGTCGCTTGGCGAACGAAAACCAGCAATACGAAATAAGCAATACGAAAACGAAACGATTTAGAAATCTTCAAGAAAAGAGCCTACTCCTTTTTAAAAGGTCGGCAACGCATCTGAAATTCCCCTGGTGTTCCAGTGTTCATGCGCAGCGATAATCACTTACTATCAGGTAAACCGAATGCTCCTTTGCATTCTCCAATTTAAAAAAAAAATTAAACGAATGTGTATCTATGATGCCTCCTAAAGAAAATGTAATTATAAAATAAGATATTATTTAGATTTCAAAACAATATTATTCTTTTTCTTGATGTCGTTAAAGTAGGACTCGTGATGCTGTCCATCCGGCTACAAAGGCAATTATATTGTAGTAGTTGTTACCTTACTCTTAAGACTGTTATTCGTTTTAACTTTTATCATATCAGGCCTCCTAAGCTATTAAAATTCTGCTTAGGAGGCCTGAAAGATATGTACATATATGGAATAACATTTTCACATTCTCGAAGTTGTTAGAGCTGGATTCAAGATGACGTCTATCCGGTTTCAAATACGATAACTTCGTGTTATATAAACAGAAATTTTCAATTACGCGTAACATGTTGCAGTACTTTAACCGTAAGACTCTTACTCGTTTTATCGGTGCATTGTATTAATAATAAGATCGGAGGGAGTTTTGAAAAGTGTTAAACGCAAGTACTCTACGTGGTAGAGTCATGCTGCAGTTATATTAGTAGTATAGTTGTAGCACGAATGGGTCGGCTCGACCGGGGAAGGACCACGCTCTCACAGAATACCAGCGTGAAATAGTAGCTTAATGCTGCTGTATTTCGTATGGTGAGTGTAGAGAACCGGAGACCCTTTTTACTGAAAATGAGGCATTCCATCTCAGTCCTCATGGGTGACAACGCATCTGCATTTTGATTTGTAATGGAAGATAGATGTAGATGTCTATGGGCCGCAGCAACCACTTACCATCAGGTGGACTGTGTGTTCGTTTGTCAGCCTATTCTATAAAAAAAAAAAAAAAAAAGTAAATCACAAAATACGTGTCCAGATATGCAGTGCGATTGTGTAACTCTGCTGGAAATCGTTGCCGGTGGGAGTCACTCCTCAATCGCTCTATGATTTTTTATCATGATTCAATTAAAAAAATATGCCATCAAAAACATAACTTGTAAAAAAAAACAAGTTTTGCAACTCAGTTCTTCTACCGTAAAAAGTTATGAGATCCATGTAATACCAAATCGGTCAATTTATTCAGTCCCTACTTAAGGGTCCTTCTGTTTTAAGTTATTACGTAATTAGCTAACCGAACAATATTTTATAGTGACCATATCAATGTTAAAAATCTTATATGTTTTAAATATATAGATTGACTACTACTACTATAGTATGGTACTGCCGTGCCGCTATTTTGCTCGACTTGGCGGGGGCAGCCCCCAGATAACGTTTTATTTTCTTGACTATTTTTGGTTTACATTAAATATTTATTTAATTATCTATGGTAACAGATATATGTCGACAACTTAATGGTAAATATATGAGGCACCGACAGAATAATATCGCTGTGGCTGTGGCAATACTGCTAAAGCATCATGCAGAGTCTGATGCCTTTTTGTTGTTACAACTAAATGTATTTGTGTATATTATTTTTCTTTTCTTTCTGTTTTTTACTTTTATTTCTTTGTACGTTCTGTTAGGTGTGACGAATAAATCGTTGATTCATCATAGATTTATCCGTCATGTTCCTACGAGAGTTATACAGTCGTTCTGCAGGTAACCAATAAATTGTATTTGTTCAAATATTCGGTTTCGCTTATCACTTGTAACTCAAGCCTCAGATAGTCATGTACTCAGGCCTGTTATTACGCTGTTTATTTAAAAAAAGAAATCAATCTTCTACTTAAACGACAATTACCTACAGAACTTACACGAGAAGACACAAAGACACATTGTCTCTCAAGACCACAAAAACAATCTTCAATAAAAAGTTTTAAGAGAACCTATCACCCCCTTTCTTCCCAAACCAAAAGAGGTGATTATGTGAAATTCTATCGTCTCATGACCTTTGAGAGATAGTGGTATAAAGTATCTTGCTTACGCAAGACATAAATTACCCAGACCGATGACGGAGACCAGCGTCAAAATTAGAAATGTCTGAACCTGCGATTGCCTGTTTTTTTTTTAAATAAAATAAGAGTGATAAACGAGCACACAGTCCACCTGATGGTAACTTAATGCTGTGACCCATAGACATACATTTATGCGCAATTAAGAATCGAAATGCAGATGCGTTGTTACCTCTGAGGACTAAGATGGGATGTCTCGTCTCCAGTAAAAAATATCTCCGGTTCTCTACACTTATCATACGAAACACAGCAGCATTAAGCTGCCATTTCACGCCGCCTAGTCGTGCCTTAACCACAACATAGCTGCAGCGTGACTCTCCCACGTATAACGTATGTCAACTAATTTTGACAAGCTCTAATGGGTGAAGAAATAAAAGGCAGCGATTGATTACCCACTTTATACTATTTTCAGACTTTACTTTATACTTAAATTTATATCCATTCTATTTTTATATAGTTAAATACTAATAATAATTATTATTTTATTGACGCAGGAAATAAAGTAAATGGGACTCTACACTTTATTGTGAAAAGTCAGAATGTGTCAAAAAAGGCACGTATGGCAATTCACAGTGCTGTATTAGTCCCTACTTTAACGTATGGTAGTGAAAGTTGGGTGTGGCAGAAGAAGCACGAGAGTAGAATAAATGCAGTAGAAATGCGGTCGCTAAGGAGTATGTTAGGGCTGAATATGAGTGAGACAGGGTGAGAAACTGTGTGATAAAAGAAGAGTGTGGTTTGCAGGATGTTGCGGTGACCATGATTAAGAAAGGAATGCTTCGGTGGTTTGGTCATGTAGAAAGAATGAAGGACTGACAAAGCAAATATATGTTGCAGGAGTGAATGGAAGTATCGGAAAGGGATGTCCTAGGCGAAAGTATGTTGACCAAATTGGAAAAATATTAAATATGGGCCAAATTAAGAGTACCCTTAACAGAACAGCTATAAACGTTGCTCACAGATTGCCATAAAATTACTGCAACTGTAAACCAGTCTATTTGGTTGTAGCAACTGCTGTAAAAAAGTTGATAGTTGCCTCAACTAAAGTTGCTCAGTGTGCAAAACGCCTTTAAATCATATAAATAATAAATTAATGATGATAATAAAAATAAATACATAGAAAAAATGAATGTCGATATTTATTATTAATGATAAATAATAAATGTTATTACAACCGGCGTAGAGGTTACACACACTCTATTTAACTTCTCGCTAAGAAAATTGAACATTTTCAACAAAAAAAAAGGAAGTTATTGGTTTCACCCCGATTTTCGAAAATCGAGTTTTTATACATGTATGTGTATGTGTGTCTAAGTATGTAAACCTTTCATAACTTTTGAACATCTCGATCGATTGAGATGCGGTTTACGGCGTTCTAAAGAACTCAATGTGAAATAGATTTGGTGATAATATGAACAAGATTCAGACAAGTAGATTATGAGAAACCTCAAAAATAAAAATTTTGAAAAACTGTTTTTTTGGAATAACTTTTAAACGCCTTTACCAATCGATTTCAAAAACCAATAAGCTCTTAACCTCAAAGAATGACGTCGCATGCCGTTTGGAAAAAAAATCGGTTTTTTACGTTCGTAAGATATCGAAGGAGAAAGAATTTGAAAAAAATGTTTTTTTTTTTAACACAGCTCAGAGATTTCGCAACATAATGGTGAAATTTGGAGCGCTTTGCATTTGAAATTAGCGGCAAGTTCCAGGGATGGCTTGCAGGTTCAACCAATTTTTTTTTAAGTTTATCAACCCTTGTATCAATGCATAATATGTTTCTTGCCACGCCGCTGGGAATGATAACATAAAGTATTAAGCATAAAACTAAATAAAGTGTCATGGTATTCGACAATCAGTCAAGGAAACTCTATATGTCAGCTGGCTTAGGGCTTCTTTGAACTGTCAGTACGCAGTAAAGGTGATCGTGTACTTAACAGTTTATTACGATCGTAGAGAGTTAT
Source organism: Parnassius apollo (assembly GCA_907164705.1). Lineage (NCBI taxonomy): Eukaryota > Metazoa > Arthropoda > Insecta > Lepidoptera > Papilionidae > Parnassius > Parnassius apollo. The sequence continues at coordinate 3,628,140 of CAJQZP010001137.1, forward strand.
TACTCTCCTTGAAGGTGTTTTTATAAAGAGATAGTATATATGTATCAGGTATATTTAGACGATGGCGTTTCTGAATATCTAGAAATGGAAACAGAAACATTTTAATTCAATATAGATTACAAATAATACCTATTGGAAGTCACTCTTTTGGTTAATTTACCAATGGTTCGTAAAAACACCTCTGTCCTGGGAAGAACCAGCGAGAAACCCAGTGGAACTTTTTTCCATCGGTTCCAAAAGTTTCCCGAGGTTGACGCTACATTACGTCAACATCCTGGTTATTTTAGGTCTGACGTATTAAGATACCTTTCCGTTATTTGTAGAGATCACGAGATATTTCGAAGAATTTCCTTTGACGATTTTGAGGACATCCACGTAACGGGCTAAGATTCTTTTTCCTTGATTATCATTAACATCATCGTTATAGACCACCATGGGCCCACTGCTGAACATAGGCCTCTCAATAATCATAAAATATTAGCTAAGTTCTTCCTGTATGCCCCATTAGGCCATCACTCTATTTACCAAAACATCGTCTTTCAATGTGTTTTGACGGTATATGCTGCCATACATATGCTCTTTTGCACATCATAGAACTTACTCATTTATGAAAGGGTTAAGAGATTTAACATGTGTATAATATGGTGTTCTGTTTATACAGAAATTGCGTTGTATAATTATATACAAAAATATGAATTTAAATATTAGTTAACTTTGCTAAAGTTAAAACGTTACATCCCTAGACGTAAATTCGCTAATTTTAAAAAAATTCTAGAGGGATCTAAAGTTCCTTTTCGTTCATGACAAGTACGCTAGCAGGTGTTTTTAAATTTATTCCAATTGAAAGCGCTTTCTGGGTAATAATTGTTAGAATGAAAAATTGTATTTGTTACAGACTACTTATATCTTAACAGTATATTGGTTGACATAATACGATTTGATTTTGTGTCATTACATTACAACGACCCTACGTAAAACAGTTGGTTCAACTGGCAAAATTGGCCGATAGCGGTAAAGGCTTTGAATATATATATATATAATCGTGAATAATTCAATCGGAACACCTAACCAGTCAACACGCGTTGTAGAGGCTACAACAAGTGCTCAATTATTTTTACGGTGTTCTATTTTTAGTGTACGTAACAATTTATCAACAATCACACCGCAAGCAATTCGACCTAAGCACTTTCCTGAATGTTGTCAAGGAACTAGTATAATTATAACTTATAACGTCTATTTACATTTACTACCGTCTTTCACTTGACTCTACGTGCATTAATAGTTATTGTTGTGTTATAAAGAGAATATACCACGGACTTGAATGATTTTAGAAAACCCTTTTGATGGCGAACATACATTCCACAAAATCTTATGAAATTATAAAAACAACGCAAATTTTATTAAATTGCAATTTAGCAAGAATTTATGCGTAACTTGTAATATTTTCTATGTAAGCGCCATCTGTTGTCGAGTAGCCACAACTATATACTTCGTTCAACGTGTGTTTTTTTACACAAGAGAAATATAGATGTCGTCTGCTTCAAAAAATAATATAAGTTTTATACGTATCTCAAAACTCAAATGCTGTTTTAAAAAACCCAAAGTCATCTAAAATTATCATTTTGTTCAATTTAATAAGTTTGATGACGAGAAATATGATTATACATACATTTGATTTTCCGGCTTAAGAATACGGTTGGGTAAAATTAGAAGTTAATAAATTGGATTATGTTCAAGCATGATTTACTATGATCCCATTTAATTTAAAAATTTATAATATTATATATTTTGTAGTATTTTAGTCAACACTTTTCCGAAATATTAACTTGCTGGCCCCACCGTATCACAAATTTTAAAAAAAGAAGTAACCAACATTGATAACAAGGTAATACCATAGTAGTAGATAGGTAATACGGAAATTGAAGGAAAATTAACAGATAAGCATTTTTATTGCATATTAGGTATTTAAACCTATTTTTTTAAACGTTTAAGAAGTGCTACCTTACTATTATTATCAAAAGTATCATTTAAACTAAATATACAAAAATGAATATATAGAAATAGGTGAGAAAAGTCAATATTATATGGTGGGAAATGGAATGCAGACCATAATATTTATAATAAATTGCCATAATAATAATTGATGACCATAATAATGATTGATTGTGGTTAAAATACTAAAGCAATTTTTTTTAGTCTACAGTGACTTAATATCAAGTTTAAGTCACGCTTATGCGAGACTTAACTAGCCGATTATTGTATGTATATTTTACTTAAGTCACGCATAAAATTTATAATATTTTATAATTTTTTAAAATTAAAAATTAATTGAAACGTAATAATAAATACAAAACCAATAGAACTTTAATTAGTAATATCTATTTAAATTACAAACAAAACATTTAATCATTGCATCAAGTATATTTAAAAAAATACTTCACAAAAAGTCATTTAAATTTTTTGTACATTTTTAGCTTGTATTGTATTGTATATTTTGATTCTCTGTATTTACTAACAAAACTTCTTCATGCAGACATTTATTGTTGATACTTTAGATCTAGAATTGTCAGGGAAAACAATTTTGTTTGATTTTAATTTCAAATAATGTCTTTCCTGAATTTGGATTAAAGTCATTTAAGTCACTTGTACTATAAAATAATGTAACACGGAACTTAAGTTATCGATTATTAAAACTTGTAAAGTTAGTGCACTCGCTTCGCTTCACACAAATCAGTAATCGTCTACTTAAGTCTCTTGTATCATAACGTGCTAATAACGCTTCCTGCCATACTTCGAGGCCTGGTATAAATAGTTGAGTTTTTAGAACTAATCTTCCTTCATCTGAGTCTACTAATAAACATCGTGTTTGCCTTCATCTCCTGGTACCCTCCGATATAACTCCGATATAAACTAAAGCTTGATCATCGGAGGGCGGGGGTTCAAATCCTTCACGAGTCACCACTGTGGCCGTGGAAGGAAAAGGGGAGATCTCCCGCCGGGCAAGGTGTTCTGCCCGGGGAGCGGCCAAAGCTCCGTGTGATAGTTCGGAGATGTTCTATATATACTGTTTTATGATTCGGAATGTTGATAGCGCGATTTAGGCTTCGGTGTGTTTTCGCTTGTGGCGGCGACGACAGCGCCGCAACATCATCATAAATGAGTACTTAAAATAATGTTTAACAGTTTCTGTGGAGCTAAAGTGCACCTATAATTGGGTCCTCGCATACGATAACATAAAGACTCATATATTTGGAATACAAGAGTTTTTATTTTTTCGTATTCCCACTACAGGACGTAGAACTTCTGGAGTCTCGGAGAATGTATTCTAGCAGAAAAATGTCTTAAACTCGATGCTGATCTGTCATCAACATTTTTTTCTCGGTAGTGAAGGTTGCCTTTACTTTCCTTCACTTATATAACAGCAATAACGACTTTTCCGTCTCAAGGTTTTTTTATAGTATAAGGGTGACAAACGATCACAGAGTCTACTTGATACTTACTTACTTACTTATCTTCACGCACAATCCCTAACGGGGTAGCCAGAGAGAACAGATCGCCAAGTGTCACGATCCTTACATACCTCTTTCGCTTCTTTCAGGTTCATTAACTTCTTCATACATGCACGTCTAGGTATCCGAGTACTCTTGACCCTCCCCTCTTCGAGCAATTTGCTCACATGGTCTTCGAAAGTTAGTCTCGGTCTACCTCGACACCTTTAAATATTTACTTTCGCTCTATATATTTTCTTCACCATTCGGTCTTCACTCATTCGTTCAACGTGCCCAAACCATTGGAGTACGCCCCTATCAATTTTTGTGATAAGGTCATCTTTCAATCCTGCCATATTGCGAATCTCTTCGTTTCGCTTTCGGTCGGCTAAGGTAACGCCACACATTTTACGAAGAGATCGCATCTCCACTGCATTCAACTTGCTTTTATGCTTCTTCTGGCATACCCAGGTTTCGCTGCCATATAACAAAGTCGGTACCAACACTGCATTATGTATTGCAAGGCGTGCACTCTTCACCACGCCTTGCCTTTTTTACTAATGCATTCAGGGCACCATTGACTTTGTTTCCGGCAGCGACACGCCTATCCACATCTAAATCACATCTTCCATCCCGGCTGATGTCTAGTCTACTTGATGGTAAGTGAATACTGTGGTCCATACACATCTACATCTATCCTCGGTTAAGAATCAAAATGCAGATGCCTCGTCACCCCTAAGAACTAAAATGGAATGCCCTGTTTCCAGTAAAGAGGGTCGCTAGTTCTCTGCATACGAAACGAGCCTTAAGCTGCCATTTTACGTTTGTATTGTCAGAGCGTGATCCTTCCCCGTTCGAGCCGACATACCAGCTACAACCATAATATAGCTGCAACATGGCTCTACCACGTGAAAATATGCAAGAGCTTCCGCTAAAATTTCTTGATCTCTGATGATCAAGGTAACCAGCAACCATAGACATAAACTATATAACGATATTGTGTTAGGAGTTCAGATAGCAAGCTGAATTCAAGCAGGAGGTTTAATTTAAAAATGCTTATACACTCTTCGTTGAAAAAAAACGTGGGGGAAATAACTATATAAAAAAAACCTCCAGAAGAAATATTATATAACGAATTTGACCTTTTAAAGGTTCGTAAACTTTTTTAAACTAAGTTTGTATAAAAAGGATTATTATAATATTAAGGAGTTTATGGATGATAATAACCCCTGGGAAAGGTGATCGCTACCAAGCTATTTCTAATTTGTTTTGTGTTGATTAATGTGTAACAAACATGATCGTAAGTTTTTTACTTTTTAACTTTCCGCAATGATAATCAATGATTTTCGAAAAATGAGAAAGTTATTGGTTTCATCCCAATTTTCGAAAATTGTGGTTTCATCAGATCTCGACTACGAGGATGTCACTATATCTGTATGTTTGGACTAGTAGATTTTGAGAAATTTCAAAAAAAATATTTAAAAAATGTTTTGTTTGGAATAAGTGTTAAACAGATGTAACGATCAGTTCCAAAACCTAATCAGCTCTTAAACATGAAAAACGACGTCGATTTCTGCAAACCGCTTCAAAATCGATTAATGCGTTGAAAAGAAATCGATGACGACAAATTTCGAAATAAGTGGTTTTTTTTCACATTAGTTTTGAATTTATGGTCTAATCGTGTTTTATAAAAAAGAATATCATTGTTTTTAATATATATCGTTCATTGTCACCAATTCTATCAAAATCGGTTGATCCGTTCGAAAGTTACCGTTGTCCAAAAATTTCAAAAAAGGTTTTTTTAATGACTTCGAAATTTCTGCTTGGATCGGATTTTGTTTATGGGATTTGATGTAATAACTTAACTATTAGTTCCTAAGTTCCAGGGATGGCCTGCAGCATCAACAGACAACTGATATTCTTTTACAAAGTCCCGCTTGGTATCTTGCTGGTTCTTTCTAGGGAAGAGGTTTTTTCCGAACCAGTGTTAATTAAATAAAAGAGTGACTTTCAATAAGTATTATTTATAATCTAAATCGAATAAAAAACTTTCTGTTTCTGTTTCCAACATGCATTGGAGCAACGTGCGAGCTCGAGTTCCATTACGTCTCAAAAATGGGAGGATCGTCTATTTTTTTTTACCAAAACGCAGGTGTGCCATATTAGATACATGCACATTCATAATAATTAAAAATTTAGGAAATATTTATCTAATTCTTTAAATTAAAATTATACAGCTAAATTTTAAATCAGAGGGTTAATTTCTAAGGGAAAATCGGCAACGAAACGTATGTCATCAGTATCCAATTTTCTTCAGATTTCAATCAGATGTCAAAAGAAAGCATGGCTTCAATAGGAGATAGGGTCTGTGCCCTCTTGAGCATTTAAAAAAATTGCCTACGCCCTTGCTTATTTACCCGCCAGTCCGTCGCGCTCAGTTTGTGCAAATCGTTCAAGTTTTATTTGTATTTTTTTATATTAAGTGTATGTAGGTAGAATATATAACTGGCAACTTAGAAGTACGGTTGTAATTCTTTCTTGATTAGAATTTTTATACGCTTTTAATTATACTGAGTTAATATCAGGAAGATGCCGCTACCAACTCCTGTTACAGGTTCCCTCTGTCGCCTCTCATGACGCCCACGAGATGATATAGGGTGGTAAATTCTCTTAATATACGCAATAAACATTAGTCATACCAAAAAAAATTCCTAAAACTAATGACTTGGAGTTTGAGTTATAATAGACGGTTCCGAATGAAGAAAATTATTATGAGGCCAATATCAGTTTCGTAATATGCAGATCAACCATGGCGATTGATTTATTAACTGTCAATTCTTTTTAATTATTCTTAATAACCGTTGAAAGCTACCAACGTCGTTCCGTCAGTTCAGTCGGTCAACAAGCGCAATGAATTCATCAAGCAATTTTAGAATGATTATAAACCCATAGCGCACAGCGATGACTGATTTACGCGGCCGACGCTTTAACGACGTCTTGCTAGTTCAATCGCGACGCTCAAACCGGTGAAACGTTACAGGCCGAAGTGGCGCGACTTTTTCCCGAATCCGAACATAAAAAAGATCCTTTCAAACTACACGTTATACACAAAAATATTGCAACTTAACACATTTTTGAGTAACATCATCAACAGTGCTACAAACAACTAGTGTTATAAATTTTTGAGTAAATATAAAATTTATCAAAAACTTTTTGGAATATAACCCAAAAATGTTTGTATATTAGTGTGTTCTAGAGTCGGTGTTGAGTATTTCTTTACCTATTTACATTTTACGTATTTACGCTATCGGTATTGTGAAAATCGGGAAGAAATTGAAATCAATAATACACGTTTATCATAAACTAAAGCGAAATATCATTACATCAATCAACTTGACAAAATTAACGGCGTTTAGGACTTTATTGTTATCATATTAGTTCTCTGTGCTGATCGGTAAAGACAATATATCCATTAAGTATCTCGGAATTGAATTATAGTCCTATAAATCAGGAAGTGTAACGTATACAGGTGACTCGGTACTGTGTTTTGTGGAATTCCTTAGGGAGATGCTTATGTTAAGTCGTGGACTTGTGAAAGGCTGTAATAACGTTGATGATGATGATATAATATAATTTATAATATTTAATAACCGTTTTACCTTTTTTTAAAGTTATATATCTTAGTAAAAAGAAATTGACAACGTGTTTCAACTACGTATATAGTAAAATGTGTTTATATTTATATGCAAGTTCCAGTTTTCCGCGAAAATTTTCCAAAGGAAACCTTGATACAGCAAATAATTGGCAACAAATCTCTTATATTCTGTAAACTACATGTTCTATTTGAAAATATCACTATCATCAAAAAGTCTCACAACATGATGCTAATTAGGAAATATACAACTTTAAAAAAAATCTTGTAAATTGATATAAGATCCGTCTACTTCACAATGTAGATAAAATTTGTAAAAAGTCATTATTTGTCGGGTGAGCTTCATCTAATACTAAAAACATAATTAAACATAAAAAACATTTATGTACTTTAAAAGCTTTTAATCTCAGGTTTTACACATTTGCGAATTATTATAAAGCATAAGGCATCGATGTTTCACTCTGTCATGCAAAAAGCTTAGGATCAACCTTAAATTGCTAATTAATCATTTATATGTATATATTTATGATAAAACAAGATACAAATCTTCTTGTTTATAACTAAAATAATGAAAACACTAAATTTAAAATAGTGTACTTTTTGTTCTTCATAAGCCTTATTTCAGTTAGTAAGAATAAAAAAATGCTTCGTAAGTATGGTAAAAATTTTATTCTTCATTTAATGTAATTGATTCTCAGTTAGATTTTTTTTATCTTATGCCAGAATTGGCTTGTGGGGCTTTTGATAAGCTAAGTCAGTGCGCCAGTCAGGCGTACTTGCCATCAGTTGGGATTATAGTGAAATACCGGTATAAGATAGCTAAAAAATACAGAATTCTAGTTTAAATTTGTAGTAGTAATTTTTCGAAAAAAATTCTATAATACAAATAAAATATACGCGATCAGTTTTAGCATGCTCACTCGATACGCTTCGTGGACTTACGATGTCAACGAGAGCCTTCAATGTCACCTGCCGTCTTCCTTCCTTCTATTTCTTCTGTTTGCTCACTGCTTTGTATTTTAAAGTTTCCTTCGAGATATAGATATACAAGTCACATAGCTATATCTAGTACCTATATATAATATTTCAAAATATTACATACCCGAAATGAAATTTTTCATTGAACTTGAAATTTAAAGATTTCTAGAACTAAGTGCATCATTTCAGTCCATCAAAACTTCTGAACTGAAATCTTCTGGTGTCGCCCAGGAGTGCCACAAGTACAGTTCAAAGCCAACCACCGAATTCCTGCATTTCTTCGTATAGTAGTTATACTATCCAGTGAGAGGCCGCCCCACACTTTACTTACCTTTACGAGGCTGTCATTCAAAAATCTGATAACATATAACTGAGACGTGGTCTATTACTTTTTTTATAGAATAAGTGTGACCAAAGAGCACACAGTCCACCTAATGGTATGTGGATGCTGTGACCCATAGACATCCACATTTATCCTCGATTAAGAATCAAAACGCAAATGCGTTGTCACCCCTAAGTACTAAGATGGAATGCCTTGTATCCAGTAAAAAATGGCCTCTGGATCGCTACACTTACCATACGAAACATAGCAGTATTAAGCTGCTATTCTTACGCTTACGCTGGTAGTCTTCTGTGAGAGCGTGGTCCTGCCCCGGTTGAGCCGACCCATTCGTGCTACAACTATAACATAGCTGCAGCATGGCTCTACCACTTAAAGAATGTTGCTGGCCGTAAGAGGAAACTCAAGTCGTAGGACCATATTCCCTTCTAGCACTCCGTCTGGGCAGGTCTTCTGTCCTATTTTTGCCACTGTGTCCCGGACTGAAAAGCTTGGAGAACCAGTACAATTACAGGCCTTGACGCATTCCATCTTAGTCTTCAGGTTCAACGTATCGGTAGCCTTCTTTGTATGAAGTTGGCTGCACGTGTCCATAAGCTGCAGTAGCCACTTACCAACAGGTGGACTGAAGTTCATTTGCCACATATGGATAGGGCTATGCTCAGAATTTCTTTGTGTGAAAGACTTTGTAATGTGGCTATCGACAGTAGAACCAGAGTATCCATCATAGCCCAACGGATCTTCGAGCTATTGGCGCTATATGCGAGTCCAGGCTATGGGCTGGACATATAGTTTGAAGAACCTAACCGTTGGGGAAGAAATATTCTCGAATACCAACCTTGTACCGATAAACAAATTGCAGTTTGTTATTAAATGTAGCGTGTTATAAAATAAAATCTACAAATCGTTACTGCTTTTTTTTGGGGATTTAGAACGTTTTAGAAATAACTGCATGTTTAAAAATAAAACATGATAAACTGTCGGTTATAACTTACGCGTCGTTTTTCTTAAACGTTTTTTTTTTTAATTCTATTTTCATTTCATTATAGTAATACATAGTATATTACTATAATCACCAACATCACTTAAGTTCCTATTTAATAACGTTGAATTATTTTAAAATACATACGTATACTTACCAGATTTTCAGCATGTTTAGAATTTTCCCAGTTGGAATATCCATAAGGAGAGTAGTGTATGCCTGAGATTTATGCTATACAAAAACAAATTTTAATCAATTTTGAGAACTTGATTATGAAAGACAAATACTTAATAGAATATCGCTTACAAATTACGTATAATTGTTTATATTTCTGCTTAATTTAAGTTGAGTACGATCGCCGTTACAGCAATTATGCTTAATTGAAATCAGTTCTTTTCATGAGCAAGCAAGCTTTCCTAAATACTATTTTTACTATTGTAGTAAATATTTATAGATTTTGTTTATGTATCACCATAAACAAAGTAGACATATTAGTTCCCTTTGATATTGTAGAATAATTGTCTAATGATGTTAAAGGACACACGTTGGAGATGCAATAAAAGGTCGAATGAATATTTTTATCTGATGCAATGCTAAAGCTCAAGCTTGGTAGGTATGTAGCTGTAAGTCTATATGAGATGATTATCTCTATAAAAATACTGATCACGAATTTCTTATTCTGTTAGTTTAGAAATAGATTTGAAAAATTTGGGATAACTGAGAGCTAAAAATTTGATAAAGGACACAAAACGGTTGTTAAATTTGAAAAAGCATAAGTTAGTATTGCACCAGCTAATTTTTTTAATGTATTCGTGAAAGAAACGCATAAAGTTAAACTTAGTGTTATAATTCATACTGAGTGAATGAGGCTACTATTTTAACTGCTATGCTAAGAATATGATCATGAACATGATCTTCTGCCTGCACTTTAGGAGTTTTGTAAATACTAGAGCTACTGATATTATTTAGATAGTGCTAGCGAACTAGCTATTTTTAGATAGTGCTAGCGAACTAGCTATTATATATAGTTTAGTTGTAGTATTTATAAGTAGTTCTGAAAACAAAACAAATCGAATGCATATTGTGTCACCTGAGGTAAATCGTACAAAACTAAGAAATGAAAGTTGAAAATCGAATTATAATTAACAATTTCAATGTCATATTTGAAATTGAAAGGCAATGTCATAAATAATATTATTTTTACAAATTCTGTCAGAATATAGATTTATAAAGCACAAGTAGATACATTAATTTTGTTAGAGAGCGTACCTTCTAAATATTTATGGCTTTCAGCAACTTTTGATTGCAATTCAAAAATAACTAACACGTTCAATGTCGGCCATTTTTCCGCGCCGTGACATCCACCTTTCTTTTAACCTCCAAGTCAGACGCGAGACATTTTTCTGTTGCTTAAAATGTATGTCAAGGTGGAGACTTCGACGTGCTAGTCACAATGCTAATTAAAAGTTAAATTCAAGAGTTTTTTTATGTTCAAACACATTTTGAGGACTCGCGAAGACGAAGCTGACGTAATGGGACATGACATTTATATCAATTAAGCCTAATTTTCGATGTGTCCTTTGTATGAGGTCAACAGAATCATTTAAAAAATAGATCAAACTTGAGATAAAAAGTTATATTAACATTTTATGGCCACTTTTTTATCAGTAATTCTTGTTTGTAAGCCCGAAAAAACGATCGCCGGATATAGACCTCTATTCACGTGTTAGGGAAGATATGCCATTGCCACGCTCCGCATCCGCCTGCCATAGGCGTTAGCAGTATTGCATCTTCCACGCTGCTACCTATAGTCGGACTGGGTATTTTACGTCTGGTGTAAATTAAATGAATATGAAGTACCCTTAACCTGAATAGGAGTACCCTTAACCCACGAGCATGTATGCGTAGGTATATGGATGTGGAGGAGGCGAGAGAGGTGCGTCAGGATCGTGCCAAATGGAAGTCTGTAGTCTCTGCCTACCCCTCTGGGTGACAGGCGTGAGTGTATATGTATATGTATGTATGAATGAATATTCCCCCATCTATCGTAAGCTAGACCTTTCTGGCTGTTAAGAGATGATGAGTTTTGTTACGCTGCCAATTTTATTAAATTAATAGTAACGTATAATTATTACGACCGATAGTCTCCGCGTTTTTTTAAATTATTTTGCTTATTCATTATATAATTTAAATTTATATACGCATCTATTTTGACGTCTTATTTTTAGTTTGCATTAAATAAACATAATTAATTTTGTCCACTTTAAAATTTATCGACCGGAAGCTTCGGACGCGTTCACATATTGTTTTCCTTGGAAGGTTTTCTTGGCTTCTCATTTGCAGAATCACGCCATTCTATTTTTAATTATCTAATTTGTCATTATACGTTATTTTTGAAGGTAACGCGTTAGCGTTTTCTTTTTAAATCACCTTATATAACATTGTAATTATACTAATACAAGTACATTATACAATTTGTAGATTATTAAATCTACAAGTTGTATAATGTACTTGTATTATGAAACCCGTGGCGTTTACATCTAACTAATTTGGTCATTTCGTTACTGTTCGATAACGTCAAAACCCATAAATAGCATTAGTCCATAGTCTGTCAGCTCTTGCTAAAAAGGCTTAATGACATACCGTGTGACGTTCGTTGGTAGGAAGATTAAACAGCTTTCAGATAAAATTAGATGCGGTTCAATGGATTACGGTGTGTAATGTTTACACGTTAATCCGAAACTTAATATTATATGAAGGATTAATGGAGCTATATATGAGTACAAGAATATGTGTTTGTTTTATCGAATTCCTAACAAAATTACTCACGTCTATACCCTAGATAGTGTATTGAAATGGAATAGTATTCTTATGTAATCACCTATTATACTACTGCTTATTGTACGAATTTTATAAAGTACACATTATGACGACATTTATTTTGTAATGCTAATTGATAGATGCAAATAAACGAGAAATATATCAAAATGCCGGGGTATTTTTATTTAAAAAAGAATACTAACTATAAATAACAATATTATTATTAATACTTCCGTTCGAACCCTCGACTTTCTTTTTTTAGACTATAGTCGCTTAAGTATTATAAAAATGCTAACAAAATGTTTGGAGTATCCCTGGGCTAACACTACTTGGGACCCTACCAAATTAATCAAACTAATCAAGTCAAAAAACTGTTTTCTATAACGATGTATACGGTCTGGAAAAAAATAACCGAGATACACATACAGCAACTGTAAGACATTATTGCATAAGAAATGAACAGGATATGTATAATTATGTTAAATTAATTATAACGACTTTTCTAGATTTTTGTGCTGCTAATTGCTGCCTTATTAGCCCATCACATTGTCAGTCCTTTATTACATCACAGTTTATGGAAATAACTAATAATTTATTTAATTGATTGTTCAACATTGTTGTATAACTCATGCATTGCTGATCTATATTTGTTTTCTTTATACGACATCCTGGAGAAACAGCGTTCCGCTTTACATCTAGTGCTTGACAACGTTAAAAAATCTATAATGTAATAAAGCTATTTTGATAAACATCAATAAGTTTCATTTCATTAGTTTGCATAAACATTCCACTGCAATTCACTTAGTAAGAATTTACCCGAACTCGCTCATTCGCTAAATGTCATCTGGATAATAATCCATAATATTACATCGACAACAAAAAATTTAAATGTATTACTATATGCCTCATAGACTTGGCTTCTATTTAAATCCAAAACAGCTTATCCAACTCAATGTTTATGTGCTCTTCAAAAAATTTTGCTCCTTTGACTTTGACTGAAAATTTTGAAGTAATTCGTCTCTTGTTTATGTCACTGTATCCTGCTTACACTCTAGTACGTACTTAAGTTTTCTTCTTGTTCCTCTTATATCTTTAATTTCTGATTCGATTGGTGTCGTATGTTACTCACGAATTCTTTTAATGACTTAATTAACTAGTCGCCTTCACAAATATCCTCTGTAAAATTTATTCCGATTTGATTCGTTAGAGTTTAGCCACTTTATTAAATAAATTTCGTGTCTCTTTTCGAAAATTAACTCTCTCATCCTCATTTCCAATAAATTTCATATCTATTTATCATCATAATTATTTTTGAAGATTTGACAGCTAGTGACTTCACTGGGGGTCCTTTGCATCCACGTGGTTCTGAGCTACACCCAAAAAGCCTTTGGAGTATGTGATATTTGTAGCCTTGGTTGCCGTCGTAAATATCCATTGCGACATCCCGCTTTGTGAGGTCAACAATAATAATTAATAATACATATAGGAAAGGTACGAACTACAAAAGTGAGGTTGACGTTTTATTCTCCTAGCTAGACTAGACAACAGTCTGTATTTAGGATACACTAAACATAAAAAAATGACAACGAAAACTACAACTTCGGAGGATCTTCCAAAATTCCTATATGTATTTAAGATAAGTAAACATTTGAATAAAGAGGTAATCTAAAATGAGTATACCTGTTTCTAAAATGAGTTTGCAAATATTAAGTTTAATGTTATAGAGCACGGGTATGGGCTTCTGTCCAATATCAAGAAAATGGGTCTAGGTCGAAATAGAATTCGTTTTGGTAAGACTATCACTAAATAGTATCGTACTTGTACATATTTCAATATGTTCTCATGTTCAACAACTGATGATTAGTACCCGAGCCACTATCTTATCGATAATCCATAAATCTCTAGTTATAAATAACACAGATAGTTTCGGTTGTAATTTCAAAACTTGACTAAAATAATTCTCCGCTGAATAAAATTTTGATATTTTCACATTAGTTTTTATATCATTCACAAATTTTTTTCGTGACATTACAGATATATTGTAGTGCCTTAGGGACTGTAATTATAAAAACTATTACAACATTACCATATCTACATTACTTCCTGACCCGAAAACATTTATATTTCTGAACATAGATTTATTACGTTCATTACTCTAATCTAAAGTTGCTCCAAATTCTAAACGCTGGTAATTTATCTTATACTGACCTTATCTTAAAACTTAGAAAGGTATCATGCTCATGTGTGATACGTTACTGATTTGATGACCTTAAACAAATTATTTTCGATTTATCCCACGCATAGTTACAGCCCGAATAGCCAACGTGTTCTAAAGCTTTCTTAAAGTTCGTTACTTCAATTGTTTGTAAATGAATATATGTGTGTAAATGAAGAGTGTTTACATTAATATTTAATATCAATTATGGATAACACAATCATTAGATAAGCGCAGCATAAAATCGGTAAAAGACGTAAACTTGTTCCTTGTTTTGAACTTACAAGACTTACGACGTAAAAAATAAAGAAATCTTGATATTTTACGCAATTCACATTGCATATAAATTAATTCGAATCTACGCTAGAAGGAAATCGTTTTTACTGTCGGTGAATGGTCATCAAAAAGCTTTGTTTAAAGGAACAATAGGTTACATACGTCATTACCATCCCGACGATAGTATAATCATTGCACTTAATTAACCATTATATTATATTTTAGTAGCAAGTCAAGTTAAAATTTCACAAGCAAACATGAAATCATTTTAAAAGTAGATTTATTCAATTTTATCTGTCGCTATCGATACGTTGCGTTGATAGCAAAAACCTTTTAATAACAGTTTTACTTGGTGCAGCGACTACTGTAAACGTAACTACACATACTCAAAAATATTATGTGAATTGACACGTCATGTAAAACTACAAGTGCTAGTTATAGATATACAGTGACTAGATAAACTAATAAGTGATCCGAAACTCGATATAATGGCGCACACACATACAACACAGTGCAAAGTAGACCATTACTATAAATTGGAAAAGAAGTATATCGACATGAAAAGGCTAGTGATGGAAAAGACTGAGGAGCTCAAACGAAGGGACAAAATAATAGCTCTTCTTGAAAATGAAATAGACGAAAGAGACGCCACAATACGATACCTAAAGAACGAAATAGACAAATATAGACAGGTCGTTAAACCCTTGACGAGGCAAATAATAGACAGCCATAAGAACGGCTTAGAGAATGAAGAGGAATGCTTCATTATGAAGGCGCCTGGCTTAGAAAATACTAGGATTCTACCGCTGGGTGAACGAAGGTTAAAACGGACGGCCATATCCGCCGAACCTTTATCGTCGTTGTCACAAGATCACGATATGAAATTGGTGAAGATACCGAAGAGTCATGAGTAAGTATTTTAGCATGAATGGATGTCTCATTTGATCTTTTAAATTTAATCGATTAAGATATATTACATATCGAACAAACATTAGGAAATAAGTACTGATAAATCATATAATTTACCGAGTTTTTTTAATTAGGCGTTACCACTGCTTTATAGAAATACAGGCAGTGTTTTGCTATAAAAAATATCAATAGTCTTAATGGAATCTTAATAATGAGCCGGGGAATCTCAGAGGAAAAACACTAACCATAAATATCATTACTCGTGAGCAAACAGTGTCCATCCATCCCATGAGTCAACTACTGAACGTGGCCTACGTTAAATTCATAAAAGTTATCTCATAAATTGCTTAATGGGGGGGGGGGATATTTGCCATAGTTGCTACGCTTGGTTGGGCGAGTTGACAATCGTAGTTTTATTTTAGGTCGGGATCACGAAGATGCTGTTTGTTACTCATCTCCTTTTTAATTTGTTTATATTGTCTATACCGCAATGCTCCAGTTCATGTTAGCGGACTCACATGTTTCAGCACTCCTTACGATGTTTTTCTTCACCACCGATCACGTGATAAATCAGCACTTGAAATTGCAACTATTTCTTAGGTGCCGGCGTGTATCCTCTACCTGGGTTGTTACTATAAAATTAGGGCGATTGCTTAGCCACTGAGCTAAAACACCTTGTAAATATAATGAATATGTGAGTAATATTTCCAAGTTGAAGTTGAATTTATTAATAATTATTGACTCATATATTCTCATACAGCATTAAAAAAATTATATAAGCCGACTTATTGCAGTCTGAGTCACAGATTATGTACATGTGAGCTGGAAACGTTATTCTTCGATCAACCCGCATAAATTTCTTCCATACACTCGCTATGGTGCGCTCGTACGAGGCCGACATGTGTTAGGTGGTGTGCCTTCGGACATACCCATTTGGTATAATTACATTCGATCTTTATTACCTGTCCTTGCCTTTGGCTGCATATCACAATACGCGGAGGGTTATGCCTTTTGTCTTTGATTGGTTTTATGGAGCCTGTGAAGTTTACGTTCGTAATGTTTGTTCTTAACTTGCATTATTGTTTTGCGCATTTATAAGCAAAATATTTACTGATTTTTATATTTAAAATACGGGTTTTTTCCCACAATTTTAAGGGGAAATTCGGTTAAAAAAATTAATCTCTTAACACATATTTTTAAAGTAATAAAATATATTTTATATAATCGAGGATAGTTGTAGATGTCTATGGGGTCATGGGCCACAGCAACCACCATCTGGTAGACTGTGAGCTCGTTTGTCACCTTTAACCTATAAAATAAAAAAAACAGTACTGACCACAATTTGTCGATCAAAGGACCCCGCCCCCTTTTCCATGATTGTTGTAGGACGTGGTCAACGATGAACTTTTCCAAGAAGTTGCAATAAGTTTCTAAAGCTGGGAGCATTATATTTGTCATTTTGCTTATTATAGCACAGATTAAATAATGTTATTATAATCCTATTCAATAACAGAAACAGAAATAGAAGGTTTTTTATTCAATATAGATTATAAATAATACTTATTGAAAGTCACTCTTTTGTTTAACTACCGCTGGTTCGGAAAAATACCTCTGCCCTGGGAA
Organism: Parnassius apollo; assembly: GCA_907164705.1. Lineage (NCBI taxonomy): Eukaryota > Metazoa > Arthropoda > Insecta > Lepidoptera > Papilionidae > Parnassius > Parnassius apollo. The sequence continues at coordinate 3,645,423 of CAJQZP010001137.1, forward strand.
GAACCAGCAAGAAACCCAGCGTAACTTTTTTTAAATACCAGCTCACAATTATGTTTGTTACATAATTAATCAACGCAAAACAAATTAGAAATCGTAAATGATATTGTAAATAGCACATTTCCGTAGCGTATTGGGAGAGCAAGTGTTTCGATCCATCCACTCCGCTAAGCTTATTAGGGCATTATAGACGATAAATAACTACTTGTAATTTCGGGTCTTGCATACTGCTGTCTCAATTTTCCTTAGAATTACCAGGGCAGACTCCTCACTTTAGGGGATACGGCATATAAAAATAAGGGATTCAATATTGAAATAAAGTACGAGCTATTTTTTAACCAAAACTTAAAATAACACAGGGTCACTATTCTTACGAATACGGCATGTACGCAAATAATACTCCGTTTCATGCGTGTACATATAGGTACCTAATTTAAAAAAATCATCAATACGGAATCCGCCTCATATTGTTTTCGCCAAATTAAGGGGCATGGCCAAATTCACGGCTTACCACAAAATAGGACACACCTGGTCACCTTAATTTTTCTACTTCATCGGACTGTAGCGTATTTTAGTAGTTTGAGTGCAGCTGATGCAGCGGCCACACTGTCTTGAGCCTGCCAGGGCTTCGATCCTTGCCGCAGATAACGTCTGTGCTAACGCACAAATTTACTTCTTTATAGTTGATTTTTCTCCAACTGTTTACGTGTTTGTTATTTACTAAACCGAATGAATACAAGGGGTTGATTTCATGCCATTCTCTCCCAGACGTGTGGAGACGTGTGAAAATAATGTGAGAGGCCAATTATCTATGGTTTTTGGCTGATGAGGTTCTAGCAATCAACTTGCAGCCGAAATTAATTCAAAACATTAAACCTGAATTCTATAAACTACTGCTTGTTTGGAGAAGCAATACTTGTAGTCGGCGACTGAGAAGCGCGGCGACCAAGCGAATGGGTTACAAGGTAGCGAGCCGCAGGTTCGAATCCCGCTTGGATCAAGCACGTATATGACTTTCAAATATGCTTAAACAGAATACCAGCGTGAGTGAGTGAGTCTAGAGACAAAGTGTTTAAGCGACAGTAGCCTAATGGAAGAGCGCGGACCGCGAACTCAAAAAGCTCGTGGGTTCGAATCCACCATTCGACTACTGACGTAAACCACTCGTAACACAAGCAATTTAAGCTTACCACGAGTGGTTAAGGGGAATATTAGTAATGTTTATAGCATTGTTAATATTCTTTATAAAAAAAAGAGAACCGGAGCCCTTTTTACTGGAGTCGAGGCATTCCATCTTTATCCTCACACGTGACAACGCATCTGCATTTTGATTCGCAAACGAGGATAGATGTAGATGTCTATGAGCCACAGCAACCACTTACCATCAGGTGGACCGTGTGCACATTTGTCACTCTCATCATTCTATCGAATCTATTATTCTTATTTTTTTTATTCTTATTTTTTTTTATTAAAAACACAATTAAATGTCTAAATAAAACTGTGGCGGGTATTGTTTTGTAAATTATGTGTTATATTTGCTGTCTATGGTCAGAATACAGCATTATATAATACATAATTAACATAGTTATATTTACATTTACATTAAAATTGTCCTTTACTGCAAACATATTGAACCACTAACGAAATTGAAATAATGGTTAAGGTATAATGCGGTCATTTATGGGTACTTGCATTACATATAATATTTGGTAGGGAAATCCGTGTTTAAAAAATATATATATAATATACTAGCTGTTCCCCGCGACTGAATTTCATAGATTTGACTTTTTGCGAAAGACCCCAATTCTTTTTCTAAAATAAAAATAAGACTAAGTTACTCCTTTTAACACATCAGCTATCTGCCAGTGAAAGTCCTGATAAAATTGGTTCAGCCATTTCGGAGATTAGCCGAAACCAACAGAAAAACAGATACAAAAATTTTAAAACTTCTTTTTGTTTTAAAAATATTCTATATAGCTGTGCCACGCGGTTTCACCCGCGTATATCACGCCGTGAGTATATTAACGAAGTTTTCATACGAATCCCTAACTTTTTTGAAAATATACTATAGCCTATGTTCATCAGAGATAATGTAGGATTTCAATGGTGAAAGAATTTTTCTAATCGTTCCAGTAGTTTTGGAGCCTGTTCAATTCAAACAAACAAATTTTTCCTCCTTATAATATTAGTGTAGATAAAAAGCAAGTAGCATGGTCACGCAAAAATTCACACTAGACTGGTACATTCATTAAAATATGATGTCATTTCACTACATACATGTTAGTCCTTTTTTTAACACGTCTTTGTGAACTCGCTGTCATGTATGTTCAGGTAGAATTAAGTAGGTATTTGATTTTAAACTAACTTGCCTAACTTTAAGAGGTGCTAATGTTTACTATTGTCCAGAAATTAAACTTATGTATGTATTCGCGGGTACAAAATTAACCGGATTTTCAGTTGTAGTTGTTATAAAGAGCAAATACCGCTCAAAGATCAATGTGGAGCAAGATATGAGAGTAGCGGTGTCAAGCCTTATCCCACGCTTTGCAAAAATGTGCGGAGATCACCATACTTAGACGTCACGTTGACTTGACTACGTTGTCATTGTATTGTATTTCCTATTTTTCTCAAATTATAAATATATTTTTTGTCAATATAAATATAAAAATTCAGCTCATGCGATATCTTGAGGATCACCAGCTGATTAGTGACCGCCAGTACAGTTTCCGTCGCGGTCGCTCGGCTGGTGATCTTATAGGTTACCTAACTCATAAATTGGCGAAGGCAGTAGAGTCCAAGGGGGAGGCGTTGGCGGTTAGTTTGGACATAGCGAAGGCCTTCGATCGGATTTGGCACAAAGCGCTTCTTACGAAGAATCCTTCCTATGGGCTTCTCGAGAAATTGTGCAATTATATCACCAGTTTTCTTGCTGATCGGAGCATTAAGGTCGTAGTAGACGGTGCATACTCCGATTACAAGCCCATGAACGCTGGTGTTCTAAACGGATAAGGTCGAAACTGACTAGCTCGTTGCGTTTGGTAAACCATAGTTTAGGACTCATTCACAGTGCTAAAAACGGATATTTTTCGGTTATTTCGGTTATATGTGGTTGAGGCGTAGCAGATTTCACCTCACCTTATTTCGTCCTGTGGGTGTCGTACGAAGCGGTTATAAAATGCCAGAAAAATCTAAATTGATATGAAAACAAGTTTTTTGTTATAGCTTTAGGTGACAAACGAGTACACAGTCCACCTGATGGTAAGTGGATGCTGTGGCCCATAGACATCCACATTTATCCTCAATTAAGAATCAAAATGCAAATGCGTTGTCACCCCTGAGGACTAAGATGTAATGCCTAGTTTCCAGTAAAAAGGTCTCCGGTTCTCTACACTCACCATACGAAACACAGCAGTATTACGTTGCTACTTTACGCTGGTATTCTTTGAGAGCGTGGTCCTTCCCCGGTCGCGCTGACCCATTCATGCTACAACTACAATATAGCTGCAACGTGGCTCTACCACGTAAAAATGGTATTACTACTTCGTTTAAGCCAGATCTAATATACTCCGGCCGGTGTCAGGCAGCAGGTCAAAGGTGCAAGATGTCTAATACTGCGTTCGTCCACCTGTTTGCCAAGATCCTCCGTACGAAGGAAGAGGTTCATGTCCCAACTTAAGGGTATGTCAAAATTGGATGCTCTCAGATTGTTTCAACTTTGGTCATGACTTACTAATGCAAGATGCAAGATACATTAGATAACGGAGAGTATTGGTCAGATACTCAAACGCAACTCAATTTTACGAAGTCTTTAGGTCTCCTGGTGTCACACTCACTTTAACTTGAAGTGAGAGAGACAGCACGAAACTTCACGGCATTTTCAAATTGAGCAAAGGGTGTACATATTTGCCAGCTCAAGTTACATTTTCAGCGTCGCAAAATACAGTTTAACCACAAATGTTATTTTTGGTTTGTATTTGAACTTAGAACGTATAACTCAATATTCCAATGTATGACCAACAAATATTACTATAAAGACTGCAAAAAATAATATTAAACGAATTATAATGACATTTACAAGTTACTTGCACCTTTTCGTTTATCAGGCTTAACATTTTTAGTTACATATTTTTCACTTTATTACACTGTGATTTAATTGGTCAAGTCCAAATATTCACCAATATTCAATTATGGTTATTTCAAAAACAATCTTTACAATTTTACTTTTACCACGTCAACCACAACAATGAATGCAATAAAACGTTTCTTAATTCGTTGCTATTATAAGCTTTTTCAACTTGCATTTAAATGTTATACTTGATGATTAATTGTGTGAACATGACAGAGCGTTTCTGAACTTTAAAACGTATTTATAATTGGTTTAAGTTGAATAAAACTAATTTTACGGATCGATTACGTTACTTTTAATTCTCCAAGGGTCTTGCAATCTCCCCCTGAATAACCATGGGATAACGATCAAAGTAACCGCATTCACATGCGTAAGAATTAAAATGTAAATTTAAGTAATTAAAAAATAATAATGTATTTTTTATACATAAGTAAGTTTTAGTAATTATTGATATTGTTGCTAAAATGTATGATTTTTTTTTCTTTTCTTAGATTTTTAAACAATTTAACTAACAATGATTCTATAATAATGTTATGTTACTAACCAATTTATGGACTCTTGTCTGAAATAAAGTTTATTATTATTATTATTGGGGTATCTATATCATTTTCTCAACTGGTTGGGTTCTATAAATATATAATTATAAATTAAAATGAAAAGATAAATATACATAAATATCAATAAAATAAAATAAAAACAAAAACTACATAAATAAATAAAATCCAACCAGATGGAAGCCCTCGGCAGGGGAGACCAAACGGCCGAGGGTTAGGGGAAAGGGAAAGAAACCGGCGGACGATGCGGGCGGTATCGAGGAGCACCGCCTTCTGCATTTGAGCCCGGAATGGTCCGTCACGGAGTCCCAGTCGCCTCAGATGACCCGAGAGGCTGACTGGGATTAGCCCATTCGCAGAGACGACTACAGGAATAATTTCGGTCGGCCGACCACCCCACATGTCGGTCACCTCGTGAGCCAGGTCCAGATATTTTGTTCGTTTATCTGTTTCGGCTTTTACGAGGTTCTCGTCATACGGAATGGTAATGTCGATCAAAAATATCCTTGATTGTGCCCTGTCCATCAGCACAATATCAGGCTTATTCGCAAGAATAGTCCTGTCTGTGATGATGGCCCGGTCCCAATAGAGCTTGGCGCGGTCACTTTCGAGCACGGCTTCCGGCAAGTACTTGTAATACGACAATTTTCGGTCCATGAGACCGCATTTCAGAGCGAGCTCCTGGTGTAGAATTCTAGCTACTAGGTTGTGCCTGTGCAAGTACTCAGAGTTAGAAAGCGCCGAACAACCGGAGATGACATGCCTAAGTGACTCCCCGGGATGGCGACAAGCTCGACAGACGTCAACAGTGCCATCCTTAGGATGTATCTCCGATAGTTGTTGGTCTTAATAACCTGATCCTGTATTGCACAGACAAAACCCTCGGTTTCCCCGAAGAGGTCACCGAAACGTAGCCAGTTGAGGGAGGCGGCTGTATCTACGTGAGGATCATGTAGAGCCCTGTAGTACCTCCCGTGGAGCTCCTTCTCCTTTCATACGGTCTCCCGGTCGGAAATGCTCTGTACTATCGGGTCCTGCCATTGCTCGTTGGGTAAGGATAGAGGGGTAAGTCCTTTAAGAATGGATCATCCGATCTCGCCAGGAAGTAATGACGGAGGCTGCACACTTCGCGATTATGCATGGTGAGCGCGCTCAGGAAGCCATGCCCACCATGCTTTCGCGGCAAGTACAGCCTCATTACCGACGATCTCGGATGATGCATCCTATGGGACGTCATTGAAGTGCGTACTTTTCTATCCAGGGCATTAAGTTCAGTCTGACTCCACCTGAGTAAGCCAAAGGTATACATGAGGACAGGCATGACCCAACCGTTATATGCATGTGTCTTATTCACACCGGACAAAAGGCTGTTAAGCACTTTGGTCAAGCGTGCATAAAACACGTCGCAAACCGACTGTTTCATACCAGCCTCATACGATGTTCTGTGACATACCCAGGTATCGGTATGTTTCAGCCTCGGAAAGGGCCCTTAAGTTGACGGGCATAGATAAGTCTATGCCCTCAGAGTTAGCAACCCTTCCCCTTTCAACATGGAGGACCGCACACTTATCCGTCCCCAGCTCCATTCTAATAGAATTGCTAAATTCACAAGTGATGTTTAGCAATTCCATAAGATGGGAGCGACTGGAAGCGAATAATTTGAGGTCATCCATATAGAAAAGGTGGGTCACTTTTGTACCTCCTTTCCGAAGCTGAAATCCCCTCCCGGAGCCCTCCAGTAAAGTACTGAGAGGATTCAAAGAAAGGCAGAACCAGATTGGACTCAGACAGTCGCCCTGGAATATACCCCTTCTTATCCTTATGCCGCTTTCCGCAGCCGTCATCCGCTCGCCTAGATGACAGAGGATCGTACTCCACTGCCCCATACACTGCTCGAGGAAGTCTCGAACTGTACAGTCAATCTTGTATAACTCGAGGACCCTCTTCAGCCATGTATGGAGCACCGAGTCAAATGCCTTTCTGTAATTTATCCAGGCGGCGGAGAAGTTCCGACGGCTGCGTTTCACCACTTTGCCAATGACCGCGTCAATGAGGAGTGGTTCCTTGGTTCCACGACCGCCGCCCCGACATCCATTTTGAGCGCGCGACATCACCTGATTTGAGTCCAGGTGACGAGCGATTCTCGCGCTCAAAATGGATGTTAGTGTCTTGTATATGGTTGGTAGACACGTGATGGGGCGGTATTTGCTCGGGTCTGTGGCACCCTGATCTTTAGGAACCAAATGAGTGATCCCAGTAGTGAAGAGGCTTGGGAGCGACTTCTGGTTGAGAGCCTCTTGAATCTGTCGGGCGAGCACAGCGTGACACACCATGAACCCCTTCAACCAGTAGTGATGCAGCCCGTCAAGCCCCGGACTTTTCCAGTTCGGGGCCCTACGGACCGCCTCAGCTACGTCATCCGGCGTTATGATGACGGGGTCCATGGGCGTAATACCCGCACACTGACTCGCCACAACTTCCGTCCAAGGGCCCTCGTTGTGGTTTACGGGCTCTGACCACAGGCTGCGCCAGAATGCGACCGTATCGGCCTGATTTGGTGCTGGGCCCGTTCCACTTACTATTGGTCGCTCCAATGATTTATAGAGCCTCTTCTGATCACTCTGGAAGAGACGATTCTGGTTGAACCGGGTCGACCTCTCCAGACGATTCTTTGCTTCAGGTCGTCTATGCGCTCCGTCAGTTTTTGTATTATATCCGGCTGGGACAAACTAACATTTGTCCCAGCAAACGCCATCCTGACGGTGCGCACAATCATTGGCCTGGTATTGCCTGACCTGAAGCATATCAGTCTGCCAATGAGTGCCCTAGCCTTTGCGATACGTTCTTCAATTCTTATTCTCCAGGCTGAGATAGCACTACTTTGTCCAGTAGCGCGTCCAGCCGCGGAAATTTTGGCGCCTATAATACGGCAGACTGCCAGTGCGGCGCCAAAAAGAATTGAGTCCGTCTCGCAAAGGTCCCGGCTGGCTTCCAAATAGGTAACCAGCATTGAGTTCAGAGCCCTCACGACAGCCCGATTCCGGTTGCTTTAGGGCTAAGCGGGGGAAGTCGCGGTCGATTTTCGAGAGGCATACTGCGTCCTTATATTATTATATTTATTATTATATTTATATTATTATTATTATTAATGTGTACCCGGGACAAAATGTCTGATTATGTTTTTTTTTTAACAAGAACCGTACGTACGTTTTTGTAACATATCTCATTCGATATACATATTCTTATAGGTGTACAAACTACAAACAATGCGTGTGATATGTGATGACTTAAAGATTGCGTTGGGCTGCGATTGGCTTGACCCCTCACTGCTAGCTGTTTAAAGAATCTCAAAGTCACATAACGAACTATAAAGAACTTTGTTGTTTAATTGCACGATAAAATCCATTACGAGGATACCCGCAGACGACCGAAATAAATGGTTTATTTAGTGTGAAGCGTAATCTCAACAAACTTGTGATACACAGGTGTGTGTTCATAGCATATGTGTATAAAAATAAAAATATTGAGTTATCAGATTGCAATACCGCAACGCAATATATATACACTTTTTACAAGAAGATAGGGTTCTTTTTTAGTCTGGGCGTCCGTCTGGATCGGTACCCCTTATTATTTCTACCGCTCACCAGCAGCGCACTCTAAAGTGTGAGTAATGGATGACACACACGGTCAGTTAAACTGATCGTTCCAACTGATGAGTTCACACTAGGACTGTTGATATTTTTTAAAATATCGGGTTATCGATATATCGGTAAATAAACTTATATAGGTATAAAATTCCGATATTGATATATTTTTATAATTATCGATATATCGAAAATCCGATATTTTAAAAAATATCAACAGTCCTAGTGTGAACTGATCAGTTGGAATAATCAGTTGAACTGACCGTGTGTGTCGTCCATAAGAAAGCCGATTAAATTACATTTAATCTAACTTCAGGGATTTCTTTGTTTAACTCTTACAAAGTTTAATTGACATTTAATCTATTTATATAACGTTGGGACATACACAATAATAAAAAAACCATAGGTTATAAAAATAAAACTAAACTCTTTGTTTGAAGTTAGTTGTAGTGGTGTATGGGCTCCAGTAACTACATTATAGTAAGTGTTAGCTCGTTTGTACATTTACAAGTATATAATTCTTAAAATACCAAAAAGTATGTAAACGTGATGCAACATTACATGTAATGCATAACCTATAACGAACATATACATTTTCATAATGATATCCATCCAACGCAAGTTTACTACTGAACATAGGTAGGCCTCCGCCAAGAAATGCCGTCAATCGCATTGTTTGTCAATCGTCAAAACCTCATTCGGTATTCACATTGGCGATGAGGAGGATCTGATGATTGACGGAATAGGTTGCACAGCGGGCATGCGAAGCCAATGGCCTAAACACAAAATAAAATTACATGTGCGGTTCAATAACAACGTATCGTAGGTGTATAAGATGTCAAAAATGTAATTTAATTTTCACAAAAAAATTCTTGTTTCAGATCTCGGGAGCTTATTAAGGGTGCTATTTTGGACAACGATTTCATGAAAAACTTGGAAATGACGCAAATTCGCGAAATCGTTGACTGCATGTATCCAGTTGAATATGCGGCGGGAAGTGTTATTATTAAGGAAGGGGATGTTGGCAGTATAGTCTACGTGATGGAAGGTAAGTTTAAACGAATAATAGCGTTTATTTTTTTGTATCTAAATATTTGCGTAACGCGCCCTCTAGTGTCAAGTAGAAGAACTGTTATCTATATGTTGTTAAATGTAATTTATAAGTCTTCGTTGAGTTCTTCATAGATGGCGCTGTATTCACCTTCGTTTTTTAGTGAAAAAATATTTTGTAGTAACAAGCAAGTTAACAATAACTAGGTGTTACGAGTTGTTTGTGTATTTGTGGCCGCTGTATTAAAAGTAATTAACATTTTTATTTTTGGACCAAATTATGCTATTTTACACGGTATTATAACAACAAAATAAACAATATGAGTCCGTTTTCTTAAAAAGCGGTGAACATATAAACTGACACTTTTGATATACCTATCTATATATAATATGCTAGAAGTACCTTATCGAACATCTTATATTTATTTCATAACAATGTCATCTTGGAGCATTAGTAACAAGTAAGAACTTTTCCGCATTTTAGAAAGTGGGAAATCAGACCAACTCGATTCTTACTTTTCCTGTGGTCGATATTCCTTTATAATAAACTTATACCATTTACAGTCACCCACACACAAAATAAGATAATAATGTCAATGAGGTTTTGGGTTTCAACTATTAGCTAATTGTAGAAAAGACATTATATATAATTAATATGATATTAAATTATATTTATCAAACTTAATAAGAAAACACGCCCACTAGGAGAAGATAATGAATTAGTAGGTAGTCATAGAAAGGACGCCTTTTTAATATGATAGACATGATTTATGAGAATTCGAACATATTAAATATTTAAATATAATTTGTATTTCTAGGTACCACAAAATCAAAGGCAGTTTTTTATACCTATATTAAAATAATTGTTTCTTTGTCCCTTTTGCATATTCTCATAGGATCCGTCAGATAACGATAAAACTGTGGTGACTTACTGCGTGCGCGCATCGAAAATTTCTGAATAAAAATATAATTTGTTTGTCCGTTTGTTCGTTTTCTATACGTTCCTATACTAATAATAATAATAATAATAAGTAATATTAAAAACATTTATTCATTACCACCAATAAAGTTACAGTGAGCAGTATACACAGAAATAACCAAAATTACATAGTGTAGTAATGAATGGGGTCTAGCTCAGCATAAATGTTGCAATTGCCTACAACGCTGTTATTCTGCCGGCGCTTAACAAATGAAGAGTACATTACGCGTGCATTCCTGCTTATATTACATTTAATCACAACTGTTCATATTAGAGCAAATGTCGTGTTTTCCTAAGTATTAGCGAGTATTAGCCAGTTCAAATTAATAATTAAGAAATATTTTTAATTATCATAAATGTTTTCCATAAAATTTATATTATTTATTACTATTCATTCATTATTTATTAAATTTGATTACGAAGTTTTGATTAAACGGATAGTGGCAGTGTGAGTATTTCCACTACCCCAAATCTTCCTGAGCGTCGCGTAAGAGGCGACGGAAGGAAACAAACCATGGGATGGGCAGCATCATCTTAATAACCACCAAAAAATCTACCGTGCCAACGCGCGTGGCAACTATAAAATTATCCTCTCTTAAACGTAAACTTTGGTAAGTTATTTTCACGCGCGCTCCAGCGAGTTTTTCTGCAACTGGCACAGTTAGTATAATTTGCCCTTTTTCGAAAACATTTTTTCTTTGTCTTAAGGTGAAATAAAACAGGCAAAAAAATTAAGATGTATAGAATGCATGAACGATTTTTGATATCTCTTTAGAAAAAAATATCATATTATGACGTATTATTATAATATACATGATGAGGTTAGATTATACGTGGTTAGACATACTGTATAATTATTTACAAAGTATCATAAATAAGTTTAATTTAGTTAAAATATGAGGCGTGACATCTCAGATTGGTTTTATCCCTGTAGCACCAATATAATTATTATTAATTTCAATTATAGGTGATTATTTTCTACTTTTTACCATTTTCTTGCTCTAAAACTCTCTCAAAACGAGAAAATGTTTGTGCCGAACTGTGCCTGTGGGACGTTTGTACGCCGTAACTTTACATTTATTTTTATAACTAAGTTTACTTCTAACTTGGAATTCCATTTAAATTTCATGTCATATCGCCACGTCAACTATATTAGGAAAGAAGGAAAAGCGGCCGCAAGTGAAACAGTTTGGTAACTCAGTCGATGTACACAATCTACACCTTTAACCTGTCACGTTGTTAGTAACATGGATATGAATGTTTTGATGTAATGATGGACGATACATCTGTTGCTTAACATTTCGTTAGAATTACGTTTAAAAAATGTAGATGGTCTGGTAATTTTTTAATTATATATAAATTAATACTATATTTGAAGTGAAAACTTCTTTAGAATTTAGAATCGTTGCGATTTGAAATTCGATCATACGAAAAAGTGACACTAAAAATAGACAAACATATACATCTATAGGATTTAACCAGCGAGAAAATGAGATAGAATACAACATACATTGTATATTGTTTCCTATTATATCGGTCTCCTCTTTGTTTGGTGCATTGAGCTATTATGTACCACGTACTAGAGGCGGCACTGCATTCAGCTACTGTGTACCACTCAACTGCGGTGTATACACCGCACTTCCCACTTTAATCAGTCACTCGCTAGGCGCTTGTAGAGTTGCTCGCTAGGAGCTTGTGTTGATTTAAAAAAAATCTCTTGACAAAAATATGCCGTCGTGTGTACTTAGATATTGCACAAATAATTCAAGAAATGTCAGTAAAATCAAGGAATTACTTTTCATCGGGTAATAACATACTTAATCAATAAAAAAGTATTATAGATTTATAATAAAACAAATTATTCCTAAGATGCCATCTCGTGTCATGGAATATAGATTATGAAATTAACATGTTCAGATGCGACTTTTTTGTAGAAACATATATAAGTTATTATAATTAGGCTAAATTTTTCAAGTTTAAATCTGCTTATTATTCTTTTATTTTATTTTTAGGTTTCCACATCAAAGTCAAAGTGGAAAAAATTCGTCCATTTTTAACTCTCGCATGCCCAGCATTTATGAACGACTCTTATTCTAATTTAAATAAATATATTTGTAATTTAAATGTTATGTTAATAAGTTTTTTTTTAACATGCATTAAGTACGTTTTTTATATTTGACGTAGAGATACCTTTTAAAATATTCAGATAAAAATATCATTAAAATGTAATTGTGATATAATATTATGTAATATTATATTAAATAAGCAAATATAATATACAAAATAAATGACAAAATTTAAATACCGTTCTCGATATATTTTACCTATTTAACAATACAATCTACTATTACCTACGGATCATTCTACCTATGTTTATTCTATGAATAAAAAAAACAACCGCGCGAACACAGAGTAGCGCACATTTTTTGTTTGAGATGGCTGTTCTAGTACGTAAGTACATATTACTTCAATGGTTTGGTGCTTTAAAATGATTAATGTAGGTAACTTTTAACTGTTAAAAATTTATTCAATAAAATTATCTTAACCAATCCGTTCATAACAATCCACGATTTCATAACATATTAGTTTAGGTTAGGCCATCTAGCATCTATTTTACGCACCAGCTTAAGAATCAATCAATTTTTGTTCGATAAAATGACTTTAACGATAGAAAAAAGTAGATAGCGCAATTACAAAGCAATTTTGTCGCAATTTTATGAAGGTTTCACTTCTACCGCGTGAGAACTGCGCACATGTCTTTTTTTTAATTGTAAATAAACATTACTACTTCCACAGATGTTTTTAAAATTAAAAATCATATTAAATGGTCCATAAATGACTATTACTTATGTAATTTTTCTTCACGTCACAGTAAATTCAAAATGTAACAATATTTTTGTGATATCGATGATCTACGATTCAAATAACCCAATTATCGCCTTTACCGCGTCGTCAAGGTAAAGTAATTATGCGAGGGCAATACCGAAGGTCGGCATTGTTCTGTGTGAATAGTTCTCATCCGTACAAACATCGGGCGAAACAATTTGCTCGCGTGAGTGTCTTGTTAATAATAGGTACTGTTTCCAAGCGACTATTAGTTTCATATTAAAAAAAGACAATTATATTTATCTACATCCGGGTTCTATACAATACTCGTGGTATTTTGAGAAAAAAAACAACCTATTGAAATTGTTGTAATAGTTTAATCCTCAGATTATAAAATTCTATAATCTGAAGTTTAATCTATTTTAGAATATTTGGACGTTATACCGAAATGGGCAGCAGTATCTTCCTAAAAACAATTAATTACTTATGGCCAGCAATTTTTCTACTTCTTTAAAATATAAAGTTTTACAAAAGCAAAGTAGCTACATAAAATTTACCGAAATAGAAATTCTTCAATCCGTAAAAAATACAAAACCTTTTTCCATATAAAGCAGGATTCAAAATAGAAGCTACGTTTGGCCAGGCAAACTTTATTTCGCAATATCTAAATATATAAAATTAAATATAAAATATATATAAAATAAATAATAATTATTAAATGATTTATAAAATTGTTATATAATCATTATAATATATTTCTCAATTGTAAAATATTATCTACTTTGGAAAAAAATTGCGCTTAGTTCTTTGTTGGTCCTTTCAAGAAATGGGGGGTTATTTTTCTGAAACGGTGGTAGAAGTAAAAAGTGACTTTCAACTAGTATTGTTTTATTATTTATGTATTCTATTCTACTGAAAAAAAGTTTTACACCATTGACGATGCTAAGAAAGCACGAAAGCGTCAGCTTGACAAGAAAAGGCCACGCTCATATAAAATACCAGCCATAATTTTTTTAAATACCCTAATATTAAGATTTCTGTGATACCAGCCTAACCTAGCATCAAATAAGACGTAGGTCGCGCCTACTGATGTTATATATCCGGTCCAGCTGATGAGGTTGATACAGAGGATCGAAATGTGCTTGAAGATGAGTTTACGGATGCGTTTTCAGAGTTGCAAACGGAATTGGCGATTTCTGCTGGAAAAGTTTACGCAAAGGAAACCGTGAAGGTTGATAGCAACGACAACTCCGTAGTAATCATTCATATCACACCACTACGATACGACCGACCAGCATTTTGTCACTGGCTTTTGGCCGAATTGACTGTTATCTGCTTTTTAATTTTTATGATGGAAGAACTGGTTTGGAAAATGTTGTCCTGATCAAAATCGCTCTGCAGAAACCTGAACGTATAAAAACATAGGTAATAAATCATATTAAAATATGATGTCACCAAATATCACTTTCAGTAGTTTCCAAACTATTAAAGTTTAGAGATTTCTTGTAAGTCGGTCATTCATTCTACAGATTTTTTATAAAAAAAAAATAATATTAACAATGCTATAAACATTACTAATATTCCTCTTTAACCACTCGTGGTAAGCTTAAATTGTAAAATAAAATAAAAATGTAAAAATAAAATCCATTCGTTTCTTATTATTTATTCATTTATCAGTAGCATATTCGTAAATATTATAGCAAACCATGAGTTACATCTTATCAATGTATTACGTTCGCAATTGAATGTTACGCAAACAAATACAATCAAATAAAACTCTGTCAGTACTGTTCAAGTGCAAAAAACCTTTCTAATAATGACAAATACCGGTTCGGCCTTGACGATCGCTCGCGGGACCTTGTTTACTAGCGATCACAAAACCTGAATGTCATTATTTGGTACTGTTGGGTCGGTTTATTTCGGTGCCGGAAGTGAAAGTTGACGCCGAGGGCATTACCTGTGATTAGATTTTATATATCTATTTGTAGGTGTACATGATGGTATTATTGGTGTGATGGTGATGTAAGTGACGTAAAACGTATTATGGGTGTCGTAAGAGGTGACAATGGGAAAGACTTCATGGCATTTTAAAAATGGTGGATAGCTTTTAGACCTGGCATCAACAATTTGGATATCCCACATGTAAAATTTTTAGACGGCGTCGAGGTACTACTACTCCGTCGCGTTCGGTTCCTCCGAGGTTCGAGACATCTGATGCTACTATTGGCAACTGTAGCAATTACACAATTACAGCTAGTTTATACTTTCTACGAGATGTATTACATTTGATATTGATGATGCAATTGACATATAATCGCATGATGTGAAATACCCAGACTGACGATGAGTAGCAACGTCAAAAATGACAGAAGCGTGATACTCCTATCCTAATAAAATATTATATATTTAATATAAGCTTTTACCCTATTCTTGTTTTATTAACAAGTGGTAAAATTATCAGTATACGATTGGGAGCTTTTCGTATTATAGGACATTAACATTTTCTAACTTATTATGTTTTAAATAACATACGATATGCAATAAGTTTCGAAATAGGCGAATGGTATTACATGAACTTTATGTTACTAGTCTCAATCCCGTTATTAAAAAAAATTACACTTCGAATGTGCAATCAAGGCTGAGCGAATTAATATGCACCATCAACGCCGTTAGCAAAGTCTTTGGATTTCATTTGCAATATCAATTATTTAATGATTTACATTAACCCCAAATACCACTACTTTAGAACATGATGAAACCTATCCTTGTGTTGTAACAGTTTGTAAAATGGGATAACTAAGTTTTTTACCTATTATAACCCAACATCTAATGCCAAGATCTACCTGTGTTGAACCTCATGTACAGGTAAGTAGCTAAATTTAAATATCTGGCTATAGGGCACTATTACAGACGCCAATACCGGAGAGGATGAATTTAAATTATGCGTACCTACAAAATGTCTTTAGATGTAGTTGAAGTTATAGTGTATAAATATTTGAACTTTTTTGTTTTAATAAAGTTATTTCCGTTCTTTTTTATTAATATGACAAACGAACTAATAATGCAGTCAGCCAGTGTTCTTAAAAAGTTTGTTCAACGGGGGTTAAGACATAATTTTATTTTCTAATTTAAAGGAAAATTTCAAACGGTGCTATTAAGTAACAACAGTTCCATTATTCCTATTAACCACATTAGTTAATCTAAAATGCTTGTGTTAAGAGAAAGCTTGTGTCGAAGGGTGACCTCGAACCTATGACCTTTAAATTATGTAGACCGGATGTTACACATTCGGCCTTCCAGGAGATCGGGAATTTCCACTCTGGCTTCTATCATTCAACATCCATGCTTTTGTTGTGTATTCTCCAGACACACATGATTCGTTTTACGCTTCTACTGTTGCTTTCTCGCATACATTATATATTATATACTCGTTTTTGTTCGTTTGTTTCATTTTATAGAAATATCATCATCGGTCTCATAATTCAAATAGTTTAGTAAATAATTACCTATCTTTGTTGGTCCGTTTTCTCAAATCAAAGATTTCGCTATAGAATCTGAATTAAATTATATTAAATCGTGTACAAAAACGTGACAATATTGCACTTTTATTATTATGCAATGACAATTGAAACAACACATGAATGCTAAACTTAACACTATCTTTAGAGTGAATCAAATATTTCATTATTACATTTAAAAATATATGTCGTTAAAATTGTTTAATAATAACGTCCTTAGGCCGTATTTCGGTCTTGACTAGAGTTACCATCTGATGGGATAAATCCGGTCTTGACCGGATTTTAAGGGATAAAACCGGACATCGCGCAGATTTCAATATATACCGTATTTTTACCACACGGGCTATACTTGTGAGTCTACAAGTCGTGCTAACAATATTATTTACATAATACACCTTCAATCATATTACTATTGAAGAATTTTACAAGTGGAGAAACTAGCTTTCTGAAAGCTAGTGACCAAAGTATACGTGAAATAAAATACATTGAGTTTTATTGCCGAGATGCCGGCTGGAGACCGGACTTTCTTTTCAAAACCAGGGTTTTTGGATACCTGCAACTGGATCGTTAATTCCTGGCCCTAATAACCCAAGTCATGGCGACCAGGCTCAGCTAGCCATCTGCTTAGGACAGGATTATAGTGCGAGTTTGTGCGCAAGCACAGTTACATTCTCTATTCCATCATTCTCATAGTCCCTGGAGACGGCAGTCAGACACGACTGGGGAGAGATGAGGCGTAAGGCGCAGGACTAACGGCTTTAAATACTTTCCGAGCGGTGTAACAATGCCAACTTCCTGAATCTGGGCTGCTACTGAAAATATCTTGGCAGAAAACTTTACCACTGATTTCAATCTGACCGAGGATTCGAACCCGGAATCACATTACCATTCGTGCTTACGACCACTAGGCCAACGAGGCTGTAAAATAACATAATACTAAGGAAAAGTAAAGTAATATTTAAATCTTTGAAGCAGGGGTTAGTTACGGGTCAGGGGCTGGGTGTTCGCTTTTAATTATATAATACGCGGAGTACACAAGTTTGATCCCTGATGAAATCTGATGAAATTGTTACACGGATTTTCAAATGACGACATACGTGCTCGGCGATGAAAAAAACCTCGTGCGTGACAAGTCGTATGAGACAAATTAATTTGAACAATTGAATTCAATTCCAACAACTATACACTCATTGTGAACTGCCATTGGCTTGTATTGTAAAATAATGAATCAGTCTTGATCGTACTGTCGTTCATAAAAATTACGTAGATCGTACTTTAAGTGGTTGAGCAATGCCTCAGCTATATTATGCGACAGTAGCCTAATGGCAGGGTGCGGACCGTGAACTCAAAAGGTCGTGGGTTGAATCCACCCGACACGTGAACCCACACAACGTTTCTAAAAGAATTATTAAAAAAAATGGTGGTACGAATGTGTCGGCTCCACCGGGAAAGACCAGCTCTCACAGAATACTAGCGTAAAATAGCAGCTCAATGCTGCTGTGTTTACTATGGTGAATGTAGAGAACTAGAGACCTTTTTTACTGGAAATGAGACATTCTATCTTTCTTCTATTATATTTCTATCTTTTAGGCGTGGCAACGTATCTGCATTTTGATTCTTAATCCAGGATAGATGTAGATATTTATGGGCTATAGTACCCACTTATCATCAGGTGGACTGTGTACTCTTTTGTCTTCGATATAAAAGAAAATGTAAAATGATGTGAACGATTACTGTCTTTTCTTATCTTTCATTTGGTATGCGAGCTACTGTGCTACCAGTGTTACGCTTGGGCTGTAGATTTGACCTGCGCTTATGATAAGCAACTGGTTTATTTTTAGCTTATCCTAACGAACTAACGATGTCCAAGTGTAATAAAAAATGTACTTCAACACATTTTAAGTTCGACTTTTTTTGCTTAAAATAATTAATGAAAACTTACACTTAAACAGGCTTTAAACAGGCATTTACGAGTCGAATAAAAGTTTTAGTAGACATCGCCATTAGTAGTAGAAATTGACTGACCAAACAGTTTTATAGTTGTATAGTAACTTCGTTTAATTACTTTACTACTGCTTTGTTTAATTCCACTAGCTGTATAACATTGAACTATATGCGATACAAACATTCTATAATATGCAAGTACATATTGCTTCCAATTTTATTTATTATTAAGGATTCGTACCATTTTAATACTATACAATCCTAATTTTTGTATATTAATAAACAGTTTGCCACACAGAGGGTTTAGGTAGAGATTACGGTTTCCCATTTGTTACGATCCCTAATTCTTGATATTATTTGCATAATTTGGTTGTATTTTGTTACTCGTAACTATTAATATTGAATAATACAAAATACAAATTAGTTATTTATAATTTGTTTTAAATGTTTTCCTTCTTGTGTTAATTCTCTAAAACTGCTACGACCTACATTATTGATAAAGTTATCTTAGGCCGTGTGCCCCTTGACATTTGAATGTAAGAACAACTTAATATCGACTTTTGTGTGTTACATATCTTATAGTAGATATATATATATATATATATATATATATATATATATATAACTTGTGATATGATTGCCAGGCAGACGTTGTTCTGCCATTTTCAACAACCCTTTGTCATGTCCTATTAAAAATCCTGCAGTTCGCAAAAAAAAAACAATAATTGTAGGGCACTGGGCAAAAAAAAGTATCATATCTCATACTCAAGTTGGACCAAACTGAGGTTGCAAGATTTGATTAAAATCGAGTTAAGTAGTTTGATGGAGTCCATCTCTTTTTGTACAAAGAACGTGCCACCGTAATTTATACATGTTAAGATACCCACGTATATATATATATATATATATATATATATATATATATATATATATATATATATATATATATATATAATGGGATTACAAAGTTATTTAACGACCAAAAATATTTTAGGTTTTCCTTGATTTGTACACTAAACACTAATTTTATTGTAAATTTGAAGCTTCTATGTCTGCTAGAAGTGCCTTAGAGCTTAGAGTTTTGATGATCGGTCAGTCAGTGAGTGACAAAATTAAGAAACTTTGACTAGTTATACTTCTTTAAATACTGGTTCAAATTGAATGAAATTTGAAATATATACCATGTTTATACAATGTTTACTCGGTTACTGAAAATTCAGACTTCTAGTTTTATCCTCTACAAAGTTATAGGGGGTCGAAAATGGCCTGAATTGCTTCGAGAAATCTATAGTACGGCCGTGCCGCTCGACTTGGCGGGGGCACTGCCGTGCCCCCTTTCACTTTACCTTAAAGTATATTTTTTTAAATTATTATAAGCCAGTGCCAGTGACTGAGAACTTCTTCGATTAAGACTCGAAACTTCAACAATATTTTTTTAAGTAAAGAAATAAAGTACCTGCTAAATGCCTAACTACTAAAATTATTAAATATGACACCTAAATAGAAATCCTCAATAACGACTTTGATAAAATGCCTATTTTGATTAATGAGTATGCCGATCACCTAGATGATGATGAGCTGTATCAACTAAATACGCTATAAATAGAACAAAACAATAACGTGTTTAAATAGTACGAAACTCAATTGCTTTTTATAAAAACTTCCACTGTTACGAAGACAATTTTCGACGAAGTTTCGCTCGTTTATGTCGAATGGTCATTCCAGTATGATTGGCCTTAATGTGCTCTAAACTCAGTGTCATTGTGTGAACGATGTCGCTGATTACGAATCGTACGCGTTACTTAAGTGTGCCTTATCACAAGACAGGTGTTCCATATCTAACAAAAAATTGACGGTAACAAAAACTTGTGTTAAGACGAGAAGCACGTATCAGTGGTATAAGACGTTCGAATTTATGTTAATTGTGTAGATTTTTTTTAAATTTGTTGTTTCAATCATTCGTTACAGTTTATCAAAGTCCATTACTGGATATAGGATATAGGCCTCCACAGAGATTGCCTCATAAGAGACATTTGTCATCGTTGCTACGCTTGTAAACGCGTTTTTCATATGTATTTAGCAGGGATGGTAGATATGATAAGGATAAAGAACGACGAGTGAATGCCGGAAATAGAGTGAATGGGGCTCTACACTCTATTATGAAGAATCAGAATGTGTCTAAAAAGGCACGTATGGTAATTCATAATGCTGTATTAATCGCTACTTTAATGTATGGTAGTGAAAGTTTGGTGTGGTAGAAGAAGCACGAAAGTAGAATAAATACTGTAGAAATGCAGTCTTTAAGGAGTATGCTAGGGTTGAATCTGAATGACAGGGTGAGAAATTGTGTGATAAGAGAAAAATGTGGTATGCAAGATGATGTAGTGGTTGTTGTTGTTGTGGTAGGAATGCTTCGGTGGTTTGGCCTGTGGAAAGAATGAATGAGGAAAGAGTGATAAATCAAATTTATGTGGCAGATGTGAACGGCAGAGTCGGGAAGGGACATATTAGAAGAAAATTTATCAACCAAATTGGCGATATTTTGAAAATGGGTCACATTAGAAGTACCCTTAACCGACGAGCGTGTATGCGTAGATATATGGATGTAAAGGAGGCGAGGGAGGTATGTCAAGATCGTGCCAAATGGAAGTTCATAGTCTCTGCCTACCCCTCTGGGTGACAGGCGTGAGTGTTTATATGTAATAATGTCCCCCAGACCGAAGTACATTCACGACCATCTGCCCATTCCCTCAGTCACATAGTCCGAAGGGACGGTAAACAGACTCAAAAATTTACCATAGTAGGACAACTAGGACGTCGTTTAATACAACTTGAAACAAACTACCTGTGGTTTCCGTTAAGATATAGAACATATAGAATTAACTTTTTTCAAAAAACTAGACCATTAAAAATTTATTTTAATTGTATATATGGTCCTATTATCTCCGCTTGTCCGCGGAGCAAGAGTCGGTGTTATCAAAGACTCCGCTTTGCCGATGTTCGTGTCAGTTAAGGGTAAAAGAACCATATACAATTTGCAAATAAAAAAATATTATATAAAATCTCGAATCATTGACATCGGTATACAATTGGCGAAAATATCGCGTAACATACTTACGAAAGGAAACCAATCGAATTAACGCCTCCTTTTTTTTAAATCAGTCAAAATATATTAAAGTGCACCAGTTGAACGACTTCTAGACAGCTTTTGTCAACATTTCTTTGCACCGTTGTCAATGTGGGTGGAACGCCGTACAATCCAGAACCTCCACGTCCAATTTATTTTCGCGCACTTAAAGCACCATTTTTAAAGATTATATCTAGGAGAAAGAAAAACGCTTCACGTTCTAATTCCGCTTTAAATATATGAACGCTACCCGAACAAATTGAAATGATAAGTGTCGAAACACAAATGCATATTATAGAAACAGTTATTTTTATGCGGTCGTATAACAGAAGCAAACTGTGCATTCTCCTAGGTTGACCATCCATATCGCAAGATTTCTCTTGATGCACGTCTAATTAAAGCTAGCTCCCGTTAATGCATGATTACACGTTAAGTCTCCATAATTTGTTTGCATTTTATAATTTTAGAAAACTGTAAATTTTCTACATCTAATAACAGCTTCTACATCTAATAACATCTTATCTTCTCATAAGTGTAATAAGACATCTCGCGGAGATATTTCCATTATAATATACATATTTAACGTGACATTATGAATTAACTTTTGTACAAATTTCGAACATGATGTGGTATTTAATGTCTGTTGATAACATTTAAAGCTTTTATAAGCCTCTATCTATTGTATTGTGAAGTTTATAGCTCCTAAAATTATTTAAGGCATTCACTTAATGCACGTGTGAATGTTTATGAATGTTGAATTCCTTCGCTGGAAAAATATGACTAAAATTATTATGAATTTTCACCACTATATATACGTAACGAGTGAACAACATACTAAACAAAAATATGAAAGAAAGAAAATCGTTGTAAACAATTTCAAATGAACGAAAAGAAACATTTGTATCGCACATTTTGTTCTATGAATCCAGTTTAGTTTTAATATTAGTAATATAGAATCTGATAGAAAGTAACATTGTAATATTTTATGCCAATTGTAGTCATATCGGACAATACCCGCATACCGACTACTTTAGCTTCATTGTTCAATAATACAAAGCTGGGACGAATGGAGGTAATGCGTGTTACTTACTGCTCCTTTTGGTTCCGTTCGAATGACAAGATAAACTAAGCGACTCTTACTGCTATTTTCCGACGGTGGAATTATTATTATTATTTTATTAAGCAAAATCTACAGCTTGTACATTTAACAATATATATACAATATGTAACGTAATTAACGCACACCCTCAGACACCCCAATTAGTATATTATGTTATAATCATAATACATACACTGAATTTTTAATTAAACATTTTTATGCACTGATTATTTATCAAATTAGTTATACTAATTCCGGAAGAATGTTGTGGTCACAGTATATATATATATATATAAAAAATTTTTTTTATACATGTAGACATAAAATAAGTAAAATAATGAAGTCATTATAGATTTACATTATTTTTAAATTTTGTGTGTGTGTGTGGGTGTGTGTGGGTGTGTGCGCGCGAGCAAGTGTTTGCGTGCAATGAGAGGTGAAAAGTGAATACATGTGTGTGTGTTTGTTTGTGATATAAAATATGTGTGTGCGACGCAACATCAACCTATTTTCAAATTAATAAGCAATGCCATCTGCCAAAAAAACCGTATAACCATTTTACCTATCTATTACGGTAGCAAATAGTATCCGTATTTGTAGACTGGTTAGGTAGAAGTCGTTTCTTCGTGAATTCGTGAAGAAAAACCGTTCAATGAGACATCAATATTTTAATTTTCATATTGCGAATATCGTATGTTAAACTTTATCTGTAATATTACAATGGCCCCTGTGAAAATTAAACCGCACGGATCTTTTGCGTCTTGACCGCCGCCCAATATGCGTCACAAATTAAATCTACCTGGAAAGTCAATGGATTTTCATTTGTTCTTTAGATTCCATTATCCAATATATTTGGGTATTGTTACGAATACTTCATTATTTCATGTATTTTAGATTTGACAGTATTTTAATATTAATTTCTATATGATATTATTATGTTCTATCATCTTTTCGTTAATATTAAAGTTCGCTATTCCGACTTACTTACTGTAGACTTGACACTTATATTTTGATTCGTAAGCTTAAAAAACTGATTAAATTTCGTCGCATATAATGTTACTCTTTTCAATAAAATTGCAGTGATTAATGAACTTAGAGTCCATCTAATGGTAAATGGGAACTGCTACCCCGATCCCCAAACCACCTACAACCAACTTGTTTGAACAAGTCACCTCAACAACTCACATGCACTTCAGACTGGAAAGCAGTAGTGCTAGCACTCTTCTTGAAGGCAGAAAGTAAGAGTGTGCTGCTTGCCCAGACGGAGTAGCAAAAAGCGAGTTCTTATATCTAGTAAAGTTTTTGCTACATTTTTAATATTTTTTTTTCAAATTTAACTAGTAGACGTGCGTACAACTTTTTTCTAGAATTTAGAATAGTCAAGAAACTTTGGAAAAGAAAAGGTAGTAAAGTCAAAAAGTTAAAGTTTGTAAATTTAATATAAAACAAACCGATAAGATTTCAGTAGTTTTCAATTATAATATCGTCTAGATCATCCACCGCTTGTTCACAGTGGTGTGAGTTTGAACATCGTAAAAAAATGCATTTATGCCTGTGCTTTTTAAAAAGATCTACGCCCAAGTAATGAAATTAATACGGAAAGGAAAAATATTCAATAGGTTACTGACACTGTTAAAATGTATTAAAAAAAACAATAATGTCAGTTACCTATAAATATTTCTACTAAGTCAGTTATTTTTATTGATACTTCCTTAATCCAATTACAAGTGCAAATATTTTGTTATTCACGTTAGCATTTCGTTAAGCTCTCCAATGGGTTGTGTAACCGTGTCGTTCCTTCGCCAATGTCACAGCTATCGGTCAATTATCACTTTCCATTTTCTATAACTTTCCTTAATAACTAAATTGAGTTGCGGTCTTTATGTAACCTCAAAGCATTGTGACATAGTTGTTAAACAATTATTGAAATGTTATTGATACTGAATTTTAAAATTAAATAAAGTAAAATGAATTACGTATGCTGTTCTTCTAATATTATTCAAACAATTTGAATAAAAAATCATTATTATCATCACCATCACCTCGTGAGTCCTCTGCTGAAGTGAGTCTCTCCCATCGTAGAGAGGATTTGACTCAATCGTGACACTTTGCAGGCGAATTGAAGATCATTCATTCCCTGACGATTCGCACCCTTGTCACTACATCCCGACACCAGTCTGGGTATTTTACGTCTGGCGTAAACGAGATGCATATATCGCCGTCTGTTAGGAGCCATATGATCTTTTTGACACTGACACTCATCGGACGAAATAGGTTAATATATAATCTCACGCCGCCGCCACTTAACCAACAAATGTGTTTACGGTAAACAATATCCTTTCTTACTTTCTATAAATTTTATGAATGAATGAATGAATATAATTTTATTGTACACCACAAACAAATATACAGCTAACAATACAAAAAGCAGATTATAATGTTATGTAAGTACAATTTAGCGGCCTTATTGCTACATAGCGATCTCTTCCAGGCAACCAAAGGTGTGAGGATTACCAAACAGTAAACACTGGGTAGGTGGTGCAATATAAATATACATAATATAATATTAATAAACGCAATTTATAGACAATACATGCAATAAAATAACATACAAATAACTTATACATGCTTATCTTCACGCACTATCCCTAACGGGGTAGCCAGAGAGAACAGATCGCCAAGTGTCACGATCCTTACATACCTCTTTCGCTTCTTTCAGATTCATTATCTTCTTCATACATGCACGTCTAGGTATCCGAGTACTCTTGACCTTCCCTTCTTCGAGTAATTTGCTCACATGGTCTTCGAAAGTTAGTCTCGGTCTACCTCGACACCTTTTAATATTTACTTTCGCGCTATGTATTTTCTTCACCATTCGCTCAACGTGCCCAAACCATCGGAGTACGCCCCTATCAATTTATGTGATAAGGTCATCTTTCAATCCTGCCATATTGCGAATCTCTTCGTTTCGCTTTCGGTCGGCTATGGTAACGCCGCACATTTCACGAAGAGATCGCATCTCCACTGCATTCAACTTGCTTTTATGCTTCTTCTGGCATACCCAGGTTTCGCTGCCATATAACAAAGTCGGTACCAACACTGCGTTATGTATTGCAAGGCGTGCACTCTTCACTACGCCTTGCCTTTGCGTTAGTCAGCATTCAGGGCATCATTGACTTTGTTCCCAGCAGCGACACGCCTGTCCACATCTAAATCACATCTTCCATCCCGGCTGAAAGCTCTACCCAAGTATACAATTTCATTTACCTGTTAACACGATTTATCGATATTTCGCATTTCGTTCTCTCTTCGATTCGTCCTTTTCAAATACCATAGTTTTATTACCATTCAAACGGAGACCTTTAATTTCACATTCCTCTTTCATAACGTGATTAATGCCTGCAGTTCTGATGGTCGCATTCAGTGATAAGCACTGCATTATCAGCATACAACAGACAATTTACTTTAATGTCATCCAATTTCACACCCAAACAACTATTTTTCAGCTTCTGTAAACAGCTGTCGAGATACAGTATGAATAGCCAGGAAGACATGACACAACCCTGTTTTACGCCCGCTTGGACGCTAAACGTGGGTGACAGGTCATGACCTACCCGCACACAGGCTTTACAGTCATAGTAAAGTGACTGCACAGCCCTTAACAATCGACCATCCACACCATATTCCGGCAACAGTTCCTACATTTTCTTCCTTATAACCTTATCAAATGCTTTCTCCAGATCCACAAAATCGCATAAAATCCTCTGGTTAACAGTCAGAAGCTTTTCCGTGATCATGCGGAGAGAAAACATTTGATCTGTGCATCCTCTTCCAGGTCTAAATCCGCATTGTGCCATAAGAATCTTTCCGATTTCTCTTGCATCCTACGTGTCAAAACCTTCGAGTAAACTTTACTTGCTAAACTGGTCAAGCTGATCGCCCGATAGCACCCGCAGTCAAAATGTGACCTACCTTTATAAAGGCACAACGCGGAAATCATCCGGGACACTCTGCACACAAATCCCCGGCCCACCCAGTAACTCTGTCTAGTCCCGCAGCCTTACCACAAGTCAAACTTTGAATCGCCTCAGTGTCCTCAGTGTCATCGAGGTCCGTGTCTGGCGTGCCAGTCACGGCGTCACCCCCGGATCCTTCACTAAGATCGCTGCATGACGTCCGATTTTTCTGAGAGGACGTCATTGGTTTTCGAAAGCACTTTGTTCATTCTTAAGGCTGTCACACCACTCCGGGACCTTTTAGTTTTCCTTAAAGTTGTGCAACAACCTTTCGTCCGCTTCTATTCTACACCTTTCACGTACTTCCTCAATCAATGTTTTCGCATGAACTTTCTGCAGCTTATATCTTTCTTTCATCTTCTCTCTCTAATGCATATCGTTACTAGAGCCCAAGTAGTCTAACCATGCTTTTTTCTTCTTCTTTACAGCTTCTCTCACTTCATTATTCTACCATGCATCTCTTCTTAAAAGAAAAGGAAAAAAAAAGAACTAATACATGAAATTATATAAATTGCTAAAATATAATAAAAATAAAGTAAAACATAAACATCATAAAATATATAAAAAATTCCTACGCCCAGAATAAATCATACGCATACCCAAATACAAAATCATACCTAACCCTAAATCATAGGTAACCTTATCAAACTGCTTATATATAATATCATCATAAAAAAATATATATATTAAACAAAATTCTTCAAAAAATAATATAAAGCAGATAAATACAATAGATAACATAATCACTTAATTTATTCTAATTTTATGTCTGTACCGTATTAGATTTATTATCTAAGTCAGAAAAAGGTTGCAAGACTATGTTGTGACCAGGATTAAGAAAGGAATGCTTTGATGGTTTGGTCATGTAAAAAGAATGAACGAGGAAAGTTTGACAAAGCACATCTGTGTACCAGAAATGAACGACAGAGGAGGGAAGGGGCGTCCTAGATGAAAGTTTATCGATGGGCCAGATTAAAAGTACCCTCAACCGACGAGCATGTATAGGTTAACTTAGGTTAGGTTGTAAGGTTAGGTTGTAAGGATGTAAAGGAGGTGAGAGAGGTGTGTCAGGGTCGCGCCAAATAGAAGTCCGTAGTCTAGTTAGGGTAGGCAGACCCTTTTGGATGACTGGCGTGAGTGTTTACACTTTTAAAAAGGTTCCGAATAATTTAAATAAAGGGCATGTTAAAATAATCCACATAAAAAATAAACTTTTATAAAATACAAAGTTAAACCTACGACTTTTCTCCTTTTACAATAGCATAAATCACCAACATTAACCTACTACACAGCCTGTACTATATTTTTATGAAGCACCGGTTCTCCGCATCCCTGTTTTCGCAAGCACGCGATGACATGATTGGCTGCATTTTACATTGTTTCCAACACTAGCATGCAATCATTTTAATATTTTCTCGCTCTACTATTCAGTAAATATTATGAAGAAGCCTAGAGAAACGAATAGGATAATTTCTTGGTGATGTATTATTGTGTGGCTTCGTTTTTATGCTCGTCGTTTAGTCGCGGCGTGAGAAAATCCATTACTCCTTATCAACCAGTGGTTCATAAGAAGTGACAGAGGGAAACTGTAACTGGAGATAGTGCAGCACTTCTTGATAATAACTCAACTCAACTTCTTGATAAATAACTAAAAAAACTGCAGTTGCTTAGGCCTTTATTCAGCCGTGGAATTTTGATACGATGTAATTATGATGATGTTG
This sequence comes from Parnassius apollo, assembly GCA_907164705.1. Taxonomy (NCBI): domain Eukaryota; kingdom Metazoa; phylum Arthropoda; class Insecta; order Lepidoptera; family Papilionidae; genus Parnassius; species Parnassius apollo. The sequence continues at coordinate 3,674,024 of CAJQZP010001137.1, forward strand.
ATGACGATATTTTACTGTAGACCGTGTACCGGCGGCGAAAGCGAATTCACCATCTGTCTTGCCCATGGAATTGTTTATACAAGTGTACCACTATGTATACGTAAATAATGAATTTTGATGTTCATTATTTCGTATACATTTTCTAGGTTATAACGTAATATACATTAGCGTACCGTTTTTATTCAATATAATTAAATTGAGGGTTACTAGTTGCGATGCCAGAAATTTCGAATCACAGAGCCATAACTGTTTTTTAAGCTTACTTAGTAAACCACTTTTAATCGAGGATAGAATATTAGTGTTTGTAGGCCACACGATTCCACTCTATATGTGTGTATAAATGTATTAAACTCTCTTGGTTTTGTACAAGGTTTACTGGTAAAGAATGTCACCTATCGAACAGTTTTTCTGATGTACAAAGGATAAATAACCGTGATTAAGATCGTAAAGTATCAATGAATACGTATAATATATCAATAAATGTATAAAAACCGTCCGTGGAGTTTCAAAATTGTATTAGCATAAACGGGATTAGTAAACCACAACATTAAGGTCATTATTATATTTGAGGGTCACTTGCACTAATACCCGTTTATTGCCGACTTATATAAGCGCGGACATGATATATATATATATTTCACACATCTATTTTGCGAGGACGTCTGATACATTGAGTATTCAATCAACCAGTTGGTTGAATACTCAAAGTATCTTGATGTTGTTACTTTGGTAGTCAGTACGCGTGACTTATTCAACAGTAGAGGCTAATTCAGCAGTAAAGAAGAAGAACGCTCCAAACCAATGAGGAAAAATTTCTTAAGTCATATATCTTCCATAAATTTTTATTCGATATTCAATTAGTCAATACTATGATAGATTTTTTGAAAGCTTTGCTTTTAAGTTTATCGATCTTTATCTTAGCTCCTATATTGCTTAATTTTCGGTGTATAGTTTTGATTACTGAAATTATAATACTTCAAGCTGAACTACCCTACCTACCCTAGACAGGAATGTAAAAAGATTTCGGTCCCCTTTGTTTACTTATTAGTTCTCAAATTAAACTTGCATACATTGTTATATAACTGATTTACATTAAACTTTGAATCTTGCAAGTCAAACATCTTTGAAGTTTGAATATAGTGTGATTGACCTGATGTTTGTGGCACTATATCCAAACTTCGATCGTATTAAATCTTCAATGGTAATAAAGACGTATTATGTTGTTGTCAGTAATCATTTCATAATACTTTAATTCAACTTTCATAAAGAAAATCGTGACCATCAGTGGATCAGGAGCTATTTATTACCATTCTGACGGAGATAGCTCTGGTATTAACATAACAAACTTGATAAATCAAACTTTCTTAGCGCGTAACAGTTCATAAATAGAACTACAAATTCCTTATATGTATTTGTTACGCACGAATTTGCGAAATCTTACACAGATACACGTACGACGTTGAGTAGTGGATAAGCTAACAAATCGTCCTGAATTCTGTGGTTACAAAGCGAATCACTTTGTTCGAAGTAAAGTATGATTATACTTCTATTCGGAAGAGAAACAAAGTGAGTGTCTCCTGTAAGTGGGGAAAGAAAAATGTGAAATACATTACAACCTCGATATAACAAATCGGAAGGGAACAAGTAAATATTCGTGATATCAAGTAATTCGTTGCACTGAGGTTTGTTATGTTGAGGTTAGGTTGGTCTAAAATTTGTTATAAAGAGGTAAAGAAATAGTTTTATTTACAACTTCTACTAATAAACTTTATATAAAGGTTCTTGGTTGACAGAGTTCGTTAATTAGAGGTATTTATACTTTCTTGATAGTTGTAAATTCGTTATCAAGAGGTTTTCGCAAGAAACGTTCGTAATGTAAAGGTTTATTTTATACTGAATCTTATCGACAATTCAAGGGGATCACGAAAAATTTGTTAAATCGAGGAAGTCGTTATATTGAGTTACGTTATATTAAGGTTGCACTGTACTTACATGTAACGTGGCTTTATTTAGGATTATTCCTTATTCAAAATTGCTCTAAAAGTAAAAGCTCTTTGGTGAAGCCAAAGGGTCTAAGAATTACGTACTTATGCACTAGATTCAACCGTTACAGCCCGTCAACAATCCATTGCTGAACATAGGCCCCTCCCATAGATTGTTTCAAGGAGGGATATTTGGCGTAGTGTTTTTACACTGCCACTACACGATAGACTCAATTTCTCCCCTAATTTTTTTTTAAATATTACAGTACAGTACAGTATAGTATCTTCACGCACAATCCCTAACGGGGTAGCCAGAGAGAACAGATCGCCAAGTGTCACGATCCTTACATACCTCTTTCGCTTCTTTCAGGTTCATTAACTTCTTCATACATGCACGTCTAGGTATCCGAGTACTCTTGACCCTCCCCTCTTCGAGCAATTTGCTCACATGGTCTTCGAAAGTTAGTCTCGGTCTACCTCGACAACTTTTAATATTTACTTTCGCTCTATATATTTTCTTCACCATTCGGTCTTCACTCATTCGTTCAACGTACCCAAACCATTGGAGTACGCCCCTATCAATTTTTGTGATAAGGTCATCTTTCAATCCTGCCATATTGCGAATCTCTTAGTTTCGCTTTCGGTCGGCTAAGGTAACGCCACACATTTTACGAAGAGATCGCATCTCCACTGCATTCAACTTGCTTTTATGCTTCTTCTGGCATACCCAGGTTTCGCTGCCATATAACAAAGTCGGTACCAACACTGCATTATGTATTGCAAGGCGTGCACTCTTCACCACGCCTTGCCTTTTTACTAATGCATTCAGGGCACCAATTTTAAATATTAACAGACTTTAATTTGATCTGACATCTGTAACGTGAAAATGTACCCACACTCCATGCTGGGCACGCATGCCACACTTGCATGATAATACTGCTCTCACTCTCAGTCACCAGTCCGTGAAATTTGAGTAAAGCAATTTTCCAATATGTGGCAGTATATCCAGTACCTGATGCTATCCACTGGAAATTTCCATCGGTGATTTGTCCTTCCTCGTTCCTTAATAAGCAGGATTCACTCCGCACAGATATAGGTTATAAAACCTATATCTGTATGGAGTGAATTCTGCTATATATATATATATATATATATATATATATATATATATATATATATATTGAGGTGAGAAGGGTTTATAAATCCCCTTCTCACCTCGATATCGTGATTATTATTTTTTTCAAAGAAGAGTATTTTCTACTCTTTGGTTACCTCTTATTATAAAAGCCCTAATATAATTAACAAAAACCACAGAACAGATAATAGTACAAGAACAAAAACGAACTATTACTATTCCGATATATTATTTTCAGGCAGAGCCGAAATGTTCTCGATTAGAACTTAGAGCTTTTTTAATTATGTTTTGTTTCTGTCTAAATATAGTGTTTCTCACTCGTACGCGTCGCGCGTGTGTGCATGCGCTGCGCAGGAGTCGATCGGTTCGTGTTCGTGATTCGTGTTCGTGTACCGCGGTCCGCAGTAAGCGGGGCGACGCCGACGCGATTAGTTGATGCGTCCTCAATGCATCACGTTTCGAATTCTTAATAATCGCGATCAACAATACTACGAGAGAAACAATGATTTGTGAATCAAGTTTTTGTTTTCAACGAGAACAAATTTCTTAATGTTTTCTTTAGGTCTAGTGTGCGTGAACGTGTTGTGATAATACAATGTTTTTATGTTCGCCTGGCAGCTGCTACCTTCACAACGATTTCGAAGGATATTTATGTGATTGTTGTGATGAAATATGTAGATATAATGCACTTTGTCTTAGAATTGTCTCGTTCTTGTTTATTGGAGATAGATTATCAACAATAACGCTTTGATTGTACTAATTTTGCAAGGATTTGTATTTTAAGTACCAATATGTCAGGGATCAACTTCGCATCAAAATTCAACATTAGAATTGTCACGTACGCTGTGTGTCAAAATTACGGTTCCTAGGAATCACTGAAGGTTTTAAATAGAAGATTTATTGCAAATAACACGTATTGGTCTGTACCATCTGTTTTTTTACGTGAAAGTATTTTCGAGCGTTGTCTTCACGGTTAAGATATTTAGCATATTAATTTGTTCAAGACTCGACAAGCTTTCTATGTCTGCAGACGGACTCACAGTGTGACAACAGTCTTAAGTTTAAATGATGCAAGGGACTAATGTAGTAATTTGTTTACATTTGATGTATTGATATCACACAACTCAAAATTAAAGGAAGCTTTAGTAAAATTTTCTTTGTTAAAATACATAATATACTTTGATCATCAGTTATAGGTTACAACAATAACAGAAACAAATTAATCTCTTATAATTCAATAGAATCTATTTTGCTCATGTGTGATTGTCACATCATTCCATTCAAAAAGAGATTAGAAAGTCTTCGTTTTTTATCAGATTCAACATGATGTAGTCGATCATCTAGTAGCTTGAATATTACTTGCCACTACGGTGCATAGACAACCAATAATTTACATGACCTTTTGATTTTATAAGACACGTATGTCATTGAAGAAAGAGAATATGCCATAATATGATGTTTCTAGTGACAAACTACTTTTTTGTACGCATATTTTTGCTATTTATTTCGACTTATTCTGGTTGTCTTGGACTAAATTACTGGGGAAAAATTTACTCTGCGTGGTAGATATCTGTATTAAGTAGTTTTTGAACTAAGTCGATCTTAACGATGTATACGTAGTCACGTTTGAAAAAGCCTACCCCTTGAATTACATTCATACTGACTCACATCGTATAATGTTATTCACGTTCGGCCAAAGCCAATTGTTCGAGTTATTCAAATAGAAGAAAGGAACAGTACTGTCTGCACCTTCAACTAACGTACCGTTACAAGACGAAATAAATGCACTCAGCTATTTATGTTAACGATTAATAATAGTTTTATGAGTTAAATCATAAAGTCTTATATCGCAGTTGCAAATGATAAAAATGCTAACAACGTAACAAAGAAATCACTTTTTGTGCTGGTATTCGGATAAAGATTGACAGTTTTTTAGATAACATACGAAAAAGAAGCTAATATTAATGCTAATGAATGTCTCACATTATAATGTATACTTATGATAAAAGATTGCAGTGATGTTCTTTTTGTCTTATAACCAATTAATTTTTGGAGTTGAGAAAATCTATTAATTATATAGGTAAAATACTTAACAATTAATATTAATAAAAGAGAAATATAGCAAATTGCTGATATTCCAGTTAACCAGGTAAACTAAAATTCTTGTGTTAGGACTGGTTCACGACAGTAGTCGAATGGAACACAGAGTACCTACCTTATTAAGAATGATTCGAACCCACGACCTTTGAGTTCGCGGTCCGCATTTGTAACTATTATGCCACAACGCTTTAAAATTTTATTATAATAAATTATACAGATATGAGGTTTGTGAGAATAATTATTATTTCTTTGTCATTTATTTGTAATGTCTCGGTCGATACTTATATTTACCTGCAACTGCGTTTTTGCGATCGTATCGTTCTCTAACTTGCTTGAAATTGGCCAGTTGTTAACCTATTAGGTACCATAACTTTTACTGTACTTAAACCTAGGACTTAAACTTATTCTTGTGCTGTTTTAAAAATGCAGTGTCTAATTTAGGATTGTGATGTCATAAACATTGTTGTAGGTAGGTTTAATTTTAAAAGACGTTACTTTTAAGTATAAGCTCTAAATCCGAAACCGACTAACCTGCTTCTCTGATTATTTAGCTACACGGTGTTCGATTATATAAATAGGTAGAATAGGTATTGCATTAACACAATAGAACTGATAATTTTTTATATATCTGGATACTATTCTCACGTGTCAGCACTGACCAGTCGGTTGAATATATAGACCAATAAACTTGTTTCAACTCTAATCGATCGATGTCTAGAAATCGTTTTCTACTAGTTCAATCATGCGTCAAGTAATTAATCCTCCAGTAATTATCACTCCTTTCAGCGCGGACGTTTGCGTTATTAAAAGCCTCTTTGACATTAACTTAATAGCAAACATTGATTTAAATTTTAGAGCGTCTTATATTAAAGCCACATCCTCGTTAAGTTAGTCTTAAGTTCACTGCTAGACTTATTACTCTTGAAAAGCAAGAGAGCTGGTGCAATCTGTCTTGCATTATTTAGAGGATTTGCCTCTATCGAGTTATCCTTGTATATATAATATTTCATTACGTGTGTATAAAAATGGTTCTAAGATACATCAGTTTTCATCAGTCCGTACTGGAGGAGCATTGCGGACTTTTTTGTTCCATATTGATCTCAGTTACCTGCCAAACAACTTTAGTAGTCATTTTTTTAAATTGGTTAGAATAAATTAAAAAAAAATAACAAACATCGTCAATCGTCTCGCAATCGATTAGCAATTAAAAATGCAGAAGCATTTTAACTTTTAACTCATAAAGGCCAAAACCCAGCAGCAATATTCTATTCTTTTATTTTACGCTGCTATTCAGTGAGAGCTCTACTTTTTGTTTGACTTTGTTTTTTTTTTAATTTCCGGCGTCTCGGGTGCTTTACAGCATTCATGGTGACAGGGTGTTTTACGTTATGATGTCCGACATAGCAACCGCTGTATTTTATCAGTTTGAATGTTATCAAGAAGATGCTGTTATCAATCTCCGGTTTCAGTTTTCCCACGCCACTGCACGGTCGCACTCTACTTACTTATGTGACTCGATATAATATGATAAAATCTTCTAATAAAGAAGCTCAGCTTAGAGCTTTTTTAAAGTTTTATTTTGAGTCCGTATTACGTAACTTCATCGCACAGTTCGAACGTATTGACCCAGTTTATCATTAGATAGGTAGCAACGAATATATCGATCTTCAATATATCCGGCACGTAACTACAGCGGTTGATACTTATACTCCATTAATTAATTATTAATTTATTACCCAACTTAATTTAATTTGCATTTGGTTCTAATTTCTATTACTGTTTTTATTTGAAATTATGATTTGAAAAATTATTGAAATTTAACACAATTTCCATCTTCGGATTTCAAAATTCAATGATAAAAACATTTTTATGTGTATATTTAAAATATAATAGTAATTTATAATTATAAAAAGATATACTTAGGTACTACTTTATCGAGACAAAAGCATTTCAATCCTTGTTAAAATAAAACAACATGTGGACTAAATGTAACCGCGGCTCCACATTATCGCCGTGAAGCTCCGTTTTCGAGGGATTCACGCGCGTTCACGCCTGTTCCCCGATCAGGGTCGGTATTTATCCCGCGACAAAGGGTTCACGCACCATTGCGCGGCGTTCACGCGTACACATCCACATTCACGGCTCCGTGCCAGCTCGTTTCGGACTACAAAGGCGTAAAGACGATGTATTTTAGTCATACAACATCTTCTTTTTTCGAACGCTTTCTTATAAATTTCTTGTTTTGGACGTCTAAATAGTGATATGTTGCCACAGCGAATAAAGTTATTGCAGCAGCAGCTTCTACGTCCTTTTCGCGGCGGGTTTCACGAACGATTGTGAGCATCCCGTGACCCGTGAATGTGGAGGGCACGACTTGTGCCGTGAATTCATGGCGTGAAGTCGCGCGTGAATTCACGGCCATAATGTGGAGCCGCCATAACAGACATTGTATTCGATAATATAAAAATCTTATTTGACAAACATACAAATAGCGATTAACGAATGTGTTGGTGAATCATATTTAAGGCGACGTCTGTAGACATTATTATATGATACCCAAAACAACTGCAGGTATAACGCACAACGCTGTATGTGTACACATAGGTATATATGTGTACATACATATATACATTCAGTTGCATTAATTATATGGCAACCCTACTAGAGTTTCCTCGTGGACGGTGTTAGGCCAAAGAACGGCTTGTGTAATGCGTGCTTGCCTCCCGTGACGCATCCGCTCTTGCGAGGCTGTCGACGCTGGTTCGTTTATTGTAACACCAATATTTTAAATTGACTAACGAATTCTATCTGCTCAACTATAATAAATATGATTTAACCTATATTAAAATTATTTTAAGTGTTATAAAGCACATTAGTTCCACACGCGCTATTTGCATGTAACTTGAAAATCTTATACAGTTCTAAGAACGTATAGAGATGTAAGAATGCAACGATGTTGCCACACTCAGTCTTCAGCCTTGACAGTTGGCTCTTTCTGGCAGACAGATCTCTGGCAAAGACTTTGGAACCCTGGTTCCGCTCGATCGCTTCTTTAATACGAGCAGTATTAAAGTTGCGTAAGTCTCGCCGCATGCATTTGGAGATCTATCTGTTCAGTTCAGAATAAAATATCAAGTTTAGTTTAAATATATCCCGTTGTACGGAGATAGCTGGGTTGACGGTCGCAGCATCTGAAGTTCTAGTCCTAGTCGCACCCTATGACGCTACTAGGCTACTACCAGCTGCCAGTCTGGGCATTTGACATCTGGCGGAAACGAGATAATATATCGAGATATCTTAGAAGTCATTAGATGTAGACATAGACATAAACATACATTTTATTAGCATCAATACACTCACAAAATATAGGTACATTTAGAAGTATACAAGAACATAAAATACGTGGTAGAGCCATCCTGCAACTATATTAGTAGTATAGTTGTATCACGAATGGGTCGGTTCGACCGGGAAAGTACCTACCACGCTCTCATAGAATACGAGCGTAAAATAACAGTGTTTCGTATGGTGAGTGTAGAGAACCGGAGACCCTTTTTACTGGATTCGTATGGTGAGTGTAGAGAACCGGAGACCCTTTTTACTGGAAACGAGGCATTCCATCTTAGTCCTCGCGGGTGATAACGCATTTGCATTTTAATTTGTAATCGAGGATAGATGTAGATGTCTATGGGCCACAGCAACCACTTACCACCAAAAAAACCACAGGTTACAAGATGGAAAACATAAATAAAAATAAACCTCAGCAAGAGTGAGTGATGTGATGCCAAAAAGGATTCCGTCTCAGCATATGCTGCCGCAGGTACTGCAAGCGGCGCTGATTTTCAGCGGAGCCCTGATAAATATTAAATTCTCTATTGCGCCCGACTCGTTATAGGTGCTAACTTTCTTTTTTCAAAATAATGAATCAACCATTCACTCAAATTATACATTTTTATACATAAAAGTCAAAAAATACACATACATGCACGTGCATATACAAACTTACACGTTAAAATATGTTATTAGTTTTCGCATAGTCTGACATTTCCCGTAGTCGTCTGTTACGACAACCGCGGGACGAAGTATATCAATGTATTCTTCTTCGCCACCACCACGCGGCTAAATAATTACTGCTGGTGTTTAATTTTTGACGTTCAATGATTAGAAACTTGTTTTATAAATTCAACATAAAGCAGAAAAATAAAATGTTTATTATGTCAGTATATGACCTAGCTTAGAAGCAGTGATAGTGCAGTTGTGGGAGGAAGGCCCTATTCAAACCATATAATTCACACCATTTTATTTTTCACGTGGATCTTAACTAATCAATGTTCACAAGTTTGATATATGATAAATTTCCGCAAAGTAATGTCTTATTTTATTATTGATTATCATTCACCATAAATGTTTCATATAATTTATGTATTATTTCAACGTCTTATGGCCAAATACCAGTAGTGTCATAGTCACTTTGGCTTACGGTGATAGAAACAGCACGAGACTTTAAATCTTAAAATTGAGTAGCGTTAGAGTATTTGGGAATTAGTGAGTTTCTTTCTTCTTTAGTTTATTTCTTCAATTCTTACATCAATTAAAGCTTTTAGTGTTTATTTTTTCAGTCAACCGTGACATGTTGTACACCGTAGATTTTTTTATATATTGTTAACATAACGTTGGTTATTTTAACTGAATTTATTTGTAAAACGTAACTAGAATAGTACTGGTATTACTCAGAAGTCAAAAATAAGTTCATATTTCCGTTAATTCGATGTAAGATCCTGTAAGTAACTTAAACGTTGCGTAGTCAGCTGGTTTCTTGTTTGACTCATACTTTGCGTGACACATTGCTTCATTTAATAGTAGCGTTATGGCAGCTGCTAATTCATTTTTATTACATAGTAATTTTACCACAGAGTTGTTGCCAATTATGGTATGAGATACAGATTTTGTTGTCTAAGTTTTGTGTTGGTTAATGATTGTGTCAGTCTTCTTGAAAGTTTTGATCAAAAGTTTTATTGAATTAACTTGTATAATTAACATTCACGAGTTGTTTATAGTTAAAAGACATATCCTTGCAAAAATAGTTTTTATGACACAAATTACGTTTATTTATTTGGCAAAGAAAAACTTGTTAACCATAATTAAGTAATTTGTGTATCGTTTATATTGCCGTATGAAACTTAACTCCTTTTTATTGTAGGTCTGATTGTGTGATTTAAAAAAAAACGCCGCCTGGAAATAAATAATGATCATATCAAAAATATTTTGTGTAAATATGAACATTAGATAAAAATTATGTATTCGTCAACTACTCAAGTTCTACAAAAATTAAGACAGAACTACGTTATTGACGTGACATTAGTGGATTCTGTTGCATTATGAAATTAAAACATTATCCAGGAAAAGCGGTCATGGAGGACCCCTGGCTTTCTATTAATGATAGGACAATGGACCTTGTTTACGCCGCAAATTGGGTTGGAGCTAGTAATCTCAGCAATTTTAATGAAAATGATAACGGCTCGAACAAGTCTAAATTCAATTCAATATCAAGGAGTAAATCGTGCCGTGATATAGACCGTAGTGACAATGATTATGAAAGCAAAACGATTTCGTTTGAGGACAATGGAAACAAACGCACCCAAGATGCTCCTGGTGAAAATATTTCTCAATTGGCAAAGTATCAACAAAACATAGAGGAGAAAGCTCGCGCAAATAACAATCTTATAGGTCATAATAAATTAAAGCATAGTTACAGTTTCAAAGATATGCCTAATGGATATAGGCCGTCTACATTGCGACGAGTTAAACGCAGAAACTTTACGGAGTGGGATATTGAATCATTTGGGTCTAACGAACGTCAACCACCTATTCCACCGCAACGAAAAGATTCGTTGAAATATGCACACAGACAGAGAAAGGCCGATTCTAAAAAATCTTTACCGTTACCGGATCCCGGTCCAGTACCGCCAGATCCATCATCTGAATCTTATTATGAATATTATTCAAGAGTTAGTCAACTAAATAATAATACTGACAGTGATAAGATAAATCAGCTAGAAAAAGACACGAAAAAAGATCGAAATACCAATGAAGGCGCGAATCAAAACGGCACAGTTCGAGGCTACAGTAATAGTAGTGGTACAATGTATCATCTAATCAATTCAATGGCCACTTTAGATTTAGCACCTATTAAATCGAGATCTGGTAAAAAGAACCCCGACATAGATTGTGAAGCGGAAGATTTAGGCTTATACATGCGGCCTATTAATGAATCGTTATCTACATACGATCAGCCTGAGCGCACCACGCAACAAGAAAACAAACGGAGCGGACGCATGGATGACGTAAAGCCCAGTTTTCGTTCTAAATCTATGCGAGTAAAAAGCGAAGGAAGAGCGCCTCTACGTAGCTATCTCGACTCTGTGCAAAATGATGGTGAAGTGTTTAGTACGGTTACTGTTACTCAACCAAAAAGAAACCTTTCTCCAAGCGAGCAACTAACATTAATGCAGTACGATATGTATAATAGAAGCCATAATCCACCTATAACTCCAATAACTAACGGATACCACTCGGTTGATCTGGGAAAAGAAAGTGACCATCGGACTACAAACGGTGCTTTAAAACAAATCAAACGTGATAGGTATGGGAAGTTATATAATACAGTGAGGGTGAAAAGTGAGGGTAGATATGATAGGTATAATGATATTCTATCATTTGTTCAACCAAAGGATCATATAAGTGAAGAACGTGTGACGAATACAAACGGTGTGTATTCAAGAAGTGCTAAAAGCTCATCTAGTGGCTCCGATTCAGACTTTTCTATTCCGCGTCCTAAATTAATCGTGCCTGTACATACTTACGGAACTAGAAAAAGGAAGACAGGGAATCTTTGTCAGCGTGATAGTAACGCAACAGAGTCTACGCTTGATGCTGGAGTATTGCTTGATGTGACACGGTTGGAAGACTCTAATAATGCGACTGCAGAAGTTAAAGACCCAGGTAAATATCATTCTTTTTCCTATCAGTATGTTCAAAAATAGAATCGTTATAATTCACGCTACCACATATGAGTAAAGAAACCATACGGTTTCTTAACTCATATGACGCTACTACCTTATCGTCTACCGTAATATTTTATCAGATTGTTTTGATCTCACATGTTTACTGATGTTGATCGATGCTCTATATTCTTAAGGCGTGTAATACTTTTGAGATTGTCTTTAATTTCTGTAACTTGGCATGATATTCGAAAGAAATTGATGTATATACTATTCTCTATTCCGTCTATAATATATGTAAGATATGATAGTAATAAATAAAGATTTTTTTTTACTTTTGTTTAAAATGTACCGCACATTTAAGTAGTAATAATAATATGGTTTTATATAAATATTGGGTGCGTTTGGCAGAAAAAAGCGCTAGCAAGCGCTTGTAAGCAAAATGACGATCGTAAGGTAAGCGCTGTCAAATCATAAGTAGCTATTTTCCTCTAGGACACGAAGTTAGTTTTAACCGGGGAACCTAACCTAATTTAAATATATGTTTGTAAAGTGTTCATATTAAAAACTTTCCAATCATGAATTTTTAATAACATGTATAATATGTTTATTCATGATATTACTTAAAACTAATATTGCACAAAACAACTTATAAACTCTACTTCAAAACAAACAAATTAAATAAGTAAAATGGCGGATTGTGTCAACGCTACTGAAGTTAGCAAACGTGTCCTGGCCGAAGACTGTTTAGTTTCGGGATTTTGCTTACAAGCGCTTCCTAGCGCTTTTTTCTGCCAAACGCACCCATTGTTTTAAGAAGTTGATGTCATAACGTGTACGACTGCTTTATTACTCATCAAATTTTTTAAATGAATTATCAACAATATTATAAAACATCTCACTGTACCAATAATCAATTTTACTAAAAAAAATTTAATATATTACGTTGATTACTGTGTTTTATAGTTATATTGCATACTAATAAAACGATGCGTCCGTGAAGCTAGCCTAAACCTAGCCCAATCGACTCAAGGATAGGTGTGGATTTAGTGTTTTTATGTGCTAATTAGTTGCTCTGATCAGGAATTTGTTGCTAATTTTAAGACCGAAATATTGCAAGGCCAACTTTTGTTTGGAAGTATTTTGTATACAAAGTATTCTAGAGACTGCTTAAGTATCCAGCACTCCAGTTGCCCTGCTTACAGTTCTATCTCTTTAGAAGAGAAGCGATTTACGAGCAACTAATTCCTGAGGACTTTTGGAGCTGAAAAAAAGTGTATTGTTTTTTTATTTTATGAGTTGTATGCTTTAGATACTTTTAGAATGATTTCTTGGTACTCTAGTTGTTGGAATACTAATAAAACGATGATGTGACTATCCATACCTTTTTTCCACTTCTTGGCAAGAAGCACAAAGGCAATTTATTTAAGATTCATAAAAATATAGGTTGTGTAACTAAATTGAGATTTAATTGGATCGCGAAAAAAAAACACATTGTCACATTTAACACATTATTAAAAACCTAAACTGGGGTACAGGGCTGTTCATGTGCATTTTAAATTTACGTTGCCAAACTGAGTTCGATCCCCACCGCACCGGCACCGCTGAAATTATTAATAGTAATTTAAGCTCTTATTGAGCACGTGCTCGGCGGTGTACTTGGACCTTACATCATTAAAAAGTCGAGATTATGAGAAAATAAAAAATTTAAAATTTAAAAAAAAAAAACTGTAATGACAAACGAGCTTAAAGTTGACCTGATGGGGAAGTGGTTGCTGCAGTCCAAATGCGTCTGAGTACTAAGATGCACTGCCTCATGGCCATTAATTATACTAACTCTATATCCTTCAGACCGGAACATTTGGCGGCACATACACGTAAGAGGGAGCTACCCAGACAGACTCTTAGGCAGATAAGAAGTCGTACCGCCTAGAAAAATATATTTCAATAATGAGAAATCCGTCACCACAAATTGTAACAACGCGATTGATCTTTTTTTTTTCTAATTCAAATTCATTTATTTATTTGTGAATACAGTAAGTTAGGTGTTATAAAAATTTACAGTAGGTACCGTGTATTCTACCACAGTGTGGTGTACAAATATATTTCTTCACGTTATAGCCAATAACAGCAAAATGGAATACTTTTAAAATTGATTGCAAATTATAAAAATACAATAATCATATTTGTAGGTGGTATTAAATATTCACAAAAATGTTATATATTATAAGTGAAAAGCGTCTTGCAATGATACCCATGACACATAACACATTTCGTAATGGCGCCTTTACGTCTATATTGAAAAAAAAAAAGAAAAAGGTGAAGTAAATAAAAATGTCATCTTTTCAAATTATTATTACTATTATTAAATACACGAGTCAACAATAAATACTGCATCTTAAGCTAATGTCACGTAAGTAAACTATATATATATATATATATATATATATATATATATATATATATATATATATATATATATATATATAAAATCAAAAAATGTCGATGTCATCGGCTCAGACAAAATAAATATTTTGTCTCAGGTCATCGGGTTATCATAATATCATGTCAAATGTATAATATGTGGTATGTCAAATCAAATATAAATATTATACTATTATGTATACCAAAACTTTTATTAAAGCACTAAGGAACTAGGGGATCTAACAGAGAAACATTACTCTGTTTTCTAATACTTACGTGGTAGAGCCACGCTGCAGCTATATTATGGTTGCGAATGGGTCGGCTCGACCGGGGAAGGACCACGCTCTCACAGAATACCAGCGTAAAATAGCAGCTTAATACTGCTGTGTGTCGTATGGTGAGTGTAGAGAAACGGAGACGCTTTTTTACTGGAAACAAGGCATTCCATCTTAGTCCTCGGGGGTGACAACGCATCTGCGTTATGATTCTTAACCGATAAAAAATGTGATGGAAATGGATAAAAGACTTCTAGCCACAACATCTACTTACCATCAAGTGGACTGCGTGCTCGTTTGTCACCCTTATTCTTTAAAAAAATACACGATTGGAATCAGTATTGAAATAACATTATGCAATCTGCGTATAATTACAATATAAACGCTTTGTGTGGACACATAAACTTCTATTATTGCAAGCCTTTGTTTCCACATACAAACATCAAATGTACGTCATACAATTCGTAATATAATGTTTAATTGTATGGTATTCAAACAAAGTGATTCTCAGTAATCGTTCCCGCAATTATGACATGCGCACTACATTAAAGATTCTTGTAGACCAGATGCCTTGAATGTGTCGGAGCCACTTTGCAATACTCTTGGGTATACCAATTAAACTATTCGCTTATGACCCACTTTTAGGCAAATCGTGCATGAAATATTAAAGCAATTTATATCATACAGTTACCGTATTACGTTTTCGATATTTACGACGGTGGTGGTAGAATGAGAAGCTGTAGTGATGATGATGTGAATGTAAACGCCTCAAGTACAAGCTATGCTTGTACAATTATTCGTGTTACGTATTTCTGTCTTTATCACTTGGTAACCGAGTTTAAAAAAACGAGAAGGTTATTCGTCCTAGTAAATCTATATATAGGTAAATTAAATTACAACACAAACAACAAAGTAGGCTGTGTACATATATGTACACACATATATATATGTATGTATATGTATACATCCTACTTCACGCTTACTTTTATAAACTTGTACAACGATTTTCTAAATACATTAAAATTTTGAGAATATCCACAACCCCATATCGTTCCTTGATGTCGTAAGAGGCGACAAAGGTAACAAACCTAGGGATGGGTAGCAACTTATTCCTAAAAACAACAAAAAAAAATTTAAAACTGCGGTTGTTAACAAGACTGTCAAAGTTGGCAACTATAGGTAGTTCCATAGAAACAGAATACTATAATACATACATAATAGAACGGGGGAGTGGGTGGAGCCCGTGTAGCCACTAAAATGCCACTAACACGTCAATTCACACGTGTAAATGTCAACACGAGATGTGTTTTGACGTTACAATCGTTTCCGAATTTCGCATGTAAATTATTTAGAAAATGCCAAATTGCACGCTATTTACAAATAAATATGTATTAAAATCCATCTGTCAACACAGCGAATCGGGTTTGTAGTAGTGATTTACTGATAATACGACGTAATTGCTTGTATGTGTGCTCCGGCGACGCGTATCGTCGTACAAAATAAGGTTGACAGCTATTCTATCGTGTATTATAGTATTCTATGGGTAGTTCACTCTTTAAGAGGCAATCTATAGGTAGGTCTACGTTCAGCACTGAACTTTAATAGGTTGTGACGAATGATGGATGTAGATACTTTGAAATTCATTTGCTCCTTATTGCCTGATTCGGAGGACAAAATAACAGGTTAAGCGATTCGAAGAGCACTCTACGTATGGTTTCTTAAACAAATTTTATTGCAACTGCCACAATGTTATCGCTTACTGAACGACGAAGAAATCGTTAGTAAAGCTGAGCGCGTATTTGAACTTTCGGCCTAAAATAATATGCGTTCCGATTGCAACTTGAGCCTTGAAACACTTTCGTTCTTTGCATCAATAAACAATTTACGCCGGTTTCACAACATGCAAACGCTTAGTTTTAACATGTCCTGTAATAAGTGCGAATCAATTAACGTGAAATTCATTTTAAGACAACTAATCGAAATAAAGTTAAGTTACAGACTATAGGTACGTCCCACTCCTCTGCACGGGCCTTCTATATTTTCTAAGAGGGTTTTAGAGCAAGGAAATGTCCACCACGCTGCTCTAATGTGTTATTGGTACGACTTCACATGTCTTCGAAATTTCTCCGGCATGCAGGTTTCTTTACAGTATTCTTCACCGCCAAACATGTGGCAAATCGGTACTTTAAACTACAATTAACAATTTTACTGGTACTGGCGGTGATGAAACTTGTTTCTCGTATTGTAGTATAGTACGATAGTTAAGACGAGTGCTAATCCCTCGGGTCTCTAAGGGGATAACTATTACGACTACCCCATCGGCTACCTAACGTTGCAGTCATTTGTGGCGTCATTTTACCATTTTTTAATTAAGTCACTTTCTTGTTTGCCTGTCCATCGTTCCGGGTGGAATTTAGTAGTTAATTTTAAAGTAACTTCCCGATCACCTGGAAACTTGACGTTTTGAATAAAGCTCAAATTCGGATGACAATGCAAGAATTTTGTTTAAAATATGGCGCATTCAAAAACGGTTGTTTCATTCGCAATAAAACTCGGTCTTCAGGTCAATAACGCATCTGCACCTTTTTGTTTGAACTTGGCTACAGGTGTCAATGGATTTTAGTGGCTATTTTTTTATCAGGTGGACTGTATATACGTTTGTCACTTATTATTTATAAAAAAATGATGTAATAAAAAATTCCAAAAATTTCGTTGTAATAGATATGTATTTACTGATCCGAAGATTTATAAAATATATTTATCTAACAGACATTCTTTGTCTTTGACGGGATTTATGTTACATAAAAACTGCTATAATTCAAGGTATAAACTAATGGGTTATCTACCATACAACTAACAAAAATAAATTCAAGCGATGCGATTCACGGGCGGGTGTTATCTATTTACGACTTGATCATAAAATGCTATCATTTATTTACTATCCTTACATAAAATTAATATGCCTACTATATACACGAAACCCTCGTAAGAAATTATGTAAATGACAGTAGAAACTGCATCAAAATTCATGAACAATTTTTTTAGTTTCAAGCGAACACACAGTTTTTATGACATGATAAAGAATAACCTAAAATGGATTTGTCTGTAACCAAACGAAAATCAATTTCACTTTTAAGTTTTAAGTGTGAAAACATATTTTCTGTTAGATTAGAAAACGTTAAACAATTCGTTAGCGTGTTCTCTATCTAAATTCGTCAGGTAGTACGGGGATTTTAATTGTTTTGTTAAATATTTAAAGCTCAGACAACGGTGTAATTTGTTTGCGTATAGACTTATTCTTTACAGATATATATCTGTTTTAACATTAGAGTGCAAAACGGTCTAAATTATCTAAAAGTACTAGTAAATGGCTTTCTACCGCACATGAACACCGACTAGCCGACAACTAATCTATATAAGTGTAAAAGAGGATGTTTGAAGATATGAAATCGTTTAACTCAAAATCTATTAGATCGATCACGATGACAATTGGTATGTATATGTATTTTTCAACGGCGAAGGTTTATATTTATAACCTAAAAAAATAAAAAAATATTTAGAAACTTTTGCTTTTCAATTAAGCGCAGATGAATAAAAAAAACGTTGCTGAACCTGGCTAATAACCGAGTTAATATCATTAACTGGCAGAACGATATCTGCGGGGTTCAGCTAGTATCAAATAAAAAAGGCCACAGATGCTTTGATACTCTGAAGACGAAGATTATTCCTAACGTTCGCTCTCACCCATCATATCGGAACACAAATGTGGATGACGCTTTTGGTCTGGAGATAAGGTTTCTCAATAAGTTGTATTACATTTTGACGATTCCGTAACGCAGTGACTTTACAATGAGTGGCTGCGTAGGGAGCAGTGGGTTCGAATCCCGCACGGAACAAGTATTTGTATGACCTACAAATAATTGTTCCGGGTCTGGATGTTTGTCCTTGTGCAATTTATGTTTGTAATTTTTTGCCTCCACGATACAGGAGAAAATTCTAGTGTGGGGGTCACGTTGCAAATAAAGCATTAATTAATTAATTAAAATAAAGTTTCTAAATTAAATTAGAAGTAAAAGTATTCTTTTGTAAATAGGGTTGCCACCCGTACTGTAATATATTGTTATAGTACTATATTTCAGTCAATTATACTATATTTTATGGAAAAATAATATAGTACGTAAAATATTATATTTATATCACTAATTGAACTCTCGCGCTTTTTTATATTAACTGTGATTAGAAGTGTGGAACAAGTAAGTTTTAAAAAAGAATTTCCAAAATTAATTGTTCATTTATTTTAATATGAATCTGAATTGCTCAGACCTATAATTATTAGTTAGATCATTGATGGCTAAAGCAGAGAGCAATAACAAATATATATGAAAAATACATAAAGATTAAAATTAAATTTGTAAATTTTTCTCTTGAATTTCTCAATAGTACTATACTACAATAGTACTATATTTTTCATCATTTTGGAAAAAATACTATAATTTGAAAAAAAAGGTGGCAACCCTATCTGTGAAACTAGAAGAAACAGTATTTATGTTAGCGTAAGAACATTCTCTTACACAGCGACCGCACGACATTTTAGGAAATAAGCGGCAATAACAAGTTTTTTATAAATGTGTTAGTTTTCCGAGCCCAATTCAGCAAAACATAGAGACGTGAGGTTCAAAATTCAAGTTTTCGACGTAAAAGTACTATAGAGGGTGATGTTAAAATAGCCAAGTTATATTTATATTATAACTAAGTTACCGGTTCCTCGACTCCGAAGAGTCAGTAATTCCTTTACGGGGCAATATATTACGCTTTCACTACAGTCTTAGAGAAAAAAAATATTAAGCAAAAATAGTTTGTTAAGGGTTATTAATTATTATACTATGTACTAAAAAAAGTTCATGATTGATAATTACCTCTGGTAAATAAGTGCCTCTAATGAGGTGATCACTACCATGCCGTTTATGAATGTTTTCTACTAATAACTAACTAACTAATTGTATAAAGTAATATATTGTAAATTAGTTTTATTTAAAAAAATGTCCCCCTAGTTCCTTGTAGGTTTACCCAGAACCGAGGTTTTTTTCCGAACCAATGGTTAAAAGTAAAAAATCACCTATATTGAGTAAAAATGATTCTATTCTATTCTAATGTCAGCAAAACAGTTTATCTTTTTTCTATTTAACATTTTTTTTATAGGACAGGGTGACAAACGAGCACACAATCCACATGATGGTAAGTGGTTGCTGGGGCCCATAGACATCTACATCTATCCTCGATTACGAATCAAAATGCAGATGCGTTGTCACCCGTGAGGACTAAGATGGAATACTTTGTTTCCAGTAAAAAGGGTCTCCGGTTCTCTACACTCACCATACGAAACATTGCAGCATTAAGCTACTATTTTACGCTGATATACTGTGAGAGCGTGGTCCTTCCCTGGTCGAGCCTACCCGTTCGTGCTACAACTATACCACTAACATAACTGCAGTATGGCTTTACCACGTATAATACATAATATGGATTATGAAAAAATACATATAAGTTTAAAAGTTATATGTTTGTTTCTTCTTTAGGTTGAAAATTTCGGGGAACATTTTACTTCGAACTAAATAAAAAATTGCTGTTAAAAGAGTATGAAAGGTCTCTTGATAAAACATACAAAAATATAATATGAGAAATAAACGATTTAGATATTTAACTCTTAATTTAAATTTCTTTGTTAATGTTTATAGTCATTTTAGATAACGTTGATTTGAGTATTAATTAACTGTTCTCTGATGGGCTATTATAGTAAGGGATAGAGTAAGTCAGCTCAAATTCTAATTTCGTCCCCACTTCCCCGCGCGTCGTATGCTATGTTCCGACATGTTTGCAATCACTAATATTGTAAGTAGAAAGGTCATTAGACACTTATTTCATTAGGTTTATCATATTTATGCCTGTTTCTTAACGCCAAGCCAGTCGCTTCTTATTTTTATTACGGTTATTTCCCATTTTAATTTTACGTCGTCCTGTTGCGTAATGTGTATTCTGATCGTAAGCGACACAACCTCCACCTTCAAAGGCTGAAGCGAAACTGACCGGGCGGCAGGAATCACGCTTCAAGAGGCCGATAGTTTCGGTAATTACTTTTTACAATGAAAATAATGGTATTTTAAAAAAAGTAAATAACATAAGAACTGCTTTATAGTGAATTCGGTTAGTACGCAAAGTTTCATGATCTTATTTAAAGTATTTTATGAATAACAGCGGTTTATTGTTTATTTTGAGGTAACTTTGGATTTTTTTCTATCGAGAAAATTTTACGGAATCGTGTTTTCGTTTAACATAAACCTTAACATTAATCCTCAACTTTACCATATATTTATTTCAAAATTAATGCTGCATTATTTTCGGCATATCGGAGGATCTTGCTAAGCCATTTGAGGTTATATTTCCCCATAAAGGAAACATTAATATCCATTACAACGAACGGATGTCGAACAAGTTGCAACGGATATAGGAATTTCTATATGAAGTTTTGTATTCAAAGTACTTTCGATTTCGCACGCTGTCAGAATTGTTCTCACGCTTATCTAACTTAATCAATCGGCTGTTTTGTCCAGTCATTATGTTCCTGTGATTGCAACAGTCTGGGGTTCCTTGAACTATGTACTTGGGAGTAATAGATAATAAATACCTTTGTCAGAAAAAAAGTATGTCCCTATCTAATCTAATATAGTAATGTACAATAAACAGCAAACAAAAGACATTGCAAGTATTATTGAACTTCTGCAGCCTATAATACTCAACCGTTAGACTTAAATCATAGTAGTTTTTTTTAAAATTTCACGCTGGGTTTCCTGCTGTTGCTTTCCAGGATCTACCCAGAGGTATTTTCCAAACTAGTGGTAAATTGAATATAAGAATTACTTTCAACAGGCATATAATGTATATTGATTAAAAATAAACTTATTTCTATTTCTGTACGCCTTCTTTCGCTTCTGTAATCGCCATGCCAGGTAGACGGTTTTGCGATCGCAGGTACCAGACGTCTCACACCTCCGACACAGCTCTTCATCACTGGTTAAAGTATTTTGAGTATGTTCCGAAATGTTTCCAGTATACTGGCGAATGCAAATGACGTCATTAATTGATGCCATATTGTACTTGATTGCCGCTGCCATATTGTGCCGAATGTCCCGCCATATTAAAACAATTTTTAATTATGTGTACGCTGAATGAAGCTTGCCAGAATTTGTTTTTATTTATTCAAAAACAAAAAATATATATAATTATTGCTGGTATCTCCATTCTTCACAAATTAATTGAAACAGGATATAATAACTTTTGGGGCACAAAATGACAAAATATTCGTCAACACTTCCAATATGGCAAATGAATGATGTCATATACTGTCCAACGTTTTGAAACGAATCACCAGTATGGCGTCGATTTATGACCTCATTTGCATGGGCCAGTATACTGGGTTCTATTTCGGAACATACCCTTTATGTGTTTCTTAATCGGGGTAGTTATACCTATCTGAACCATAATATCGTTTTACATTATTACGTAATACTTATTGAAAGCTATTTTTTATACATTACGTGATTGCACTTTAGCGCCCAATTCAAGTTAAACAAGTTATCTAATGCTCAGTCAAGTTATCAATCTAAAGTACATTTTGACTGTCTCGGTCTGCATGTACGCTTTGGTGTGCAGAAGATAGTAACTTTGGCCCATGACTCTAGATCCATACAATATATATATTATATTGTCCTTGTGTGCGATAATTGATGAATTCCTTTTAATTACCTAAATCCTGAAAAAAATAATTGTAGTCAGAGAGGTCTGTCAAGTAAAGTAAATAACGGAGTCTATTCGTAATATACAACTTCTTTAGTTTTGTGGCATATAGAGCTTGAAGACGTGGACTACATTAAAGACACGATTGTTTGATAGCGAGCTCGTCATTTGCCGAAATTATTGTACCAGAAGTAATAAATCTGTAAAGATTTAATAACGCGCACCCATGTCCACTATACGGTCTCAAACCGCTTCTTTTGTTCGACCACATACCTTGGCCTCACCTCACATTGCGACGACCATTTATAATTGTCATACGGGATCCACTTTTCAACGCAAGTAAAAACGCGATTTTAAATCCTCTTATTTATAAGCCCGCCATTTAAACGCGTATTTGCTGCCCGTGTTGTTGTTTATTTAGTTTTAAGGACAACCTGTAGTAGTTATAAGGTAACAGGTACTATTTAATCCTTTCTATTTTTGCATATTATGCTTATTAAACTACAAATAACTTGTTGTAACAACGTGGTTAAATTTAATGAAAATAGAAGAAAAATGTTCGTCGGTATATAATTTTTCAATTAATAAGTTGTTTTATGTAGTTTCAGATGAAGTCGCTTCCACTTTAGCGTTTAATATTAAGTCCCGGGTGATTTAAGGGGTACAGGAGGTAATTGGACCCCATTTGCAAACGCAAAACGAATATGCCCTACGGGTTTCACGGAGTTGACATTCGGTGTTTGTCACTCGTTTTCATAAATGACACAAAATATTATTTTTTATACTGTCGCAGATTACGTCGGAAAGAATTAAATAAAAACGAAAGAAAACATATAAACAAATGAATCCTTGAAAGCAATTTCATAGCTTTAATACACATGTTATTTTAAACTAGCCCGTATTACGAAACGGCAATTTCACAGTTACTGATGGAAAAATTAAATCATAGTATAATTAATATTAAATTAGTTTAAAGGCCTGTTTTTATGCTATATTATTTCTTAAGTTCACTACCTGCCTGCCTCCTGTCTACGTTAGTCTAGTGATTGTAAGCGTGACTGCTGATCATGAGGTTCTGGGTACGAGCCGCGGGTCGGGCAAAAAAATCTGTTGTTTGCGATTGGTTGGCGGTGTCTCACTCCCATGCCTGAGAAAGCACGTAAAGCCGTTTTTCTGCGCCTGATCTCTCTCCTGTCGTGTCGGTTTACCGTCCAATCGGACTATGAGAGTGAGGGAATAGAGAGTGCAATTGTGCTTGGGAATACACTTGTACACTATAATCCTGTCCTGCGCCGATGGCTAATCTCCTTCGAGACTGACTGAAATTCAGTCTGGAGTACATTATGGTACCCACTGACGATACGTCCATTTAGAAGACTTCCATATGGATGCACTCCAAACAGAAATGTATCCACATACTGTACCATTGACGATACATCCATTTGGACGCATGGCGTCACTTCGAACTTGGCGGTCGTACGGAACGGATATAAATAATAGTACCTGGTTGACCGAGCTTTGCTCGGTATTTTTCGCTCAGTTTTTTTTATTCGTGTGTTTTGGAAATTATATTTAGATACAAATTACTTACTGATGAAATATAAATAATATTTTTTGATCTTAGCGACATAATAGAAAAAACTGAACTGGTTATTTGAATAAAAAAATCATGAGTGCAATTAGTTTAATTAAAATTTTCGTGTTTTTAAAAAAATACTAAAAAAAAGGGCTCGAAAAAATAGATTTTCTCAAAAAAAGAGAGGAACTTGAAAAAAAAATTAAAAAAAGTCGGTCGGTCGGGGCTCGAACCGGGGTTTTACGATTCCGTGACCGCACATTAACCAATTAAGCTATTTAGAATTATTTACAATTTTGTCAAAATTTACCTTCTTATTCTAACGATATTGTAGCAGTTTTTCATTGCCTAAAAACACGGACAAAAAGACATTTTCTAAAAAATAAATCCTAGCTAGATCGATTTTTTATCCCCGAAACTCCCTGGACACTAAATTTTATGAAAATCGTTGGAGCCGTTTCCGAGATCCCGATATATATATATATATATATATATACAAGAATTGCTCGTTTAATAGTATAGGAATATGGGTAATAATACTTTACTGGTGGTTGCAGCAGCGTGTATTTCATTAAAAGACAAAAAACCCTGAACGGGGCAAACCATCGTAGTCTTCAAAGATGATAACCCATTTATATTTTGACTCTTAATTGAGAATACATGTAGATATAATGTGTGGACCACATCACCCACCACCAGGTGGACTGTGTGCTAGTACGTTACTCTCATTATAGATGTGGTATAGATTATGGTGGAGCAATATCGTTGAAAAGTCGATATCAACATATAGTGGATATTATTCATTGTAACTATACGTGGTAGAGCACCGTTGCATCTATATTATGGCTGTAGCCACAAATGGGTCGGCTCGAATGTGAATGATGAAGGACCACGCTCTCACACAATAGCATAAAGTAGCAGCTTTATGCTGCTGTGTTTCGTATGCTGAGTGTAAAGAACCGGATAATCTTTTTACTGCGAACGAGGCACTCCACCTAGTTCTACAGGGGTGACAACGCGTTTACATTTCGATTCTTATTCGATGATAGATTCGGTCCATGGGCTACAGTATCAACTTAACATCATGTGGACTGTGTACTTGTTTGTCACCCATAGCCTATACTTTACATAATAAAAATATATTTAATCCAATACACAGTTTATGTTTGACAAACAGAGTACATGTACCACCATCAACACCAAAATATAAACTGACACATTAACACAGATTAATAAATAGTTTACCAAACATTAACCTCCAAAAAATGGACGCCGGTTCGCCCATTCACTGACAATTCGGACTGCTTCCATTTGGCGTGGCGCACGTTTTTGCCATTGACGGACGGCCGCGGATGACGTCCATTTGGACTGGACGCATGGATTTCAATCCGTTTGGAAATCCAGAGCTGGATGAATTCCATCCAAATGGAATATATTTTTACCATTCACGGAACGATTTTGGACGATTACCACTCCATTTGGATAAATGGACGTATCGTCAGTGGGTACCATTACAATATAAATAGCGAAAGAAAAGTCATAATAAAATATATGTATATGTAGATAATTAGCAGATAATTCGCTACTAAAATTTGTTTTATAAATAAAATAGATAATATTAGTCACTGCTTGCATCAATACGAGTAAATAAATAAATAGTTCGCTACTAAGTTGAGTCACCTGAGCTCCGAAGGCTTTTAAGGTTTTGGGTTTGACAAACTTGGGTGTGACGTTTATTCCAACGATCAAGTTGTTGAAAGTTTATTTATATGAATATACATAATTAAATAAATACATACGTAAATATATACGTACCCCATTCATAAATTAAAATTTACAATAATTAGTAAAATGCGAATCCATTATCATTTTAATTGCTTAATTATAGCAACTTTTTAAATTGTTAATGTTGAATATTTTATTTTTCGTATTTAAAAATAATACCCCGTTAATCATTACCCGTTATTTAAATAATTTTTATTAATTCTCAAATAAGTAAAATATTTGTGCTTATTTACGTTTATTATGTTACGAATGCCTATTTATTAATTATTATATGTTAATTATTATACGTGGTTAATCATTAGTATCGGCAGAGAACGAACCCGGGTGGCTCGTATACCGTGAAATATTTACACCGAGCGTTTAGCCCTGAGCTACCACGGCTCTAATATACAAAAGGCTTTATTGAAGACCTTATGCATTTTTCAAGGACGTGTTTTTATCATTTTAAAACATTTAAAAAAAACAGCGTAAAATGTGCTAGACGTCGAATAATGTGATCGGCAATTCGCTTGTCCAAAGTACCCACGTTCAGCTGTGGACGTTCAGTGTGGTGTGTTTCGTTGAGAAAGAAATAATTTTTTGTCAGAAATGACCAATAAAGTAACAATTTTTAATGCATTCCACTGTGGCTTTACCACGTTGCAGCTCTATTATGGTTGTAGCACGAATGGGTCGGTTCGACCGGGGGAGGACCACGCTCTGACAGAATACGAATATAACAATAGATTTCGAAGATTGTACTTAAGGGGATATAGTAAGTCAGCTCAAATTCTAATTTCGTCCCCACTTGCCCGCGCGTCGGATGCTATGTACCGACATGTTTGTAATCACTAATATTGTAAGTAGAAAGGTCGTTAGACACTTATTTCATTAGGTTTATCATATTTATGCCTGTTTCTTAACGCCAACCCAGTCGCTTCTTATTTTTATTACGGTTATTTCCCATTTTAATTTTACGTCGTCCTGTTGCGTAATGTATATTCTGATCCTAAGCGACACAACCTCCCCCTTCAAAGGCCGAAGCGAAGTGACCGTGCGGCAGGAATCACGCTTCAAGAGGCCGATAGTTTAGGTAATTTCTTTTTACAGTGAAAATAATGGTATTTTATAAAAAAGTAAATAACATAAGCACTACTTTATAGTTAGTTCAGTTGGTATGCAAAGTTTCATGATCTTATTTAAAGTATTTTATGAATAACAGCGGTTTATTGTTCAGTTTTGAGGTAACTTTGGATTTTTTTCTATCGAGAAAATTTTACGGAATCGTGTTTTCGTCTAACATAGTCCTTAACATTAATCCTCAACTTTACCATATATTTATTTCAAAATTAATGCTGCAATACTTTCGGCATAACGGGGGATCTTGCTAAGCCATTTGAGGTTATATTTCCCCTTAAGTGAGGTACCGGCAGAAAACAAAGAGGATATTTAATTCTGGTACTTAAGCCAATGCAATGAGAGGGTAAAGATCCATTCTTCTGCTTTCGTCTGAAGAGCACAATTGGCATTGAATACATTTATACGCGCTAATTAATTTACTGTAGAAACATAACTTGTTCGTTGCTAACTTTTTACGACATAACAACGGACTCGGAAGGGAAATTCTACTAGAGTCATGATGCAGTTAAATTGTGGCGGTAGCACAAATGGAAAGACCTAGCTATCACAAATTAATAGAGTGAAATAGGAGCTTAATGCTACTATGCTTCGTATGGTGAGTGTAGAAAACGGGAGACCCTTTTTACTAGAAACAAACTATTCCATATCTGTACTTAGGGGAGACAATGCATCTGTTTATATATAAATAAAAATATATATATATATATATATATATATATATATATATTTTAATCAAGAATGGATGTAGATGTCTATGTGCCACAGCATTCACTTATTGTGCTCGGTTGTCACTCTTATTCTACAAACTCTTAATTATCTAATCTAATATATAATATATTATTACTATATACATACATAAACACTCACGCCTGTCAACCAGAGGGGTAGGCAGAGACTACAGACTTCCATTTGGCACGATCCTGACACACCTCTCTCGCCTCCTTCACATCCATACACCTACGCATACACATCCATACACCTACGCATACAACATCCATACATACATATAATATAATAAACTCTTTAACAATGCTTTTTTCTTTGTTTCTTAGAGGGCAGAGTGGAAGTATCGCGGGAAAACAAATACCTCAGCACCATGGCCCCGGGGAAGGTGTTTGGAGAGCTTGCCATACTCTACAACTGCAAAAGAACCGCCACCATCAAAGCCGCGACCGACTGTCGACTTTGGGCCATCGAAAGACAATGCTTCCAGACGATTATGATGCGGACTGGCCTCATACGTCAAGCCGAATACACTGACTTCCTTAAGAGGTAAGTTTTTTAATTCACTAGTTAGTTGAATTACTTTTCTGCTTATGAATCTGCCTAGGTAGGCATTAGTTACCTTAAGCTATTGCTGCCTTAATGCAGCAAGCAGTGCTCCCGCAGTTGTTTCGGATTGAAAGGAAACAAGTGGTAAAGTTAAAAAAAATGTACATCCGTCTTCAATATAAATAAAATGATAACATCATAAATGTAGTCGAATTTAATTAAATACCATCAAAAACATAACTTGTAAAAAAACCAAGTCTCGCAACGTTCTTCTACCGTAACAAGTAGAGAGATCCATGTAATACCAAGTCGGTTAATTTATTCAGTCCCTACTTAAGGATCCTTCTGTTTTAAGTTATTACGTAATTAGCTAACCTAACAACATCTTATAGTGACCACCTCAATATTTAAAATCTTTTATGTTTCAAATAAATAGATTGACTTGGCCAACGCATGAAAACACAATGTATCTCACAAGTAATACAT
Organism: Parnassius apollo; assembly: GCA_907164705.1. Taxonomy (NCBI): domain Eukaryota; kingdom Metazoa; phylum Arthropoda; class Insecta; order Lepidoptera; family Papilionidae; genus Parnassius; species Parnassius apollo. The sequence continues at coordinate 3,702,967 of CAJQZP010001137.1, forward strand.
ATTATATTAAATTAGAATGCTTAGTGCGATTGCCGAGTCAATCTATTTATTTAAAACTTAAAAGAATTTTAATATTGATATAGTCACTATAAGGTGTTGTTAGGTTAGCTTATTACATAATAACTTAAAACAGAAGCAACCTTAAGTAAGGACTCTCTATTTGTTACGGTAGAAGACCGTTGCGAGACTTGGTTTCTCGTCAGGTATACCTCAATCTCTAAAAACTAGATTGTACAACCAGTGCGTGTTGCCAGTGATGACTTACGGTTCAGAGACGTGGTCCTTCACTGCTGGCCGTATGAGGACGCTCAAGGTCGTTCAGCGATCTATGGAGAGGGCTACGCTCGGAGTTTCTCTGCGCGATAGACTCAGAAATGAGGATATTCGCAGTAAAACCAGAGTGACCGACATAACCCAACGGATTAGTAAGCTGAAGTGGCAATGGGCCGGCCATATAGCTCGAAGAACCGATAACCGGTGGGGAAGAAAGGTTCTCGAGTGGCAGCCTCGTACCGATAGGCGTAGTGTAGGGCGACCCCCCATTAGATGGAGTGACGACCTGGTAAGATATGCAGGAAGTCGATGGATGCAGGTGGCTCAGGACCGTGCTTTGTGGCATTACTTGGGGGAGGCCTATATTCAGCAGTGGACTTGTGAAGGGCTGTAATGATGATGATGATGACAAAGTTATTTGTGCAGTTTATGTATCTAGAAAACTGTACTGAAATCGCAAAATATTTTAGATTTTCCTTAATTTTTACACTAAACACTAATTGTATTCTAAATTTGAATCTTCTATGTCTGCTAGAAATGCCTTAGAAATTTGATGATCGGTCAGTCAGTCAGTGAGTGAGTGACAAAATTAAGAAAGTTTGACTATTATAGTTATAATTCTTAAACTACCGGTTCAAATTGAATAAAATTTGAAATATAGCGTGTTTATACAATCCCGGCTTGGTAACTGGCTGTGCCGCTTTTTGCTTGACTTGGCGCGGGCACTGCTGTGCCCCCAGATACGCATTGTTAAGGATAACTCCGACACTAGTCAGATCTTGATCAAATTCATATGGGATCACTTGAGAAGCGCCAGCTTCCAAATAAAATAAAATAAAAAAAGAATCATCAAAATCAGTTCACATATAAAACAGTTCTAAAGTAACACCTAAAAACACAGTGGAATTGAGAACCTCTTCCGTTTTCGAAGTCGGTTGTAAATGCCAGTAAACTGTAATAAACCTCACCTTTGATTCTACAAATGTCGCGCTCACTAGTAGTTTTAAGCGACTTAAAAAAGTATGAAGTGAGGTTATCAATATATGTGCTCTTTTTATATAAGTAAAACGATATTATCTCCGAGGTTAATTCCTGGTTTTAACGAATATATTTTATGTATCGACAGAGCAAACTTTTGCGGTGGTCCTTTCCTCTATCCTACCATCCTATAACCCAACCAGAACCAGTGTCCAATCTATATAATATGATGAACTTGTAAGCAAAATACCACTGTTTGACTGACTCATCACGAGATCTCTAAAACTATACTTCCGATTGACTTAGTATAGTTACTCATTTTGCAGACCCTCACTAATAACAGACTTTACGATAGTCCTAAAAATGTTGCATCTAGGTTCCGCAATATAATATTATCGTGCGCCCAGCAGAGCGAGCGGTATCATTTAATTATTTTATAAATATGCGATAAAATTCTGGAGTAATTTAGTTTAGGTGTCAAATTAAAAAAAAACCTCATAGCCATCTAGTTATCAGCGAGTTTATTATAAAACACGTATTCATACACTTCTGTACTTCTGTTTGACTTTGACGTCAATGTAACAAGAAAGATAGGAATTATGGTCGACGGCGCGAGAACGACGGTTTTTGTTACGGTACGACTGATAGCGTTACAAAATCCGTGCTCTTAGTAAGTATTTATTTATAAACAAAAAACTTAAAAATGAATACTGTTGTTAAACTTTTAACGAAAATCTGTGCCTTTCAAAATGAAAGTTCTTTAACACACGTGAAGGCCTGAGGCGTAACGGGTGGCCGACAAGGATGTACGACGCTCGCATAGGATACCAGCGTAAAATAGCAGCTGTTGCTTTTCGTATGTAGGTACTGGTAATGGGGTATTCACTCCCAGTCCTCGGTGAAGAACCACGTATCTCCATTTTGTGTCATAGATACTGATATCCAGTCTAGGGCCAACAACTATTTCGTTCAATTATCATCAGGTAAACTGTGCGCTCGTTGGTCATTCTTACAATAACAAGATCTAAAACATACAGATGAGCCCATACTATAATACATACATGATAGAACGGAGGTGGGCGGAGTCCGCTTAGCCACTAAAATGTCACTAACACATCAATTCACATGTATAAATGTCAACACGAGATGTGTTTTGACGTTACAATCGTTTCCGAATTTCGCATGCAGATTATTTAGAAAATGCCAAATTGCACACTATTTACAAATAGATATGTATTAAAATTTAATGATGATCTTGAACATTAATCAAGAGACTAAAATGTGTAAATTTACTCAGTCTGTCAACACAGCGAATCGGGTTTCGCGACGCCAATCCTCGTTTAAAATAAAGTTGACAGCCATTCTATTGTGTATTATAGTACTCTATGGAGGAGCCTAATATTGTAAGAAATTATTGAAAAAGCATGTTTATAACATGCTTGTGACTGTACCGGAAAGTACTTACTACATTAATATCACAATCAAAACACTGATTCCTTATTTTATGCGACCTTATTAATAAAATATAGAATAAAAATATTATTAAAAAAAAAACAAAGGCATAGTTTAAACAGAGGCAGGGTATTTATCTTAAATTTCATAGAAGCTACGCAATCGATTAGGTTCGCTTACGTAAATTAAAAGATAACATGCCGGTTTACGAAATCAAGAAATATTATAGAAGTTAATTTCAAGTACGAGGGTGGATTGAAAAGTACTCGGCCTAACACAGATCCATTCAATTCTAAAAATCAAATCTACCCACATTATTTAGTTCAGTTCAGACTAGTTCATTGTGTGAAGTTCGAAACGTGTACGATAATTAGTTGTGATTTTATAAATTTATTAACAAAGTAATCGGACATAATTTCCGCGAATGGAGCAAATCGAGCAGCGTGCCGTCATTAAGTACCTCCATAAGAAGGGGCTATCATCAAAAGCCATCCATTATGACATGGTCAGTTCATTAGGCGATTGTGCTCTGTCATATACATCCGTCAAAAAATGGATAGCAGAATTTAAGCGTGGTAGAGAGAGTGTGAAAGATGAACCCCGCTCTGGAAGGCCTTCGACGTCAACTACTGACGAAAATATTAAAAAAGTACTTGATTTAATAATGGGAGACCGCAGATTAAAAATTAGAGAGATAGCCGAGATTATAGGCATCTCTTATGAACGAACTCAAAACATCATTGTCAACGAGTTGGGTTTCCACAAGGTGTCTGCGAGGTGGGTTCCGCGACTGCTTTCAGTTGAACAAAAAAGGACGCGATTGACTATTTCACGCGACTGTTTGGAGTTATTTGAAGCCGATGCAGATGATTTTTTGAATCGTTTTGTTACTATGGACGAAACATGGGTTCATTACTGTACACCGGAAACAAAACAACAATCAAAACAGTGGAGAAGACCTGGTTCACCACCCCTAAAAAGGCTAAGTCGATTTTGTCGGCAAATAAGGTAATGGCTTCAGTATTGTGGGACTCGAAAGGTGTGATTATGATTGATTATCTTGAAAGGGGTCAGACTATAAACTCTGATTACTACTGCACCTTACTACGTCGTTTACGAGAGGAAATAAAAGAAAAACGTCGAGGAATGCTCAGAAGAAAAGTCCTATTTCATCAATATAACGCCCGTGTTCACGCGTCAGTACAGTCAATGGCTGAAATTCACAACTGTGGCTTTGAACTGTTACCGCATCCGCCGTATTCACCTGATCTGGCACCATCAGACTTCTTTCTGTTCCCTAACCTAAAAAAGCACTTGGGAGGTCAAAGATTTTCGACAAACGACGAGGTCAAAGCAGCTGTAGACGCATATTTTGACTCTAAGGAAGAATCATTTTTTTTCAACGGTCTAAGTGCTTGGAAGGGGAGGTGGCAAAAGTGTATTGAACTTGATGGTGATTATGTAGAAAAATAAAAATATAACTGATTTAGTATGTGTTTATTTTCTTGGTTAGGCCGAGTACTTTTCAATCCACCCTCGTATGTAGATGTAAAAGAGCCTATAATAGAACATTTGCAGGCAGTAATTTAACACAAACAATTAATATGAAGAAAAAAAAATGTAGACCATGAAACAGCAACAGCATCTTTCTACTTACAACTTAAAATAGCTGTGGCAAATATGGTAAAATCCCCCTCATGGCAATCTATGGTCTATGTTCAACAGAGGAGTTTTATAGGCTCAATCAGAAAGATATTATGTTTACTAAAACCCTTGATTGTACCTGAAATCATCGTGACCTAAAGCTGTATGTCGATGATAAAAGAAATTCCTCACTTATTGAATCATTTTCCCATTTTAGCATTATTAGGATTTGAAAGGTTTCGTCGTAAGCGAAATTGTCATATTAAAGAAATATTTACAGAGCATCCGTGCAAAAAGTCCACGTATAAAAACAGAGGTTGGTCGGAACCCACCCGTGCCTATTGATGTGTTTGGAGGATGGGTTAAAGTGCAGAATCATAAAAATGAGAACAAAAATAACACAAACACATCTGAAAAGAAGAAGACAATGTTGGTGTTTTGTACCGAAACAGAAACAGAAACTTTTTTATTCAATATGGATTATGAATAATACTTATTGAAAGTCATTTTTTTTTCATTTACCACTGGTTCGCAATAAAACCTCTGTCCTGTGAAGTACCAGCAAGAAACCCAGCGGGACATTTTTTTAAAATAACAGCTTACAATCATGTATTGTAAGCTGTTATTTTAAATATGTTACAATTAACAACACAAAACAAATTATTAATAGCTTGGTAGCGATCACCCTTCCCAGGGGTTATTATCATCCGTAAATTACCTAATATTATAATAACCGTTTTTATACAAACTTAGTTTAATAAAGTTTTTGAACTTTGTGTATGTCAAAATTTGTATAATTTTGTTGTAAAAGCGTATACATCGCCCCAAGAATGAATTACTGACTCGGTGGAGTCAAGTAACTAGTATTACTAGCTTGTGTCTGTTCCTAGTATTTACAGAATGAATATCGCTTATTTTTGCAAAACTACTTTTATTTTTGTGTACGTACATTACATTTTCATAAATGTATTGAGAGGCCAGAGAATATATTAATTTATTTAAATTTTTGTCTGAGCGACTCTTTAGCTGTTAAAGCAAATTATACTGCTCTAATAGCCCTCTTCTGTAAAACAAATATAAAATAAGTGTCAGTAGCGCGTCCCCATAGCAAAATACCATACGACATTATGCTATGAAAATAGCTTAAGTAAATTGGTCTAACTGTTTCAAAACTCGTAAGAGTTCTAATCTTTTTTCAGCATATGCTGCAGAACTAAGTTTGCTAGCTATTTTTGATATATAGGGCCCCATTGAAGCTTTGCGTCTAGTTTTATTCCAAGAAAATGGTGGTATCAACAAGACTCAGCTCTTTACCATTTAAAATTACATTAGTATTAACATGTTTGACATTCGGAGTTACGAATTTCATACATTTAGTTTTAGTTCCATATTTAGTACAAACGTACTGGCGGTAGAAATAGGTGAAAGGATAGTAGGTACCTAACCAAACGGGTTTCTATTCTAGGCGAAAAAAGGTTTCTTTTCCACCTAGCAATCCGTATTGCACTTTCGCATACGACGAAACCTTTCAAATCCTAATAATGCAAAAATTGGCACACGATTTAATAAGTTCTACGTAGTATATGAACTCACTTTATTTCATTGAAGACTCTTTTTGATGAGGCCTATGTATATACTATATTAATGCACGTTATACTGCGACAGTAACCATCAGACGTCCTGTATGTTTGTTTTTCACCTTGAAAGAGCTAATTAACTAATAGAGACAAGAACAAAGAGATAAAAGATATTTTTTTTAATAATATTTACATGCAATAACAATTGTAAGAACTACGTATCATTTTGAAAATTAACTCAAATAATGATATGTTTTGTTATTTAAAATGCGTTCCCGATGGTTTTAACTTATCTAAAGCTTGAATAGGTATTATCCATTTGTTTTATGAAAACAAAAATTAAATCTTGCCAGTCATTATCACGCCATTTCCCAGTTTATTCTGAGGCTTCCGTTCGAAAAATATCATTTTCTCAGAATTATTTACTGAGTGCATCTTCAGGCGTTTCCTTTTAAATTGGCTTGTTTATAAAAGTGAGGTCGTTAACCTCAACCGCCAGTAATTCAGTCAGTATTTTGTTTTGACGTGTTAATTCAACATGAGCTTTTGGTCCTGTTTTATAACACAGGGGGTAATGTTTTAACGTTGTGTTTATTACCATCTTTTTCACTATACATTTTTAGATTCTTATCAGTAACATTAATCAATTTTAGTTTTAATACTTTTTAAGCAATAAATTACACATAATTATATTACATACATCACATAGTTTAAATTTGTTACTTGACTTGAGGGACCTATGTGTTTTTATAAAAAAATATGCACAAATATATCGCGAATCAAAAAAAATATTACATAAACGTTACCTTTTGAAGTAGGAAACATAATTTTCTTACGTATGTAACATATATTTACCATTAGCTTTGGCAAAGTATGTTAAGTTAGATTATTAATTTTATTATTATTCAATTTAAAAATAAACACAAAATTACAGCAACACGCACTTTACTACGATTTCTTAATGTCGTCAGAGCTTAGATCGACGTTAGGAAAATACATTATAATTTTCTCGGTGAGAAAACCTATTTAGAGAAACTTTTACGTGGTACAGGCACGCTGCAACTATATTATGGTTGTAGCACGAATGGGCGGCTCGATCGGGGTAGAACCACGCTCTCACAGAATACCAGCGTAAAATAGCAGCTTAATGCTGCTGTGTTTCGTAAGGTAAATGTAGAGAACCGGAGACCCTTTTCACAGGCAGAGGCATTCCATCTCAGTTCTCAGGGTAGACAACGTGCCTGCATTTGTGATTATTAATTGAGGATAAATATGGATGTTTATTTGCCGTAGCATCCACTTATCAGGTAGACTGTGCGTTCTTTTATCATCCATTTTCTTCTATTATAAATAATAAAGTTAATGCAAATTTCATGTAAATTGTTAGAGCCGTTTCTGAGAAACCAATTACAATTAAAAAAGAATAAAGAAGAAGAAGGAGATTGAAAAAGAAGAAGTATAGCATTAAGGTCCTTGTTCTTTTAAAGGCGGCACAATTGAAATAAATAAAGTTGACAATTTAATAACTTTTTTAATAATTTCGTTAGTAGACTGCGCAAAGAATTTCGATGCACCGTTTGGATACTATTGTGAAATATCTGTAATAATTATAAACATTAAGGTGGGAATAATTATCATACATTTAAGTTGTGTTACGCAATTTAATGTAAAAAATAATTTAATTAAAAGGAAATCTAAACTAAAACCAAGGGATTTGAAAAATTTATTTATGTTCTCATTCTTTCTCGGCATTCATGAATATTAAAAAGTGCTTTTATTATTTTTATGTAAAACCTAGCCTAGTCATTTTGTCTCCAGACCTACTTGCTAGATAACAGTCTCCCTCTAGTTTGGCTGATTAGCCGTTTTCACTGCATGCATTTACACATTATTTGGGAGCGGAACTTGTCGGAACCTTTGCTTCTTCCATTACTACTTTGCATTCATTACAGGACGATAGAAGTTAGTGGATATTCTTACAGCCACTACACGATAAATACACACAATACAAATTTATTCCAATAAACACCAACATCCTTGAAGTTACGTTTTATTCTTGCATAATCTTCATAATCTTTACATTGTTTTCATATTATCCCTCAGACCTTTTCGCTTTCTTAGAGTGTATTAAAGTGACGTAAAGGCGAAAAACGAAGAGGATATTGAACTCTGGCATTTCTGCAAATGCAATGGGCGTGCAAAGTTCCTATTTTCTGCTTACGTCTCTACTCGTAGAGCACAATCGGTATTGAATTAATTTCATCATTGTGCGTGGGTGAAACGCGCTTATTATTTCATTGTAGTAGAATCACCGTCCACCGTTGCTTTTGGTATTATATATTTCCTTTTTAGCTTTGATGACATAATACTCTCGGAAGGGAAACGTGGTAGGGCCATGCAGCAGTTAAATTATATTGGTAGCACGAATGTGTCGGCTCGAACGAGAAAGACACCACACTATCACAGAATACTAATGCGAAATGTTTCATCTAGAGAATGTAGAGGGCCGGAGACGCTTTTTACTGGAAACAGGGCATTCCATCTTGGATCTTAGGGATTTTATTTTAGTCCTCAGGGATTCCACATTAGTCCCAAACGATGAAAACGCATCCTACATTTTGATTTTTATTCAAGGATAAATATAGATGTCTATGGGCCTAGCATCCTCTTAAGATTAGGTGAACTGAGTGCTCGTTGGTCACCCTTAAAGGAAATCGTAAGATAAACGGATTTAATATGCAATATAGCGTTGCTGAACTAGAAAGGTGTTTCAGATATGGAGGTAACTCTAGAAGGTACCTTATTCCCAAAGTATCGAGTTGCGTTGATTTTCACATCCGTTGCAATGAATCCTAAGAAATGCTGACACCACGGTGGTCTGCATTCCAAGTATAAAACGCAATCGAAACTAATAACTAAACCTTCTACTGTAGCGCGTATGTAAATGGCACTAGATATATTAATATTTACCATATAATAAAAACATTTTTCATTATTATAATTACTTGCAGGGACCGTTTTTCAATTTGTTAATAAATAATAACACCATCTTTTCAATTTTTTAGTATGACTGATATGTATTTTGCGATATTTATGTTAATACTTTCAACATTTATTTCTTCAATTTTATTGATAGTACATTATTCAGATTAAAAACCTGTAGAGTATAATATACATGAATCTGTAAGGTGTTGTTTTCTTTCCAACAATTGACATAAGCCAATAGTTCGAAGGTGTGTTCTGAATTTAAAGACGAACTTTTAGGTTTATATTTTCCTGAGTTGAATCAATTTTGACGAAATTCTATTGCAGTACTCTTGCTTAAGCGACCCGTGCGCAACTTTGCGAAATAGTTGCGGATCGTGACATTTCAATTAGTGAGCCTTTCACTGCGTTGCGATGTGTCACACAGGAAGACGTGATATCCTTTATCATACTGCAATTGCCAATCGGAAAATTAAGAGACCGACATCCTTCCATTGCTAGTATGATAACATACTTAATAATAATTTGATACTTTTATAAAATTAAGAGATTTATTTTAAGTTTAATATTAATTTTACACTTTAAAAAGGAAACCCCATTTATTTAATTGTAATCCATTTTTAGATTAATAAATTAAGGGCTATTACTTATTGTTGTTTAATATGTTATATGCACACAATGAAGACTATACCTAAGGATTTTGCTTTTTACTGTCGTTTTATTATAGATCTTCTCCATCAGTTTCGTCTACTGATGGACGTGAGCCCTTGTAGAAAGGATTGGATTGTCACGTTTAGGTGGCAGATGTTTCGCAAATCTGACCCTGTCACCCTTAGCCGTGCTGTGTATTTTACGCCTGGCTAATCGAGCTCATCGAATGAAGATAATTCTTGTAATTGCCGATAGCAATCGGGGGTCACTTTTCGTACAATACATTTATAGAACTTTTGTAATACAGTTTAGTTTGCATTTACTCGTAGATAGAAGAGATTTATTTTATCAACCTCTCTCCCGTCACACTCACAGTTTTTTTTAATGTTTTGAATTGTTGTCAGAGAGGTACTGCTGTTCATATCCTGTTTTATTTAAATGTATGAGTTAATATTTTTTTAATCAAATAATATTTTTATTCTTTTTTTATTTAGGGACTTACGTTATTTTTAACATGTCAGCCCTATTGTACCTTATAACTAAATAATAACACACTATAATTCCTTAAGTTATTTACACAAAATATTTACTAGATTATATACCATTTGAGCAGCATTAGACAATGGTTCAGACAGAATGCTTTGATATTCCCCTAGGTTACATATTTTAATGTCAGTTTTGGAAACTAATAGTTTCCTTTCATGATGATTTTTGGAACATTCAGCGAGGTAGATGAAGTCACGATGGAATTCTGATACAACGTGGTTCCAACTAAGTTTTGAAACAATAATAATCTATCCATTAAATAAATACATTAATGTATGATAACGTTAGATGTGCAGAATAAAAATAAAAGTTTAGTATTTACCAGTACTGAATGAGTAAAAAATACTGGTTGGCCATGAAAGAGCAACGAGTGAAGCCTTTTACATTTGCGCACACTGTGACGAACAGTTTAAATGCACTCTTCATAGCGGAATTTCACATTTTATGTACACATATATCAACTCATAACTATGTCAATTGTAGTTTTATTATATACTCGTGGACGCCTAGTGGTCGAAATTCGTATGTTATTACAATTATATTTTTAGTTATGTTTATTAAGAAATCTATATTTCACTTCCAACTGCTCAATAATATATAATACACGGATATATAATATATGACACATAAAATGAACGTTATTGAAAAAGGAACATTTGAAATCACAGTAAACTTGTCAGTAACTATTTATTGGCTATATTTTAGAATATAGTCAATATGAGAGTGAGGGAATAGAGAGTGCACCTGTGCTTGCATGCGCAAAACATGGGCACTATAATCCTGTCCTGCGCCGTTGGCTAGCCTCCGTTGAGGCATGCCGCCGTGGCCGGAATTCGGTCCGGAGGACATTATATTATTATTATTATATTTTAAAATTTTTTGGCGACAGTCTCTACTTTATACGACTGTTTGACCACAGACTATAAGTGTTTAAAATTAGCCTTGGAGTAATAACATTCGTACTTACTTTGAAACATTGGCAGTATGTTTTTTGTTTGTATGTTTTGTTTTATTTTATTTATTCTATATTTTGATTATATATATTTTGATTATATACTTTTATTATTATTTAAAACATATTGCATGTTATACTTATTCTATGCGACTTTTATTGTAAATTACACTTTGGAAATCTCATATTCGATCTCCACATGCAACGCCCACTTCATGTCTAAGTACATTATCATCGAAAAGTATGTAATAAAGCCAAAAGGGGGAGCTAGGAGACCCATAGCACAGGGTAATCTAGTTTGGGCTCTGTTCTCCCACAGCTGCTCAAAACTCTTAAACTATTTATGAAACTATTGTAACTATGTAAAAAGTGGGAGAAACAAATGTTAGAATAATAAATACGAGAATAAATAATAATAATATAATTATTATTCTTATAAGCGTGTGGTGGCGGTGTAGAAATATCTACTACCCCATATCATCCCGTGGGACAACCACAACAGTAAGAGGCGATGGAGGGAAATTGAAACAGCTGATGGGCAGCTGCATCTTCTTAATAGCAGCTCAAATAATAAAAAAATGCGGTTGCCATGCGTGTCAACTATGGCAAAATCCCCCCTAGGAGCACTATATGGAGGAGGCCTGTGTTCAGCATTGGACTTTTATAGGCTGTGATGTTGATGATGATGATTATATTCTTATAATATCGTATAATAGCGGTGTAAGAATATACACTATCCTATAACATCCCGTGGGTGTTGTAAGAGGCGACAGAGGGTAACAAATTAGGATATGGGCAGCAGCGTCTTCCTTTTTTTTTAGATTGGGTGACAAACGAGCACACAGTCCACCTGATGGTAAGTGGTTGCTGTGGCCCATAGACATCAAATCTATCCTTGTTTACGAATAAAAATACGATGCGTTGTCAACTATCAGGACCAAGATGGAATGTCTCGTTTCCAGTAAAAAGGGTCTCCGTTTCTCACTCACCATACGAAACACAGCAGCATTAAGCTACTATTTTACGCTGGTATTCTGTGAGAGCGTGGACCTTCCCGGTCGAGCCGATCCATTCGTGCTACAACTATAATAATAGTAATGTCCTCCAGACCGAATATCGGTTACAGCGGCCTGCCTCCACGGAGGCTAGCCATCGGCGCAGGACAGGATTATAGTGCCCGAGTGTATGCGCAAACACAGGTGCACTCTCTATTCCCTCACTCTTATAATCCGATGGGACGGTAAACCGGTACGACCAGGGAGAGATCAGACGCAGGAACGACTTTACGTGCTTTCCGAGGCATGAGGGTGAGACATCGTTAACTTCCTGATTCCAGGCAGCTACTGAGAATTTTTTGACAGAAAAACTCAATAATTGATTTTTTGGCCCGACCCAGGATTCGAACCCAGGACCTCATGATCAACAGTCGCACTACTACAACCACTAGACCAACGAGGCTGTGCTACAACTATATTACTAATATAACTGCAGCATGGCTCTACCACGTGTTAATTACGACTAAAATATAAAAAAATAGCATTTTCCAAGCGTGGCAACTATGGCAGATAACCCCCTTATAATATACATAGGCCTATAGGGGAGGCCTATGTGCAGCAGTGAACTTTAATAGGCTGTATATTTTTATCACACATTAGAAATAAGTTCCGTAAGCATTTACGAAATCTCAATGGCTATGTTTACATATTTAGTATGTCATAACGGTTATGTTAATAGATCAGAGATACACTGCCAAACTTGAAAACAAAATTTGCACGTCACACAAACAAGCATTTTGGTTTGAGTTCAAAGGCCATGAAATGACTCAACGGGCCAGAATGCCGACCACTAAAACTGCTCATAGCTGTTTGTCGTATTGATTATATTAGATCGCGTAATAATGTGCAGTAAATTATACACTATTGTATAATTCACACTTTTTGCAAAACGGAATATTATACAATGTTTATAACAGTAAAAAAAGGAACTATAAACCAAAATTATCATACAGACCTACTTCTGATTTAATCCTGTCCTGTGCAGAGGGCAAGCCTCCGTTCAGACTGGCCGCCGTGACCGAAATTCGATCTGAAGGACATTATTATTTTAACAACATCCCAATATGATTTCTTATAAGTACTGAATGATTTTTTTTGCCGTCTGGAAAAAAATAGGGTGTTACAGGTAGAGTTGCCAGGTGTCCCGATTTGTGCGGGACATCCCGATTTTCAAAGGTCTGGTGACATGTCCTGATTTTTCACTAACCATAATTTTGATAGAAAAAATGATTACAATGATTAGCTTGAACATTAAAATATATTTACTAATGAACGTAAAAGTTGTAAACATAGTTATATTACAATAAGTGTTTTAAAAAATTCAGACTACAAAAAAACAATTCGTTCAAAAATGTTTTCATTTGCCTCAAACAATAAAATATTGACTAAATAAGTGTAGTTTTCAGGTTTTTGGATGAAAAATTATTCGTTTTTAAGAGCAGACCCGAACAATAATTATAAAATTACGAAAAGGCTACAAAAAACCCGTATTTTGTAGCCATTGAAGCTGTCTCAATATGAAAACCAAATTCGCGATTATTTTTACCTTTCGTCCCGAAATTTGATACGCTAGACCTGGTAACACCTTACAGGTGAACGGAATTTTTGAACGGAACGGTGAACGGAAAGCCTTAGCAGTGATATTTTTTTATTTTACATTAACGTGTTATGAAATTGATTTATCAACAAATCCTACTAATTTGAAATAAACTTTCGGTACTAAAAAAATAAAAACAAAAATTTTGAACCAAATAAATAAATCAATTAAAAACTATCGAAATTAAAATAATACGCACGAAATAAAGTAGAATATTATTGATAGATCAATTTCATAGTAACTATGTTAATGTAAGAAAAAAAAATGTAAAATATCAGTGACATAGGGTTCTTATTTTGTTCACCTGTTGTTACACCGTATTTTTTTTCAATGCGGTAAAAAAATCATCAGTATTTATACGAATACTAATCACTCATTGTATATAACCGATATTATCCTGTTTAACTTATTTTTCACCCCTCAAGTATAAAGATTGAAGAATGACTGGTGTAAAGTTCTAGAAATATCAGGTATTTATAAATAATCGCTTAAATCTTTATTTAACTTGCTGCCTGTTTTTGTATACGTTGTTATCCCTATAGTATGATTTACTCCTGTAACGTGATACATAAACTACAATCGTTTAACCTCTGTGCTACCGATTCGTCTAGAGTTTTATTTAAGATCGATAAAACTTAAAAATCTTGTTAATAAATGACATTCTCTTTAGTCCGAACGTACTTGGACCGTCAACTGACCTTAAATTGTTCCAATTGTTTTATTTGAAATTATATCATTAAGGTATTAAGGAAGTTTTAAATGTCAAGTGCTTAAGATAATGTGCAGTATAAAATCGACATTCACTTTAATATCAATGATTGATATTAAATGGATAGAAAATAGATATAAGAATTATCTACCTATATTAAAGCTTAATTGAATAAGGCTCAATAAACATGTTAGGGCACGTAAAGGCAAATAAAGACAAATTGCCTGTGTTTAAAAATAAACAAGTTGCATTACATAATGTTCATGAGATGTTATATTATAATTATTATTGAACCATTAAAATAAGTCATTTATGGCGTGCAAATCTTATTCTGATTTTAACTTTAGAAAAAATGTTACGTGGTAAAGCCACGCTGCGCTGCAGCTACTCGTGTATTTCTATGATTGTAGCGCGAATGGGTCGGCCATGACTGAGGAAGGACCACGCTCTCACAGAATTTCGGCGTAGCAGTACGCGGCGGCGTACTGTCGTGTTTCGTGTAGAGAACTATTACTGGAAATGAGGCATTCCATCTTAGTCCTCAAGGGTGACAACGCATTTGTATTTTGATTCTTAATTGATCATGTTATTAGTGTCTAAAAGCCGTATTACCTTCATCACGTTGACTGTGTTCATTTGTCACAACAATTTCTTTTATGTGAAAAATACTATTTTACCGTGGGTTTGCACTGACGCGATTTTCACAAAAAAAAACATGTTTTAAACACTGTTTTCTGTCAATGTATCAAAAAACGTTTGCATAGTCAAAGAACATGTTGTAGTGTAATATGTTTGACAGTTTATTGTACATTACATATTTTAACTAAGTGTATTATATTATGTTTATAACTACAGAAACAAAATGTTTGAAAGCAAATTTTTAGAAATATTGTCACGTTGAAAGATAAGTTTGAATATCTATTGAAAATTTTACACAGTTTTTGTGAGTGCGAACGCCGTCATCAACAAAACATGTTGTGTGATTTATTTTATGCGATTTGTTTCAAAACATTACGTGTTGGATGTTTCTCACAGTGCAAACGTACTGTTAGTCACTTATCAAAATACAGAAACACACTGTACACTGTAATTATTAATAATTACAGTATATAATTATTTTTCTATTTCTCTAAATGATGCTGTTTTGTATGGTGAGTGTAGAGAACCGAGAATATTTTTGTTCGGATATTTACTGAAAACAAGGCATTCCATCTTAGTCCTCATGGGTAACAGCACATTTGCATTTTGATTCTTAATCGGTTATAGATGTAAATGTAGCGCGTTGCCACAGGATGGTAAATCATCAAATGGATTGTATGCTCGTTTGTTACCTAATGCAGGAAATAAAGTAAATGGGGCTCTACACTCTATTGTGAAAAGTCATAATGTGTCAAAAAAGGCACGTATGGCAATTCACAATGCTGTATTAGTCCCTACTTTAACATATGGTAGTGAAAGTTGGGTGTGGTAGAAGAAGCACGAGAGTAGAATAAATGCAGTAGAAATGGGGTCGCTAAGGAGTATGTTAGGGCTGAATCTGAGTGACAGAAGAAAGAAGAGAAGAAACTGGGCGATAAAAGAAGAGTGTGGTTTGCAAGATGATGCAGTCACCAGGATTAAGAAAGGAATGCTTCGGTGGTTTGGTCATGTAGAAAGAATGAATGCGGAAAGACTGACAAAGCAAATATATGTTGCAGAAGTGAATGGAAGAGTCGGAAAGGGACGTCCTAGGCGGAAGTTTGTCGCCCAAATTGGCGATATACTAAAAATGGGCCAAATTAAGAGTAGTTACCCTTAACCGACGAGCATGTATGCGTAGGTATATGGATGTGGAAGAGGCGAGAGAGGTATGTCACGATCGTGCTAAATGGAAGTCTGTAGTCTCTGCCTACCTCTCTGGGTGACAGGCGTGAGTGTTTATGTATGCTGTTACCTTTTTTTAAATATGCAAATGAAGTTATATAAACTAACTTCTACGGATCTCCGACGTTTCGAGTGCTTAGCAGCATCCTACCACTTCATGACTTAGATGTTTAATATCCTTATTTCATATTAACCTAGGCTATCTTTAGCTTTTTATTATGAATTAAAAAAGAAAAGCTTCGAATCTTTTCGCTTAAACATTTTAATATATTTTGTTACATTTAATAATATTCTCAGTAATACAGCCAACTCATTACAATCACTACAATCAACTGCATTTTTTCTTTCATAACCTGTATTTATTTTATACCTAGTATTCGAATGTATTTGTTTTATTTAATATTTAAGTCAACCCTCTCTCAAAGAATGTTTTCAACTCCTTTGCTCCTTTCATGATCTCCTTTGCACTACTTTAATTTTTGAACAATTTTTGCAGTTCTTGGAGTCTAGCCTATGGAACGCCTTACTGTTGTCTATTAAACGAGCTCATACAATATATTATTTTAAGTTAAGGAACTATTTGTTCTCGTTCCCTCTTACTTTTGCTTTCTCTTTTCTTTCTTTCAGTTCTTTTATGGTCACTAGGCTGTTATTTTAAGTACCTATTTTGTCTTCTTAGTTCATATTTTAGTTTATTACAGTACTTCTTGTAGGTTGTTAAGAACGAATTGTTGTATTATAATAATGACACCAGCTTTTGTTTTCTCTCTATGTTTGTTTTTAGTATGTAATTTGTTTTCTTGGTGTGCAATAGAGAGTACTGTTTTGCATTGTATTGTATTGTGTTTTATTTAAAGAATATCTAGAAAAGTATTATAGACACAAACAATGGTAAACAGGATTTTTATTTGTTTTTTTTTTCGGATCTAAATATATTTAAACAGTAACTTGGTAGTATGATGAACGTCTCCATTGCTGCCATAGTCATGTGCAGCCGAAATTTTTTTTCAAATTTACTAGGATCAACATTACGTAAATAACTTTATAATTCTTATAAGATCGAACTAAATTTTCATTATTTTGTCCACAGTGTTCCAATCTTCAAAGACTTACCTGAAGACACGTTAATTAAGATCTCAGATGTGCTAGAGGAGACACATTACCAAAATGGCGATTATATCATTAGACAAGGAGCGAGAGGTGACACATTCTTCATAATCTCTAAAGGACAGGTATGTTTGTTAAATAAAAAATAACTATTCTTACTTATTTATGAATAAGATTTCAATGCATTTTGCTACTTGACTCTAATTTATTAACGAAAATTAGAGCGAACCGGAATAGTCAATGTGCGTAAATAATCTATTATCAAATACCATTACATATTTTTCGTCACTAATATTTTTTATCGCTTGAAATTACGACTTTATTGCCATTGGTAAAAATACAACTTACTTGTAGCAATGAAGCCAAAATAATCGTATTCTGTAGATTCGTTAAAAATGTAAAAGTCATCTCGAATCTGCGGTAATAAATTCATGATTTCGAAATAAGTATATTATTATGCTTTCCCAGTTTCTTACCGAAATGAACGTTACGTTTTCTTTTAAATAAGAGAAATGAGCTCAACAAAATTCCACAAATTAACATTTAATGACAACTATATCAGACTCATTATTACAACTTATTGTTGTATTATTAGCCATTGCGATGAAACAATCGTGCACTTTATTTATTTGGATGGTGCTATGTTTGTCGACGTTATGCGTCTGATGTTTGCGAAGATGTTCTTTAAACATGAAAGTTAACAATTTCACTTTCATCCCGCGGATTAACTTTCAACACTGTCGACTTCGCCGACATATGCCACGCCCCTATTTTTTCTAAACATTGAACATTATATGCGTGTTTCTTGCATAAATTAATTACTTGACTTTTGACATAGTAACTTTTGTTATGGTGTATTCTGTAATCTAATATACATAAACAGGGTCAAAATAGTTTAAAAGTTGTCACGCAAAAATTCTAAAGTATTTTTCGATAATATTTTATAATTATTTGTAATAAAAAAGATGTTAACGATTAACAAGTTTTACTTGGCCCAATTCTAGAATATCCGGCTTGTCTTTCTACCGCATAGTGCTATTAGATAGATATATATATAATCAACTCCTCGGCGTTGACGATGCTCAATGTAATTATTTATAAATGCTTCGAGGTACTTTTACTTAATACTGAGCATTATGAATTTATTAACCTTAACTGTTATAGCGACATAATGCTTGCGAAAATACGTAATATATGTACTTAATGTCCGCTCAAAGGTACGGTGATTGTGCGACCGGTTTACCTTGGCATTTAAATTAATTGTTACTCATGTTTCTGCATAGAGAATTGGAGGCAACTAAATCGAATATGTTTTGTTTTCCAAATATGTTTTATTATTTTGTGAGATATTTTCCGTCCGCTGAATTATTACTGAACACAAAATGCGATATTTTCATCACTATTTGGAATTTTTATGTAGTTGGTTATATCAATTAACTTACATATTTAGGCAACGCAGTACGTGTTGGCGGACTTCACAACATGTCCGCGGAATAATTTATTCCTCATACGAGAGGCTTCCTCATATGGTCGATGTTTTCAACGCCGAGCAAGTGGTAAATCAGAACTTAAAATTGCAATAAAAAATTAATTGGTGCCGGCGGGATTCGAACCGAGGTTGCTCGCATACTATGACAATTGCGGCGAGCTTTAAGCCCCTGAGCTGCCGCGGAACTTGTTGGTATTCTTTAAAAAATAGGCCAACTGTAGTCTAACTAGTAGACGCTATTTGGAGCAGACAGTTTATGCGAATTATGCCAAAATCTTAAATAAAAATAAACTAGATCTTAATAATAAAACTTTTTAGTACAATACTTTTTCAAATCTGTTTTACTTTCAAGCCAGTCATAAATAACATTGCTGTTTTTTTAGTATTAAGATTCTTTTATACGGGCTTTACTTTCACTATGCAATATGTGGCTGTAATGTTGACTACTATGTCCAAGCTATTTGTTATCGTCTACATCATCATAAACAACAACAGCCCATAAAAGTCCACTGCTAGACTTGGGTCACTTCAAGTGAAGAGATAAAGGTTTAGCGAATTGACGCCTTACCTGTGGTCTCGTAAATTTGACACTACTGCCCTAGGTATTTCACGTTTGCCGTAAACGAGATGGTATACCGCCGTATCAAAAAATATAGGTAATATAGGCCTGCTTAAATCAATTTCAAAACGGAATAAGCATTGACTTCGTGCAAATATTTCTTTTTAATATTAGATATTCGATTCGATGATTTCTTTCTTTGCGGCACCCATGGCCACGGGAGACTGAGGTGATTGACGTCCCGACGTCAGAGTTAACCCGGAGTACCTTCAGCTTTCTAATACTTTTAGTCCGATCTACGCAGAATGAAATTATTATGTGTTGAAGTCTGGCGGTGGTATGCTTGGTTTTAGTTTTGATTTTATTAATTACAGGATCCCAAGCAGGTGGTAGTACCCAGCCTCCTTCTCTAGTAAAATTAAGATGATTTTTAATTTCAATAGCCTCACGTATCATCCTTGGTAGAGATCGATTTTGTTTCACGAAGATTTGTGTTCTATCAAATCAGATGTAATAGCGGGGGTCGTCTGGGATATGATCACAAACAGCAGATTTCATTTTCCTCCCTTTAAAATTATTAGAGATATCAACTACCAAATGAATTTCAATTCCGTAGCTTTGTTTTGTAATTTGTAACGATCGATACTAAAAAAAAACTATATTGGTTCAAGAACCAGTTGCAATTTTGGAAAACTTTCTACAGACAGTTTATTGTCTCATCGCACGAATACGTAATTTTATGTGTGCGACGCATGGTAAACATGGCTGGTTATACAAAGCGGATCGGACGTGTGACTAAATTTTTAAACAAGCACGGTGTGGAGGCTGTGGGGCAAAAGAGTCAGTCTATTGTACCTACCTACAAGGTCAAAGTACGGCGAGCGTGGGGCTTGTACCATTGCAGACTGCTCCGAGGCCAGAGTTTTAGTACATCCGTGTGGGAAATTATTTGCCTTGAATTTTTTCAATGTTATACTTTTTAAAATTTTATTAATTTTTACAATATAAATATCGCTCATTAACAGCAATTAATTTGTACTTTTATTTATGTTAGTTACGTTACATATATATATATTTTGACGCCTGCGTTTAATAGTTATTCAAAAACTTGGGTTCGAACTAAGCCGGGCCGCGGCCAAAATTGTCGACAAACACTATCAATTTAGTCTACCTTTGATCTTGTCTAATAACGCCGTTAGATCCGATTAATTTAGCGCCTCGTTGCCTGTATGTTTTGTTTTAGAAATTTGTCGCTGGTAGAAATCGGTGAAGAAATTAAAGACATTTTTCACGCAGACTTACTACGTGAAAGTGTATATCAAAATGATAATTCGTTTATAAGAAGAGTGTGTCATTTTATGCTTTATTTTATATTCATCATCATTCATCATAATTCTTTCGTACTTTATTTAGATATGATACAGGACATGCATTCTTTTGCTTATCAAAATAATGTACATCAGATCCTTTGTCATTCCTCTATTTTCAATTTACACTCATTGTTTCTCTAATTTGATCCATAGTCGAGGCAAAAAGAAGATACTACCTAATATTATCTTTTTTATCTAAACTAAATAGGTGTAACAGGTAACGGAATAGAAGCCTATGGCACTGATATTTTGCAATATATTCTTTTACATTAACATATTATGAAATTGATCTATCAATAAATACTACTAATTTAAAATAAACTTTCGGTGCAAGAAAATACCAAAAATTTTGACCTTAATAAATTAATCCTGTACCTTTAAACGAGGATTTTTTGTACATATATATATATATCAGATCTCGGAAACGGCTCGAATTTTCATAAAATATAGGGTTTCGGAGGCAATAAATCAATCTAGCTAAGATAAATTTTTTAGAAAATGTCGTTTTGTCCGTGTTTTCAGGCAATGAAAAACTGCTACAATATAAGAAGGTAAAGTTTGACACGGTATTGCTAATCGTAATAGCTCTAGTGGATATCGTGCCGTCGTGAAATCATAGTTCGGTTCGACTTTTATTCCTTTTTTTTTTTGCAAGTTCCGTTCTCTTGTGAGAAAATCTGTTATTTCGAGCCCTTTTTTGTATCTTTTTAAAAATACGAAAATTTAAATTAAACTAATTGCACTCATAAAAAGGGGGGACAAAAAAAAAAAAAAAACCTTTATAAAATAAAAAAAAAAAAATAAAAAAAAATTAAAAAAAAAAAAAAAACAAAAAAAAAAAAAAACCAAAAAACACCCCCCCCCCCAAACCCAAAAAAAAAAAAAAAAAAAAAAAAAAAAAAAAAAAAAAAAAAAATTTTTTATTCAAATAACCAGTTCAGTTTTTTCTAATATGTCAATAAGATCAAAAAATATTATTCAAGTTTCATCGGTATGTAATTTGTATCTAAATATAATTTCCAAAACACACGATTTCCAAAATAAAAAAAAAATACCGAGGAAAGCTCGGTCATCCAGGTACTCAATTTAAAACTCGAAATTAAAATAATACGCCCCCAATTTTGATGAATTTTTGTGTGTGTGTGTGTTTGAATAGATCCCTAGATAGTTTCACATTTGGACCCTGTAAGTGGCGCTGTTGTTGAGACCTAAAAATCACCCTGTGAGAAGCCTGTGCGAATCGCTAGTCACTTATGTAACTCACTTAGAATGTTTATTTAGGTACTGTCAGAATATCAAACAGAGCGTTGAATCGGCCGCGTTTACTAATTGCTTTTAACAAGTTTTTCTCGAATTACCACATTTTTTTTTGACTGAGTAAAATTCAAGGTATGATGAAAGCCTGTAAATTTCATTAATAGACGTAACAGTATCAAGTTTACTTCTTCTTTATTTGTATTAATTTATTGATTCTTTTATTTACATAACATGATATGTGTGCAGTATTTATAGGAATAAAAAAAAACTATCATACTGGCTGAGTTTCCTCACTGAACGGTTAACTCAGCACAAATGGGTCGGCTCGACCAGGGTAGGACCACGCTCTCACAGAATTGCAGCGTAAAATGGCAGATTAATGCTGTAGTGTTCGTATGGTGAGTGTAGAGAACCAGAGACACCTTTTACTGGAAACGAGGCATTCTATCTCAGTCCTCAGGGCTGGCAATGCATCTGCATTTAAATTTTTAATTGAAGATAAGTGTAGATATCGATTGGCCTCTCCATCCACTTACTATCAGGTGGACTGTGTGCTCGTTTGTCACCCTTATTCTATAAAAAAACTTTGCATTTTGACGGACCGATACTTCCTGCAGAAAATGGTACAAAAAGCTACTTGCATGTTTTAACAAAATATCCTATACCTTTGAACGAGCAATTCTTGTATATATATATATATATATATATATATATATATATATAAAAAAAAAAAATAATCGGAATCTCAAACGCTCCTACAAGAAATAGCTAAAAAAAAATAAAAGGTATTGGGGTAATTACAAGTAGTAGCTATATAGGGCGGTCTCAAAATCGTAATACCGTGGTTCGAGCCCAGACCGACCGACTTTTTTTTTTTCAAGTTCCATTCTTTTTTGGAGAAAATCTATTTTTTTCGTGCCCTTTTTTTTTAGTATTTTTTTAAAAACACGAAAATTTTAATTAAACTAATTGCACTCATGATTTTTTATTCAAATAACCAGTTCAGTTTTTTCTATTATGTCGCTACGATCAAAAAATATTATTCGTATTTCATCAGTATTATAGTAATTTGTATCTAAATATAATTTCCAAAGCACACGAATTAAAAAAAAACCGAGCGAAAAATACCGAGCAAAGCTCGGTCAACCGGGTACTATTTTATAATGCAATACGCTAAATTAAAATACTTACAAATATATTATCCGTTTATTAAATCTGTTTACATAAACAAATAACATTTGATACTTTACGAGGAGAAATCGTGAATTTGCCAAATCATTACGATTTCTACGAAGCTTATTTAATATTCGATATCTTGGAACGAAATGTGTTATATAATCGTAACTGCATCTAAAAGAACTTGCAATTCAAAGTCTTCAGCGATTTATTCAGGTGTAGCTTTAAGTTTTTTTGGTTTTTGTTATCTGTCCAGCCTTACGTTAAGTAACTACAGCTTCGAGTAGGGTTATCTCATACCACTTCCGTTGCTATATCACCGTTGTTTATCGTTTTCGTTTTTTATGTTATCTTAGATGTTTGGTGGGCTTGACAACTTGTTAGGGGTCCGTTGAGATTTCCTGGAAACATTATTTGCTTAATATATACATTTAATATTTAGAAAGGGTGTGATGCGAATTAAAAAAAAATACGTTATCAATCCATGGTTTTATTTGTAACAATGACTTGTATTTGCATTAATATGCATTTTAAGTGTTTCTAATGGTAAAAATTTGTAATTTTATAATAATAAAAGTGGAATTCTTTACAACAAAACAAACAAAATCGTTTGCAACTTGAGTCATCATCATCAACCAAAGTAGTTTTATATTATGGAAAGACTGAGTGGCCTAGTGTCAGAGCATAGTAATGCAATGAGCAGTAGCATTAGCTGGCTGCTGGCAGCTGGAGTTAACATTTGTACAAAACCTAAGTTACCATTTTCAGGTATGGTTAATTGGTCTCTGACACGAAATTCTGGCATATTTCCGATCTTATTGTATCTGGCCTATTTGCGATCTTATTGTATTACTTATAACAACCCAAATTACTAAAAAATTTGGTTGCCATGTTGGCAAGCTTTGAAACCTAGGAACTACGGCAGATAAAACCTTTTATGAGATTGTCTCAAGAGAAGGCCTGTGTTCTACAGCAGTGAACTTTAATGGGCTATAACGATGACGATGCGAAAAAGTCTTACGTTAACTACACATTTCTTTACTGTGTCGTTAGTTTCATTGAATAGTTTACAGTTTATAGATTAAACTTGACTGTCTAAAGTTTAAAGAAAAGCTTATAGATTAAAATAAAACGAATTTTCAAACAATGAACTTATTTTGTGAAAATGTTGCTAAGGTATTTAAAATATTAAATTTGATTTTTTGAATTATAAATATAATTATAAAATACGTAGTAGCGCCACGCTGCAGCTATATTATAGTTCTAGCACGGAAGGGGGGTCGGTTCGACTGGGTAAAGACGAACGTGACATAGCAGTAGTGTTGCGTTTAGTATGGTGAGTGTAGAAAACCGGAGACACTTTTTACTGGAAATAAGGCATTCCATCTTATTAATCAAAGGTGACGCATGATTTTGCATCAAAATGCATAACGCATTTTGCATTTTGATTCTTAATATCGAAGATAAATGTAGATAGATGTCTATGGGCCACAGCATCTACTTACCATCAAGTGGACTCTATGCCTGTTTGTCACACTTATTCCTTTAAAAAAAAAGTTCCACTGGTTTTGCTTTATTAAAATGCGATATTAATTGCGCTTTCTTTTAGAGATGTCTCAGGCTAAAGAGATACTTCTTACGCTCGGAGTTTTTTTACTGAAGCGGCAAGTTGCTGGTCCACTTTATGGAAAGCGGGCTGAGTAATACCGATACACTTGAACGCCAACTTTCCTAGTACCGCAGATGTGAAGTCTGCTCTTTCTAATGTGTACTATAAAGGTCTTAAGGCGTAACTTTCTTATGTTTTTTTTTAAATATGGTTTAGTTTTAAAGGATTACATACTAATATTAACAAAAGATTAGAATCCTATTTTATGCAATATACGAGTACTTATAATGGATTTCCGGTCATACATTGCAATTTTATGTTTCCAAAAGGTTGCAAACTATCATTAATTTGAAGCATAAGTGAAGTTATAGACACAGCCCTTTCACAGTCTTCTTTACTGTCTATATTTAAATTGCTTGATATATTTGTTTTCAGGTCAAAGTCACACAAAAACCACCGAACAGTAACGATGAGAAATTCATAAGAACGCTTACAAAGGGTGATTTCTTCGGGGAAAAGGCATTGCAAGGGTAAGCACTATTTATATCCTTAATATTTATTTATGACACACTATATTCCTTTTAAAAGTACAAGTTTTATTTTACTTATTGTAATTATTTTATTTCAGGGATGACCTTCGAACGGCAAACATAATTTGCGATTCGCCTGAAGGCACCACGTGTCTTGTCATCGACCGCGAGACCTTCAACCAGCTGATCTCGACTTTAGACGAGATTCGTACCAAATACAAAGACGAAGGCGACAGCCGACATAGGTATGTAATTATTGGTGAGAGTAACCAAACTGTTTTATCTCCTGGAGAATTTTTGTTTCTAATTGACTGTCTACTTAGTCGACGGTTCGTATTCAAACCCAATTTAAATGTTTATAATGTGGCCTAATTTCATAATTCGTAAATTCATCAACAATCATGGGCATTTTAATTTGTCATAGAATAAATAATATATGTAAAGTCCAATAAAATCGAATTGATTTTCGTGATACCGACGCATTGCTGCATATGACTAGAAAAAGTGCGTCGAATTAATTATGTGTACAATTAAAAATAGTATGTGATAAAGGTTTTTAATGTTAATTGGTTTCACATGTGTTTTATATTTGTGGTTCCAAAACTACAATCTACTGATTGAAGAAACCTATGCCTTTAATTTTCTTTACTATAAACATTTAAAGATTATCTTTGCCACATTTAAAATTTATCTTTCAATGCGGATTTATAGTTTATTAGTACATCAACTCAGACAACGAAATTTTGACGATGTTTATAGTTTACAAAACAATTTTTATGCACCAACAATTTTTATAACCATAAAACACAATTTTCTATCTGTTTTACTGTGACAATAATTTATTCACAAGTCACTGTGCCGTGTCCGATCGTCACAACCTGCAATATTTCTCTGTCAAGTTCACACTAAAACCGAAACTAAATCGCGTTTGATACGCATAACCACAGACATAGACGCACTACAATTGATTTCGTTTGAATGCAACAACAACACTATTGTGTTAGCGTACATCTACATCTTAATTTTGTTGCAAAACATACATTTCACATTTGGTCGTAGCCTTAAATTTCTTGGTCTTGCACTAATCATTTATATTTCTCTTTAATGCACACAATCGGATTCGTTTCAACACGGTAAGTTAACAACATTTGAATTTCTCAATATATAATGATAGATTTTTACACTTTCACTGTCTCTTAATAAGTGATGAAATTTCAAAATGGTCACAGTATACTATCCGAAGAGGGCTATTAACTTTCCCCTTTGGTCTTTGACATGGAGAATTAAGTTTTTTCTTCAATAAGAGCCACCACAGTCATAATAATCTATTCCCGCGATTTTGCCGCGTTCATTGTGAACTCAGTGTTTTAGAACATAATAATATGATGATTGGTTGATATGATACTTCACAGTCAATGTTTTTATAAGCCTTAGGAAAATTCTCTATGGTAATTCCTATTCTAAAACATAACCAAAATTTATTTATGATAGATGTGCTGCCTGCACCTGCCACTAAATTTTAATTATTGCGTGTACTTACTGTTCATGAAATATCACGAGTATAATATGAATTGGCAATCTCGTTTACTTTGCGTACAATATGTGTGCCAAAGAAATAGTAAGCATATTTAATGCATTAAACGAAAGAAAACAATATTCGCTAAAAAAGAAAATAATATTCGCTAAAATATTATGTGTATAAACTATAAATAATGCATCAACGATTATCACTTTTCTTCTTTTATCGTTTCTTTATTCCTTTGTCTATGATTATCATTGCCAATTTGAATTAAATTCATTAAGGGCAAATTAAGATTTTATATATTCAAATCTTGTTTTGTAAACAAATTTACCCCAATAACAAATGCATAAAGATTTAAAATCCGAAAATTATACGGCTCTTCTATTTTTAAAGTGATATAATACTTGTGTATTATTTTGTGATGCTCTCCCGGTTGATTTTCGAACACAACAATTTCTAATTAATCTAAAATAGTTCTAAAAGAATGCGTCAAAAGAGACGTTCGCACAAATCTACCCGTGACCGATGTAAAAAAGCCTAATAAGAATAACAACAGAGGTAGTCTAGCATCTAGGATATCCTGCCAGACATGCGGACAATCACAAACGACCAAACTCAAAAACCAAATTCGTATTATAGCATAAACAAATCTCTCACGTACCTATTTCTTTAAGTTCTAGCCCTATTGATCAATGTATGATGCAAAGTGAAATTTGAGTTACCTCTCGTTTACTGTTATAAATTATTCTACTAGTGCTAACAAAAAAATTAATTAGTTTAGTAGACTTGTATTGTATATTATAATATTTATTTCGTTTGTAGTTTGTAGTATAAATTAATTTTATTGATCGATTGTATTTTTTTTAATTTAAATTTTGGCTTGATTTCAGGCTAAATGAAGAATTTGCCAACTTACGTCTCTCAGATCTCCGCATCATCGCCACCCTCGGTATTGGCGGCTTCGGTCGAGTAGAACTAGTCCAAATACAGGGCGACTCCAGTCGTTCATTTGCGTTGAAACAGATGAAGAAGGCGCAGATCGTGGAGACTAGGCAGCAGCAACACATAATGTCCGAGAAGGAGATCATGTCAGAAATGAACTGCGAATTTATTGTAAAACTGTACAAGACGTTCAAAGATCGGAAATATTTGTACATGCTCATGGAGACTTGCCTGGGCGGAGAACTATGGACGATTTTGAGAGATAGAGGTGAGTGTAAAAAATTTTATTTAGAGGTTATGGCAAAATGTTAGATATTTAAAAAGCCCAAATGTATAAACATTTATGTTGTGTTTCTATTCTATCTGTTTACGAAAGGATTTCTGTGTGTCTGTTTATGTGTGCCTTAAGTGTGTACTTTCGGACGATTCGTACATTAGAGATTTTTTTGAATCGCCTGTCACGAGAATAAATAATGATATCGACTCCAAATTAATTTTATTCGATGCGAAATTGCATAATGAATGCTTTAATAAGTTTTTTCCTTCATTAAATTATTCATTAAAATTAATTTAATAAACATAAATCCAATGTTGACAAAGATCTAAAAGACTTGTATGTATACTATGATATTTTGTATATATGTATATATATATATATGTAAGGAAGTCTTTGATAAAATAAAATAACAATATAGTTCGCTTAAAATCATAATGTTTAGGAGACTGATCTAGAAGGATATAAATATTTTGGTCAATAATCGATTCTCTAATATATATTTAGGGTATTATTTATGTATTATCATATTATCTCATCAACAATTACGGTGAACATAGAACAGACCATCTTGTCACTGTGAGCATATTGAGCTCGCGATTTAACTGCTTTAACGACTACAAATGGGCTAAATTACTAAGATGGTAAGTGAAGGACGTATTTTCCAAGCACACTTATAGTGTATTCAAAAAAGATTTAAAAAAACTTTTCAATTTTTAAAATAACATAATCTAAATCAAATCATTCACGTGCCAAGTCCGTAAAAATATGGTCACAGTTCCCTATCCCACTATTGGTCCTCGGTGGCGTAACTCTAAGAACTACATGACCTTAATAAACCTTTCTCTAAACCACCATTGCCCTAAACTATTCTGAGACTTTCCCGCGTTAACCAAGAGTAACGTGAATGAAACTGTAGGCCTACAATAACTACTAACTAAAAAGTAAGCCAAAGCGATGCGTCAGGATCAGTCTCTTGTCGATCGATAATCTCTGCCTACTACCCAAAGGAAAACGTTACTATGCATAAGTCGTTTTTTTTTACAGTTTACAACAACGTTACAAAGTTATTATGCAGCTTTCGAATATTTTATATGGAATTGTAACGAAATTTAAAAGATTGCGGAACTGAAGCAAACTCTTTTCAAAACACATATTTCTGCAGTGATTAAAAAAATCTAAGTGAACCTTTTTTATAATTTCAGGACAATTCGACGACGCCACGACAAGGTTCTATACCGCATGTGTAGTTGAAGCTTTCCACTATTTACACTCAAGGAATATTATTTATAGGTAACTTTCATTGTGTCCACACTAGTAATACTTTTTACTTTTTGTACAAGCAGCTATGCAGGTCTAGAAAAACCAGTATCACTGCGATCTATAAGATCTTTTATGATCGCTGCTATGGCTATAGTTCACTGCTAAGTTCAAGACATAGCTTGAATGAATAGGAGTTGCTTAGCTGTGAGCAAATTCACTTCTTCTGGGCGAAGTACATATTTTTCCAGGTGAGTATTACGTATTGCGCATACGTAATACTCATCTGGAAAAATATGTACTATTTAGGGTACCACAATCAGGATGTGCAAGGGTGTTTCTTCCGTTAAGGAACAGAACCGGCACATCCTTGAATTGCTTAGTCCCAGGATGGACATGTGCTTTTTAAGACAACAGGGCTTTTGCCAGAATACGCAGTTAATACCTGGTCATACTAGCAAATTAATAATATGGACCTACAGCATAGAAGTGTAATGTACTTATGAACTTTATATACATATTACTTCAATGACCTCCACATTTTTATTTATAATTTAAATCTGAAAGTGATATTATTTGGTGATAACACGAAAATTGTCAAGAGTTTAATAATTTCAACAGAAACATGTGTTAAACTTTAAATATGTGTTAACAGAATTGGTACTTTCCCAAATTGCCCGATTAATACTTCTTTCGAATTTTTTTACCAGAAGATAATAATAAACTGAACAAAACGAATCTAAATTATTATAAAACGGGTTGATAATTATAATTAAATTTTGAGTCTATTTATTGTCTGTTTAAATATATTTTTAAATAAAATTTGTTACGATCGATTAAACGATTTGTTAAATTAAAAGCTAACATTTTACAGGGATCTCAAGCCAGAGAACTTGCTATTGGACTCAAAAGGTTACGTGAAGCTAGTGGACTTTGGATTCTCTAAGAAGTTACAAGCTAGTCGCAAAACATGGACGTTCTGCGGTACGCCCGAGTATGTGGCGCCGGAAGTCATCATGAACAGGGGACACGATATTAGCGCGGACTATTGGTCCTTGGGTAAGAAATATTCTGTTTTAGTCGATAAACACTCTATAGACTCGTTTGTAGTACATTGACAACGCTATTAACATTATGCTAAAACTGTTGCGGTAGAAAAAAACAACTCATCTTGTGGAAGAATGCAAGAATATCCACTACTCCATGGGTATGTTACAAAATAGAACCCAGGGTACTGTCCAATGCAAATAACGCCACGAATCGATACCATACTGGTGATTCGTTCCAAAACATAGGATAGTACATGACGACATTGGCGCCATATTGGAAAAGTATTGACGATTATTTTGTCATTTTGTGCTCCAAAAATCATTATATTCTCCTAATGGAGATACCGGCAATTATTCCATAATTTTTTGTATTTGAATAAATAAAAACAAATTCTGGCATGCTTTATTCACCTACAATACAATTAAAAATTGTTTTAATATGGTCGGATATCCGACACAATATGGCAGCGGCACACTAGTACAGTATGGCGTCAATTAATGACGTCATTTGTATTCGGCAGTATACTGGAAACGTTTCGGAACATACTCCCATATCATCCCGTGGGATGACATAGTCCCTGATATTTGGCGGTACAACCACATCTTATTACCATTGTAGAACACCTCACCTCAAGAAGTTTTCTTCCTCGCAAAACTTGTGGAATTGACTACCACCAGAGATTTTTCCGGACCGCTACCATTTTAGGGACCTTCAAGAAAGGAGCCTACTCCTTTTTAAAAGGCCGGCAACGCATCTGCAATTCCCCTGATGTTGCAGTTTTTCTTGGGCGACGGTAGTCACTTAACATCAGATTAGCCGCGTGCCTGTTTGCCCTATCTCCTATAAAAAAAACTTTGTAGAACACTCAGACCATTGTCGGTATGCCACGCCGGACAGCGGAAGGGAAAGGGGTGGAGGGTAATCTCGTACAAGATCGCCCATTCGCATAACAATGATTAACAATTCCTCTTTTATCTTTGGCCTAATATACACCAGTAGATGAAGTAACAAGCTGATTAAAGCCAAGAAAGCCTTAACATTTCTATAGAGCAAATTTGGTTAATTTACTCTATTACAGTGATAAAACGTTGATTCACATCTCACTTCTAGACACAGATGTTCTCTTATTTCTGAAAGGCGTTTTGGCTGGTGCTATCGGGATTTTATGCCTACGATTTTTTTCCCACAGACAGTACAGGTTTCTTCCAGATTTCCCTTCGCCATCAAGCATTAGCTAAATTAGTACTTATTGCAACTAGCGATTTCATTGGTACAGGCGAGGAACTCTGTTAGTTCGCGTTCTGTAAAACTTTGAAGGAAGTAACTTTATTATCCTCTGAGTTATCTCCTCACTCTACTTCTAATGAACAACCATATTTATTTATAGTTGATATATATTAACATAGTCAAAATCTCGTTTTATTGTCTTTTAATGCAGAAATCTCTTAAAACTATATAACCACAGGTTGTGGTATTAAAGAATGCAATTAAAATTTATCTATTTAAAAAGTAAATGATGGCTATCCCAAGGCTTTACGACGGTGACACTGAAAGTTCTTAGAAAATCAAAAACTGAACAAACTAGCAAGTTATTAGTTTTATTATATCTTTTTAAAATAGTGTCCATTTACATGAATACATCGCTGCATCCGATGGAACCACTGAGAAAAGTACTTTGACCACTCGGCCTTAGGGGTCTCTTCGACACTTCTTTGAAAACTCACCCACTACTTCTTCGGCGTACCCATAAAACGTCTTCTTCGAAGTTTTTCTTTTATTTTCGAAAATAAATAAAAATCGCAATGCGTGGTTAGGGCTAATGAGCGCGTGACCCGGTAATTTTACGACTAACGTCGCCAAATAGTCGATTGTTTGCTTGGCGCTGTGCGACGAGGCGTTGTCATGGTGAAGAAGGATCCCACTGCCAATCTTGTTGACTTAAATGATATCGAAAGTCATAAACAATAATTGTACGAAAATTTTCTCGCGTTAAATTCGTGCTGACGAGACACAGACAATTTTCAATTGGCTCGCCAAATCACAAAACACGGCAAAAAGTTCCATTTTCAAAATTTGAACTTATTTTTTTATTATTTCGTTTACAAGTGGCCAGTTCTAAAATCTTTCAGTGTCGCCCTTGTATTAGTTATACTATGAGATAAATGTCTCAGTAAATCTCTCAAGGGTCTAATATAATAAATTTGAATAATAATCGACTAGTCTTCACTAGATGCAGTGA
The DNA here is from genome assembly GCA_907164705.1 of Parnassius apollo. NCBI lineage: Eukaryota > Metazoa > Arthropoda > Insecta > Lepidoptera > Papilionidae > Parnassius > Parnassius apollo. Next base: position 3,735,633 of record CAJQZP010001137.1, read on the forward strand.
CGACCTGATGTAACACGCAGGCAGTTGATGGATGAAGGTGGTTCGGGACCGTGCTTAATGGCGATCTATGGGGACATAGGCCATGTTAACCATGGGCTTGTGATGGGTTGTAATATTAGTAGGTTAACAGGTTAACTAAACTATAATAAACTGTTCGGTAACAAACGGAGGGTGATAACAGGATTCGACAAGAGCGCCACCTACCGTGTCCAACTATGCCTTGTAAACCTTCACGGAAGTGCAAGTAATATTTTGACAAAGTTTATGTTATTAGGTATGGTAGCGCATAAAGATAAATTTTTTAAATGAATTAAATTTTCTATATTTAATATAATTGCTATAAAACTTGACACGCGACGAAGTTGTCCAAATAAAAGCCAAGTTTATTTAGCAACAGTGTAAGTGATGGGTTTTAAAAACCAAAATCACAAAAATGTTTCGAAAATAATGAAGGTTTCAGCAGGAATTAGCAGAAAAAATGCCCTGACAGCCTATTTCAGTGATAAAATTTTATACATTCCTCAGTTATCAAAAGGGTTTATAAATTTTCTCACCAGAAAATTATCATCTTCAACAGGTGTTTTGATGTTTGAACTTCTCACCGGTTCTCCACCATTTACGGGCGCTGATCCAATGAAGACGTACAACAAGATCCTGAAAGGAATTGATGCGGTAGAGTTCCCGCGATGCATCACACGTAACGCGGCGAACCTGATCAAGAAACTCTGCAGAGACAACCCAGCTGAGCGACTTGGTTACCAGCGAGGAGGCATAACTGAGATTCAGAAGCACAAGTAAGTTATAGAACATTTTACATATAACGGGGGTGACAAATGTTCACCTGATTAAATGGATTCTGTGGCACATAGACTCACATCTATCATCGATAAAGAACCAAGTGTAGATGTGTTGTGTCACCCCTGAGAACTAAGATAGAATGCACTTTACACTATGCTACACTACTACACTCGCCATACGAAACACATCGGTATTAAGCTGCTATTTTACGCTGGTACTCTGTGAGAGCGTGATCCTTTCCTGGTCAAGCCGACGTGTTCGTGTTCTGACCATAATATAGCTGCAGTGTGTTACATTACGCAACGGCTTCACGCGAGAGGAGGACTTTCTCTTATTCGTAACAAACTTTATTTTTAAGAATATCAGAAACAATAAAAATACTTCCGTCAACCAATTCCAAGTAAGAATAAAATGATTGTGTTAATAGTGTGTTCCGATAGTAGTCGACTAGCGGATTCGAATTCGGGACTTGCCAGCGATTATTCATTATTTTAAATTTAACCACAGTTAAAATCGAAAAGCTATCATCCCATTTCATTTTGCTATTATTTTTAGACTCGGCTAAGAGAAAAGTGGTTTTGTTTGACAAATGTCGATGTAAAATACGTAGCTCTTGCTGAATACTGTTGCTTTAAAAAATAACTTTTAATAAAATAGTAAAAGCCGAATTCAAAGAACTAAAAAGAATAAATATATAATATAATATAGAATAGAATAAATATAAATAAATTGCGTGATATTTTGTTATTTTGATAGATAGATAGATTATTGCGCATAAATGTGGTATGCAAGATGATGTTGTGACCAGGATTAAGAAAGGAATGCTTCGGTGGTTTGGTCATGTAGAAAGAATGAATGAGGAAAGAGTGACAAAGCAAATTTATATGGCAGATGTGAACGGCAGACTCGGGAAGGGACGCCCTAGAAGAAAGTTTATCGACCAAATTGGCGATATTTTGAAAATGGGCCACGTTAGAAGTACCCTTAACCGACGAGCATGTATATGGTTGTAAAGAAGGCGAAAGAGGTATGTCAGGATCGTGCCAAATGGAAGTCCGTAGTCTCTGCCTACCCCTCTGGGTGACAGGCGTGAGTGTTTATGTTATGTTAAAAAGAACAAAATAATTTTACATCCTGAAGTCGAGGCCTTAATTCTTCTATACACTATATCGAACATAGTAAATACTAGCGATTCGCCCCGGCTTCGGACGGGTTTCTGGATCTCGACAACGGCGCCACCTATCGGATTAAATTGTGAACCGAAGTCATCCAGGGACCTACTCACACACACAAATCCATCAAAATCGTTCAAGTCGTTTCTCAGTTTTAGCGAGACTAACGTGCAGCAATTGATTTTTACATATTGAGATTAATTTTTCTAGTCTTTTGAGTGGAATACTCCTTATATTATAATCGTAATGTCATTTAAATAGTTTTGTCTCTTGCGGCTCCGGATGGTGGCAAGCAATCTACGCTAAATTTTTGATAAAATACGAGGCCTATAAGGTTTAAGGGGAAATAATAAAAATACTACCTCAAATGGCTTATCAAGATCCTCCGATATGCCGAAAATATTGCAGCAATCATTTCGAAATAAATATATGGTAAAGGTGAGGATTAATGCTAAGTACTATGTTAGACGAAAACACGATTCCGTAGAATTTTCTCGATAGAAAAACAGTCCAAAGTTACCTCCAAACTGAACAATAAGCCGCTGGTATTCATTAAATATACTTATCTTTTAATTAGATCATGAAACTTTTCATACTAACTGAACCAACTATAAAGCAGGGCTTGTGTTTTTTATTTATTTTTTAAATTACCATTATTTTCACTGTAAAAGAAACTACCTAAACTATCGGCGTCTTGAAGCTTGTTATCTGCCGCCCGATCAGTCTCGCTTAGGCTTTCGAACGGGAAAGCTGTGTCGATTACGATCAGAATACACATTACGCAACAGAACGACGTAAAATTGAGGTGGGAAATAAACGTAATAAAAATAAGAAGCGACTGGGTTGGCACAAATATGATATACCTTGTGAAATAAGTATCTAACGACCTATCTACTTACGGTATTAGTGATTACAAACATGTCGGTACATGGCATATGACTCGCAGGGAAGTGGGGGGGAAATTAGAATTTGAGCTGAGGTACTATAGCCCCTTAAGGTTCGAACCGTTTGATACTGTGTTCGGCAAACTGCCTATCAAATGTAGAGGTTTCTGCAAATGCAGATATACTGGATGACCTTTTTTACCGTCTGGAAAGAAATAGGGTATAACATGTGAATGGAGTAGAAGCCTATGGCACTGGTATTTTAATGAATAAATTAATTTAAATTTATCGAAATTCAAATAATATCCACCCTACTATGCGAACGGCAATAAAATAAAAAAAATCGTAGGTATCTTTGACCTTGTCACATCGCATTGTCATAGACTTATGGACAAAGAGCAAAGTAATGTTAAAATATTTTTTCAGACGTTTAATTCAAAATTTTTGTTTTTAATTTTTGTAAAATATCAGTGTCATAGGCTTCTATTCCGTTCATATGTCACACCCTATTTTTTCCAGACGATAAAAAAGGTCATCCAGTATAATTCCTCGTTTATATGCAGATATATATGCTGCAAATGCTACATGCTGCAGTAACTACGGATCAATAGATGAATTATTAGCTCGTCTTCTCCTGATTTGTGTCCCTCTGTCGCCGCTTACGATACCAACGGGATCATATCGGGTAGTGGATGTTCTTACACTACTTCCTAATCCGCTTGCCAAGCGTGGCAGCTGTGGCAAATATCCCCCTACGAAACAATCCAGACCTATCCCGTTCGCCAAGCGGTGCGCACTTTAGATCGTACAATACCTACCTTACGTTCGCTCCAGAAGAGCACTAATTAGATCAGAATTATGTAAAATTGTGTACCTATGAAAAAACTATTTTTTCGTTTTAAACAAAACCAAAGGCACTATGCAATAGATAATAGTATCAAAGACAAAGATATGCTCTTTTATTTTAAACCATAACCTGGCAATGTTTCTTAGAAAAAAAAAAAGAAATCACTCTGAACTTTCGGCGTTCCACGTGTCGTTTTGATGAAGGTGCTCCGTCTTTTTTATAGAATTTTATATTTGTGTCTGGACTAAAAACGAAAGTATTATACTTTTTTATATTCCTTGTAATATAGTGAACACGTAGATATATAATTTGTGGTATAAAAAGTGAAAAGTAAATTGCCAAAAGTACTTCAAAATCTGGAAGGCCCATTTTGGCGGTTGGGTCATAAATGTGTTATTTTTCAAATTCTCATTTATTTTTAGTGTAAAATGTAAGTAAAAATAGTTTTCTTACATATTTCAAATAACTTGACGTTGTATTTATTTCAAATTCACACATAAATATTTTTGAAATATTGTTCTAAATGTCACACAGATAAAATATTATTATTGTTTTTTTTAATTTTTTAATATTTTAATATTTTGGAACGAGTAACGAATGGAAACATATAAAACATAAAAATATACATATTTCCAAACATTTTCATATAAATTTCTCCAAAAACAAAAGTGTAGAATTCAAATTAGTAGTAATTTTGTCACTAAAATTGAAGTATATACTACTATTATGCTATACAGGGTAATTTACGTACTACTATGCTATACAGGGTAATTTACCGGACTCTGCAATGGATTTTAATAGGTTGTTAGGATAACGGTAATGGTAGCTCATCCTTACTCTAATGTTACAGAAAAGAGCTTGAAAAATTGAACATTGGCATCATTATGTATTTTCATAACAAATGTCTTTTTCCTCTTCAGGTGGTTCGACGGCTTCAACTGGGAAGGCCTGGCGCAGCGTACCCTGGAGCCGCCCATCACGCCCGTGGTGAAGTCCCCGCTGGACACGCACAACTTCGACCAGTACCCGCCCGACGCCGACGAGCCGCCGCCGGACGACCTTTCTGGATGGGACGCCACCTTCTAACCCTCGTCCAGATTTAAGTGGACTCGAAAATACACTATGGCTTTTATTCCGCTGGGTACGACACACTATGCTCTAAACATATTAATTTTCCAGTAAAATCGTTCAAATAAGAATTTCAAATTCGCGGAAATAGATATTAAATAAATGCTTTGTTATTTTTTTGCTTGGATTAAAATTGAGCATTACATCATTTTAAATTAAATGATTATTTTTGTGCTTAATCTTTAACTGGCATTTTTATAGTAATAATATAGAGAGTTAAAAATTCTCTAGTTTTTAGTTTCACTTTAGCATTGTGTGTCTGTCACCAGATCAGAAATAAGAGTGGAAGAAGCATAACGCAGTAAGCGAGAAAACTATATCTCCTATTTGTTGCTATACGATTATAAGTTACATACTTGTTTAGTCATTCAATTAGTCGAGTTATTGTAATTTTTATTACTTAATCTAACCGTAGTTAATCGAATATCTTTGTTATTTAAAGGCGAACTACAGACTAAACAAACTTTACTACATTTAAAGTAAAAGGTACTACTAAAGTTAAAAGGAAATCCGAAAAATATTTGTTGACTATATTGCTTTTTGAGCAATGTATATGTACATCTATTATTTAGTCTGTAAAGCGCATATTTTAGAAATTGAAACTATTTTCTCATTAAGTTAAAGTTTCAACAGCTGAATGCTGTTATGCCATTAAAATAAGCTACAACGCTTGCCAATGGTAGTCGTTATATGTAAGGACATCCTACTATAAATTATTTTGTCGCAGTCAATTTAAGTTTATAAAACATCCGACGATTCAACACCTTAATACAACAATTATATGTATGTAAAAATCATATATTTATTCAGTCATACTGTTTCATTTAGAATAATGAAAATATTTTTACATAGTAATTATATACACACATATTAGTACAGTACATATTTAATAATAAACTTGTATAATAAATATATATCTTGTATTGTATTGTATACATGCACGCTTTTAAGCTTTCCGTAACAGGGTGACCGGAATACCAAAATGACGTTACCAGAGTAATATTGACATATTTATACCCTATTAAAGATTATACGTTGTGTACATAATAATATATTTAGATAACTTTGCAAATACTGTATAAAATACTTTGTTTAAATCGTATATTAAAGTTAAAGATCTTTTTAAAATGAAGTATAGGTATAAGAAGAAGAACTTATATACAAAAGCAATGATTCAACCTTCATTATTATTAATTATGGTGCCGTTTTTGATGCTCTATAAAGGTGTTCATTAAATCTTTCTTTCAATTTGCGATTTTCAAACACAATTAGTAAGACAATAGCAATGATAATATGTAGTACACGGGACAGCGAATAGGTTAAAATAGACAAACTTATCTATTAACTACAATTATAACCGGTTAGTTGTTTAAATGAAAATGTCCTGTAAAATATTACGTGAATTTAATTAAATGTGATAAATCTAATTTTCATTAATATAACAATATTTTTGTGCTGATGTTGATGCTTCGCGGTGCTCAAATGATTGTTGAAAAATAACTAATCATTTATATGTCAAACTGTTTATTAAGAATATTGTAAATTTTATTTCATTTTTTTCATTTAGAACGCATCATTTACTATAGTTTAGTTTGTCATGTGCTAAACAATGGGATCATTTCACGGTAGCTAATTAACATGACATTATTTAAGACTAATTTAAGTAAATTCAGTCGAAGTCAATTAACTGTAAGTCTTCCATTACATGTTCATTGTAAATATTCTCTTTTAGTATACAATAAAATTGTATGAATCAAATTTATAAAATAATTAAATGATAACGTGTAGATGAATTATTGTTTATATATTTTCAAATACGATTAGGACATTTATTTTTGTAATCGTAGATTTAATCAAATTAATTGAGTAAAATTTTATTGATTTCGTGTAATGTAAATTATACATTATTATATACATTATTTGGTAAAATTTCGCGTATTCATTTTAATTTTAATTGAAGACTTCGTAAATAGCTTCATCCATCAATAGTTTTGTTCTAACATTTGCTCTCAATCAGAAAATAACTCTTCATCTGTCATGATAATTTATTTATTTTTTCTTTTAAGCAAAACGTTACCTACGCATTAGGATTTTCTACATCGTGGGAGCTGTTTACGTACATGAATTTCACAAGGACTAAAATCCAGACCCCGAAACTGGCATATTTGTAGGCAATACAAATACTTCCGTACGGGATTCGAACGCACGGCCCTTAGCGCTTCAACTCATTGCTAAGCCACTGCGCCATAATACAACTTGATCTCATGGGGTGTTTAGTACATTTAGGGTAAGACAGGCAGCACTTTTCTCTGGTCGTTGACGAAGGAATCGTTGCTGTATCTATCAGTCGCTGGTGCAACACACAACTATAAAGCTGTAAATCTGCATATAGACTTTTATATCAAATGTCATAGATTCATAACATTGCAGTATGAAGTACTTGCAAAATAGCTAGTTGCAAAACGAAAAAATAGTATTTTTTTTTAATATACACCACTTCAAACAAAGTGATGCACGTTCGTTGCCACCCTGGGGGACCAAGAAAATAACCTCACACCTTGTAAATGTAGTTCTGTTTAAACAGGAACATAAAAGTGTTGCTTTACAGTACGTTTGCACTGAGAAACATCCAACACGTAATGTTTTCAACAAAATAAATCACACAACATGTTTTGTTGATTGTGGCATTCGCACTCACAAAACTATTTAAAATTTTCAACAGATATTCAAACTTATCTTTCGACATGACAATATTTCTACAAAATTATCAAGCAGTTTGTTTCTCTAGTTATAAAGATATAATATAGTTAAAATATGTCATGTACAATAAACTGTCAAACATATTTCACTACAACATGTTCTTTGACTATGCAAACGCTTTTTGATACATTGACAGAAAACGGTGTTTAAAACATGTTTTTTTTTTTTGTAAAAATCGCGTTAGTGCAAACTCACAGTTACAAAAATTGGTAAGAGGGTGAACCCTACCTGGATAGCTCGGCAGAAAAGTAGCTCTATATAGTAAAACGTAGTAATTTAAAAAGAACCTTAAAATAAGTAAATGTCTAATAGTACCTACTGCTGGGCACAATACTTCTCTTATTTCTGAAATTGTTTTAGAACTTAATAAACAGCCTGCTTCAGGTCGAATTGAGGAAATTGATATTTCCAGTTGACCGCCTAGTAAGTTCGCACTTAGTTCAGCTATTAGCAACATAGCAACAACAAAATTGGTGCGTTGGGGTAATATCGGACGGATTTTCGACCAGCTGAAAGGGTCTGACAAAAACTTAATTTTCTTGACATCCGTATAAATCAAATTTCTTAAACGTAGTTTAGCTCTGAGAATGATTTTTTTAAACTACACGGTTTCTGTTTTCAACGAGTGCGAAGACAAGACAGACTTTTTTTATATGCATGATGAAAAATTGTCCATCAAGGGGTAAGACCGGGTTTGAAGCCACTTCTACTGCTTGAAGAACAAAGTTCATGAAAGGGATTTGTCCTATTTGTACCGCTATAAAATATATTTAAATATAATCTATAAATTACTAGAAAATAAATATTCCAAACGATTCTCTATTTTTTGTGTTTCGTGGTATCCGATCTTTTCATGGATCTGAATTAGTAGGGGAGCAAGCTCAAGCCCGTGTGCGTTAATCCTATACAAACTAGCCTTCGCATCCTTGTCTAGATGAATGTCAAGGGGCTTAATCATAGAAGTGCATTAAGAGCTCCAGGCGATGATCGCATACTCCAGTTGTCATTAAGCTGGCAGTCCTTTGTAGACTAATTAGTCTGTCCACAGTTGTCTTTTGGTTGGCCTTGTTACACCAGACAATAGAGGCGTATGTGAGAATCGGCCTCACTTTGCAGCTGTACAGCCATAGGACCATACTGGGACGCAAGCCCCAGTTGTTCCCGACTGCACGTACCTAAAGCAATTTTTGCCTTATGGCATACGTTGATAAGGTGGAAGTTCCACGTTAGTTTTTAGTCGATTGTTACGCCCAAGTACCTACAACTTCAGTGGAGAATAGAACTTCTTTAACATTGAGTATTGGTGTGACAAATTTGTCCAACCGTCTCTTTTTAGTAAAGGGTATATAACAGTTTTATCAGCATTAACTTATAAACTTTCCCTACACCAGTTATTCATGGTGTTTAGGGCTCTTTGTATAATTAACGATAAAGTACTTTGGCAAAAGCCACTCGCAATGACTACAATGTCATCAGCGTAACCTAATGTGTCGAAGCGAAGGTCTGCCATATTGTACAATAGTTGGTCAACCGCAAGAGTCCAATGAAGGGGTGACAAAACACCTCCTTAAGGGCAGCCTCTTGTAGTTGCAACTTCAATCGAAGTTTGAATCAACGCTATTTTTGCCTTTCTGTTTGAGAGCATCGACTTCACTTACCTGATGATTGTGAGGTCAACTATTTTTAGATGTCAGGCAACATTTTTAGAATCAGCAGTGATGTGGGCTACCATCGAAGGCGCCCTCAATATCTAGAAAGCCACAGAGAGCTAGTTATTTATCCTCCAGTGGTTTTTCAACCCTGCCAATAACACTGATCAGGGATGTTTCCGTAGATTTGCTTCTGCAGTAAGCATCATCATCATTACAGCCATTAAGTCCACTGGTGAACATAGGCCTCCACTTAGTAATGCCACAAAGCATGGTCCTGAGCCACCTGCATCCATCGACTTCCTGCATGTCTTACCAGGTTGTCACTCCATCTAGTGGGGGTCGCCCTACACAACGCCTACCGGTATAGGGCTGCCACTCGAGAACCGTTTTTCTCCATCGGTTATCGGTTCTTCGAGCTATATGGCCGACCCATTGCCACTTCAGCTTACTCATCCGTTGGGCTATGTCGGTTACTCTGGTTCACTGCGAATATCCTCATTTCTGAGTTTATCACGCAGAGAAACCCCGAGCATAGCCCTCTCCATAGCTCGCTGAGCGACCTTGAGCGTCCTCATACGGCCAGCACCGTAACGTCTAACACGTCTCAGATCCGTAAGTCATCACTGGCAACACGCACTGGATGTAAAATCTATTTTTCAGAGTTTGAGGTATACCTGACGTTCTCGTCATTTCCCGGTGTATCGTAATTTCCCGAACGCTTATATTATTTATATATATATATAAAAAAAAAATAAATATAGAGCCCACTGCTGTTGCACGTATGGGCCGGCTCAAACCGGGGTGGTACCACGACCTCACAGAATACCGGCGTGAAGTGGAAGCTCCGCTCCCGCGTTTCGTCTGGTGAGTGCAGGTGGCCGGAGGCCCAAATCCCCCCCCCCCCCATCAACATGGTAGCGGAATTAAATGATGATAGACTACCCCAGGAGGGTACCAGCACCCCTGGAGAATCCCTCGCTGAGCACACACGACCATGTTTCTCCACTTCTGAGCGTGGGTGCTCAGGCTGCCCCGCGTATTCACCCGGACGGATATCAGATTTCCGGCGACGTCCCTTTAGGCTCCTCGGTTGTCTTGTCCGAGTTTCCACTCACGCTGAAATCGCAGTTGCATTTTGCAGGCTGCTGCCGTGTTTGGCACTATAGGTCAGCCGATTGGGATGGGATGCGGTCTTTCTTTGCAGCCTACCCTTGGGGGGCAGGTTTGCTTCTCGCCGGACGATCCTAACGTTGTTACGGATTCCGTCGCTGATGTGGTACTTCAGGGTATGGAACTTTTTATTCTTTCCTCTATGGTGCCCATTGGAGGCAAATCTCAGCCGTGGTTTGGTCGCTCCTGTAAAATAGCATCATGCTATAAGCAGGAGTGCTACCAAGCCTGGGCTGACGCATCATCGTCCCGGGATGTAAACACCAGCGCTCTAAAAAAGAAGTATAATTCCGCCTCTAGGTCCTTCAAAAGAGTCATTGCCAAGGCAAAGTCAGAGCACATAGCCAGAATTGGCGAGCAACTAGTTCGCCTTCCTCCTGGAACCCGTGCATTCTAGTCTCTCGCCAAGGCTGTCCCGGGGAATTTCTGTCAGCCATCTCTTCCATCTCTGCACAGGGAGGACGACTCACTGGCCCATATCGCAAAGGAGAAAGCCGATCTGCTAGACTCTTTCTTTGCGTCCAACTCGACTCTCGATGATGGGGGAGTACGCCAACGACCATCCCGCGGTGTGAGTGCTCCATGCGGGAAGTGCAGTTCACACAGCGCTCGGTTCGCAAAGCACTCCTCTCCCTGGACATCCACAAGTCGAGTGGGCCTGACGGAATCCCCCCAATTGTGCTGAGGACGTGCGCTCCAGAGTTGGCACCGGTTTTAACGCGTCTTTTCCGGTACTCCTACTCCCTAGGCGTATTCCCAAAATCATGGAAGACGGCTTTCGTCTACCCGATCCCTAAAAAAGGCGACCGCTCAGACCCGTCCAACTACCGGCCTATCGCCATCACCTCCTTGTTCTCGAAAGCAATGGAGTCCATTGTTAACTGCCAGCTCATGAGGTACCTTGAGGATCACCAGCTGATTAGTGATCGCCAATACGGTTTTCGCCGTGGTCGGTCAGCTGGTGATCTTCTGGTCTACCTAACTCACAGATGAGCGGAGGCAGATGGGAAGAGAGTCCAAGGGGGAGGATGGGGTGAATGAAGGCCTTCGATCGGGTTTGGCACAAAGCGCTTCTTTCGAAGCTCCCTTCCTATAGGCTTCCCGAGAAATTGTGCGATTGGATCATCAGCTTTCTTGCAGATCGGAGCATCAAGGTCGTTGTAGACGGTGCAAGCTTCGATTGCAATCTTATTAATACTGGTGTTCCACAACCACACCACCACGTACGTACCACAACGCTGCGTGCTATCGCCAACGCTGTTTCTTCTGCATATCAATGATATGTTGCAAACCCGTAACACTCATTGCTATGCAGATGACAGCACTGGTGATGCTCTTTACACCGGCCGAGCCAATATTTCTCGGGAAAACGTCTCCGAGTACCGGGACAAACTTGTGTCGAAGTCGAGTCTTTGCTGAACAGAGTCTCGGATTGGGGGCGACTAAATCTAGTCCAGTTTAACCCTCAGAAGACACAAGTTTGCGCGTTAACCGCTAAAAAGAACACCTATGTCGTATCTCCTCAGTTTCAAGGCACTCCCCTTGTTGCGTCAGTATCGGAATCCTCGGCGTCGACATATCGAGTGACGTGCAGTTTCGTGGTCACTTGGAAGAGAAGGCCAAATTTGTCTCTAAAAAGCTTGGCGTGCTCAGCAGAGCGGGACAGTATTTCATGCCGGCACACCGCCTGCAATTTTACAAGGCGCAGGATCGGCCGCAGATGGAATACTGTTGAGCAGATGCTCTGGGCTGGGGCTCCCCAGTACCAGCTCCTTCCACTTGACCGCATCCAGCGCAGAGCGGCTCGAATCGTCGACGACCGAGTGCTTTCCGATCGGCTCGATTCACTGGTACTGCGAAGAGATGTTGCATCTCTTTGCATTTTCTTTCGCATATACCATGGAGAGTGCTCTGAGGAATTGTTCGGATTAATCCCAGCCGCCAAATTTCGTGAACGCACTACGCGCCAAACGTCCCGATACCATCCACACCATCTGGATGCTTAGGGGTCCACCACTGTACGTTTCAAAAGGAGTTTTCTTCCGCGTACAACCTCTCTGTGGAATAGTTTACCACCGTCGATTTTTCCGGACCGATACGACCTGGGGACCTTCAAGAAAAGAGCTTACTCCTTTCTAAAAGGGCCGGCAACGCACCTTCAATTCCCCTGGTGTTGCGGTTGATCATGGGCGGCAGTAGTCACTTAACATCCGGTGAGCCGCATGCTCGTTTGCCCCCCTCTTCTATAAAAAAAAACGCTGCCCAGCAGAGTTGAATCCGTCGATTGACCTTTCGGTCGAATATGGACTTACTTAGTCAGACTATTTGTCCCAGGTAAACGTATTCGTCAACAACTTCGAGCATAGTGCTCCCAACAACTATCGGCATAGGTGTGACATGGACATTAAACATGATCTTTGTTTTGTCCATGTTCATCTTAAGACCTATCCGTTGGGAGACACCATCGAGGTCATTGAGCATAGTGCTTGGATCCTCCAGCGATTCTGCCTTAAGGACTATATCGTCGGTAAATCGAAGGTGAGTGATGTACACACCATTGATGTTAAAACGAGATTCTTAGCACCCCCTGCCCCGCCGTTACCATGGTCGCCACCGTAGCCAGGAACAACAGGCCGCCGGGGACTGGAGGCCGTTTCTTCGTAACTACTGTGGGGGGGTATATTGCCATAGTTGGCACACTTGGTGAGCGGCTTGGTAACCGCAGTTTTTTTTTCTGTACAGTTACTGCTATCAGGAAGATGCTGTTGCCCATCTCCTATATATATATATATATATATATATATATATATATATATATATATATATATATATTGTAGTGTTATGCTATTTACATATCATATTACATTATTTTAAATTTATTTTTCCATTCTGTTTATGATTTTCTGAATTCACCTCAAAACTGGATATTTTACATCACCTTTATTTCCATAGGATTCTGTCACGTTTTTAAACCATAAGAACACAATAACAAATCATTTTCACTTCGTATTTTCACGCAATCAGCACTTTTTAAATCGGTGTCGATGGAGTTTACCTTTTTCGATCTTTTATTTTGTTCTCCGTAACTGCAATTTCGGGCTTCGTGCGCGCTGTTGCGCTACTTTTTTTTCTATATCAATAATATCTCATTTTTCACTTAAATCTTGCCGTTTCTCTATTACGAGCTTGAAACCAAAATTTGACATGTTTTGACATCGTTGTTTATCTGGTTGTCATGGCAATTTTTATTCAAATTCGTTACCGGTCTGATGTTTTTACTTCAAAACGTTTTTAATTTAAATAATTTCCCGTTCTTATCTCAGATCCGTCGTCGAGCGCGGAGCTCTCTAAAAAAGGTATAAAAGCCGAACAATTGGCCAATAAAGTCAGTCTCGCTTCAGCTTTTAAACTAGAAGCATCTCCTAAAGGCCTTATTCCGGGGCCGCACTGCCCCGGGATCCTGCAAGCCTTTGCCTTCACCTGAAGTCGTCGCCTAGCCACGCCTACGCCTCCACCTACTAGTGCCCGCGCTATCTTTAGACGCTGTGCGTGCTTGCTCCAGGCGCTGCGAGTGCCTACTTCAGGCGCTGAGAGCATCTACCAAGGCGCTGTGGTGCCTACTCCAGACGCTGCGTGTGCCTACTCCAGGCGATGCGTGTACCTACTCCAGGCGCTGCGTGTGCCTACTCCGGACGCTGCGTGTGCCTACTCCAAGCGCTGCGTGTGCCTTCTCCAGACGCTGCGTGTGCCTAGATCAGGCGCTGCGCACCTACCACTGGCATAGCCTGTGCATACTCCGTGAGCGGTGAGCACCACTGCCAAGCGCGGTGTGCCACTTTGGTCTTCGGGCTCCGTTTCAGTACTCACTTATCTCTATTATTTTTAAAAAAAATAAAAAAAAATAATTGTAATTCACGTCACCCATCATCATCTTCATATTTTTTTATATAAAACTGTAAATATCTTTTAAAATTTTAAATAAATTATTCGTTTTTTTATTCTATTTTTGTTGTTTCATTGTTGTTAGGTTAGGTTCTTTAGTTTTTAATTGTCGCTTTACGACAATATATATATATATATATATATATATATATATATATATATATATATATATATATATATATATATATATATATATTGTCGTAAAGCGACAATTATCATCATCAATATCTTCTTAAGACGAAAGAAATATAGGCTTATAAGTCTAAAGGACTTTGGTATTCACTTAGGGCTGCACTATAGATATCCTGGTCTTTTCCCTAAGTTCTTTTAGATTAGTATTCAACCTTCCAGGTTACTTTTCGTGTTGAGGTCTTGGTTTTGACGGGACAGTTGTCCTCAAAGGATTCACGGATACCTACGGTTACTATCTCCGTCGCTAACTCCAGACATTCAATCGTTTTGATGCTTTAGGAAACGTTTTCAAATTCCTCCTTAGGCTATCTCTGTAGATATCCTAGGAGGTCGCTTTTGGATCCCTAAAAGCAACAGTTTTATAAGTTGGTGATGATCCAATCATAAACTTAGTGTTTGTGTTCAGACATTGACTACTAACATGCCAGTCATTTATCTGCCTGGACATGTTAATGGTAGCAAAGTTTATGTCTAACACTTCTTGCCTAGCATGCGTTACAAAGTTTGGTGTCACAGAAATCTAAATAATAGTACCTTATTATTTAGATTTCTGTGGTTGGTGTAAACCCTAAGTTTTGGCTTACCAGGCGTTTGTAGATGAGAAAATCATAAAGTAACTCACCTCTTTCGTTGATGTTAGTGCTTCCTCAGGCTGTGTGGTGAGCATTAGCATCACAACCCACCACAAGTTCCGCGTTGTGTTTTCGTGTAAACTCCACCTCTCGCTCTAACTCGATGGTAGGATCTGGGTTCTCTCCGGGAAAATAGGCTGAGCAAATGATTACTCTGGCCCCTGTGCATCCCTTGAGATTTATGGAAGCTGTAACCAGGTCATCCTTGCAGTACTCAGAAACAGCTAAAAGTTCAATATTTTTATTGTAAATTATATAAGCTCTGGGTCTACTGACTTTGGTATTGACTAAAATATTATCGGCTACCGATAATCCCAGAACTTGACCGTTGGCCACCCAAGGCTCTTGTATGAAGGCGAGATCAATGTTGACCTCTGCAAAGCAAACCTCCAATATGGCAAAAACAGCTTCTGTATGGTGAATATTTGCCTGGAGGACCCTCGTCTTAATCTTGGGGTTAGCCATTTATGGGCGTTGTTGCAGGTTATAGTTAGGTAAGTAGATATTTTGTGTGCAGTTTTGTGTATGTGTCAATGAGCAACCGTAAGCCTACTTATAGAGTTAATTAGAATCATAATAAGGGCAAAATTGACTAGATCTGAAAAAGAAAAGGGGGGTGAAAGATTTCCGTGAAACATAATTTGGTCTAAACTATATCTAATGAGATAAATATCTAATGAGATGATATAAACGTTATCTAATGAATATCTTATTCTTTGAATAGCAGTTTCCAGGGCTTCTTGTTTATATGACGTCACCCTTCAGCATTTGCGGATAAAATGTTAAAATATTGATGTAGGTAATGCAAAAACTACAACCGATTTTTACGTTCCGAAGATTTTCAGTTGTTGAAATCTATGTTATTATGGTTAATGGTAGTTATGTATATATATATATATATATATATATATATATATATATATATATGTATATAGTGTATTAAGTATTTTAAAGTAATAAAACTATCCTAAAAATTAAGCTCAATTAGGTACATTAAGGCACAGAGTGATAGTAATACTGAGTCCCATAGTCGCTTGAACAATCTTCGAAAGAAAATACTTACACGAAAAATGAAAGTTTGGCTACGACTGCCGTATTCGTAACGGGTAAAGATTGGATCTTTGCCCGCGCGGAAACATTGGATCTCGGCCTACAGTGATCTTAGCCCTGTTTGGATCAGTTTCATCTGGATATAACTCCATAAAACTTAATATTCAGGCAAAATAATTATGAAAAAGCTATATTTTCGCTAAAATGACAAAAGAAAGTGAAAGGGAAAGACCGGATGGATAAAAAAAATGCAAAAATTACCTTGTTTTATGAAATGCCGCGCAGCACACGCCCTATACTTCCCGGAGCGACTGGCGGGAACTTGGGGTCTGTGCAGAATGAAATGGTGTCGTGTACCATATTGCTAGCATTTAGAAATATAGCATAATTTGCCGGAAATTTGAATCTTACGGACTTGCTCCATCACCGATCTTACCCCAACCCAACGCACCTTACGTTCTTTGAATTATTCAGGGTCCAATAATTATCGTACGTTACACGGGGACATGGATGTGTAATAATATATTGAAATGATATCCAAGTATTTACATACGAAGTGCAAGTTTCAGTAAACTAGAGGGTAAACTTGTTATTATATCAAAAATTAATTGTAATTGTACCAAGTAGTGGCGGTGTAAGAATATCCACTAACCCATATCTTCCCGTGGGTGCCGTAAGAGGTGACAGAGGAAAACCGAGGCAGAAGATGGGCAGCATCATCTTCCTGATAACAGCGAAATAACAAAAAAACTGCAATTGCCAACCCGCTCTTCAAGCGTGGCAACTATGGCAATATGGGGTATATTACTTTGGCAATATACACCTCATGGCTAGAGTTACAAAGAAACAGCCCCGAGTCCCCGGCGCGGCGGCTCTGCTATACCTGACTAAGATGGCAATCATGGTAACGGCGGGGCAGGGGTGCTAAGAATCTCCGGTGGAGGTTCGGTTGCCACATAAGACCACTGGACTTGGCAACATTCAATGCACGCACCCTCAGAAATAACGAGGAGATTCTGGAACTGGAAGAAGAGATAGACAAGTTGCGGCAGGATATTGTAGGATTATCGAAGTCCGAAGAGAGGAGAGGACGCGGTAATTCTTGAATTTGGCAACTTTTTCTATCATCAGAAGAGCGATCATCTGTCTCAAGGAGTCTCGGATATCGTCCACAAGTATCTCGTTAACAACGTTGTAAAGATTGGGAGCGTGTCGACGAGGGTTGCGTACCTTATAATCAGAATCACCAAACGGTGTTCGTTGAAGGCCATACAGGTTTACGCACCAACCTCGGCACTTCTTGATGAGGGGATCTCGAGGAGGACTCCAAAACCCACTATACGGTGTTAATGGGAGACTTAAACGCAAAACTAGGTAAAAGAGAGAACAGTGAGCGGAAAGTAGAGAAATTTTGTGCTAGGGCAACCCAAGGGACTCTGGTAGCTGACCAAATTCACGGATAAAGAGGGACTCTGTGCGATGAATTCTATCATTCAGCCCCCACGGTTCGATAAAAATGAGATTGACTTCATTATGACGAAGGGTGAAAACTGGAAGCGATCACCGAATCACCTCGAGTTACAAAATCATTTTCAGCGCCCAGAAGACTGCAATACTGCAGGATATGAATCAGAAGTTCGTGGCAACTGACCATGCGGTCGGAGCTAAGTTCTGCTAACCCTGTCGCAGAAGAACCCAAAAACTCTCCGATCACACTTTTAATCTTATGGCTGTTAGACGGGATATGAAGCTGCAGTTTTCAGCAGACAGCTGAACAGGCTGATCTCGAAATGCAGGCTACGTGACTTACGCAACTTCAACACAGCTCGTATAGAAGCAGCGATCGAGCGGAACCAGGCCTTTGCCAGAGATATGTTTGCCTGAAAGAGCCAATTGTCGAAACTGAAGACGGAATATGGTAACATCGTTTCCGGGACATCTGAGATTACGAGTGAGATTGAGAGGTTTTACGGAAAGCTGTACATGTTATCGTTAGAGCCACAAGCAAGTGTGATTAACGATTCAAGAGCGAGTCTTATCCGACACTATTCCCATGATATCCGGGACGTCAGTCTTAGCGAGATTAGAATGGCTCTCCAGCACCTTAAAAACGGCAAGGCCCCATTCGGGAATGGAATTAAAGCAGAGCTTCTGAAAGCGCGTGGAGACTTCTTCTGAAGCTCCTTTTATTGCTGATTTATGGTCTTGATCTTCAGGAAGTTTGAGTATCACAATACATTACTTACCGTTTGGCAAATAGTACAGAAAACTGAAGAGTACAATCTGTCACTTTGTCTTGCATATGTAGATTATGAGAAAGCCTTTGATTCCGTCAAAACTTAGGAGGTGCTATGGTCCCTTCAGTGTTGCCTATTTGACTGTCGGTATATCGAAGTTCAACACTTCGACATACCGACGTATATCGAAGTTCTGAAGCGTTTGTACAGTAGAGCTACGATGGCTATCAGAGTACAAAACCGGAGTACGAAACCTATCCAACAGAAAGTTGTAAGACAGAATGAGGTTATATAACCGAAATTCTTCACCGCTCCATTTGAAGGCGTTTTCAAGCTACTGAACTGGAAAGGATACGGTATTAAAATCAATGGCGAATACATCACTCACCCTCGATTTTTCGACGATATAGTCCTATATTTAAAGATATGGCAGAATTGCTGGAGAACCTAAGTACTATCTTCAATGACCTCAGTAGGGTCTCCCAACGGATAGGTCTTAATACGAACATGGACAAAACAAAGGTCATGCGTAACGTCCATGTCACACCTACGTCGGTAGATGTAGGGCGCACTACGCTCGAAGTTGTTGACGAGTATGTTTACCTGGAACAAATAGGCCGACTAGGTAAGTCCAACTTCGACCGAGAGGTCAATCGACGAATTCAACTCAGCTGGGCAGCTTTCGGGTGATTTCGGCACTTCTTCTTATCAGGTATACCTTTCAAATTCAAAACAAGATTGTACAACCAGTACGTGTTGCCAGTGATAACTTATAGATCTGAGACGTGGATCTTCATTGCTGGCCGTATGAGTACGCTCAAGGTCACTCAGCGAGCTACGGTGAGGGCTGTTCTCGAGGTTTCTCTGCGTTATAACGTGATAAACTCATAAATTAGGATATCCTCAGCAGAACCAGAGTAACCGATATAGCCTAATTGATTAGTAAGCTGATGTGACAACGTGCCGGTCATATAACTCGAAGAACCGACAACCGATGGGGAAGAAAGGTTCTCGAGTGGAAGGCTCGTACCGGTAGACGAAGTGTAGTGTCCTCCCACTAGATGGAGTAAAGAACTGGTAAGACATGCAGGAAGTCGATGGATACTGGTGGCTAAGGAACGTTGTATGTGGCATTCCTTGTGGGAAGGTTTACGTTCAGCAGTGGACTTGCGAAGGGCTTTATGATGATGATGATGATGTTTTCAGAACAAAATACTTTGTCTGATCAGTTGCGTCTGATTCATCTTTAGCTTATTTTCACAAAAAATATCTAAAGGTTTCGAGGTTTTAATTAATGAGATATGATAGGAGAATCGACCTTGTAAAAAATAACACGACACGTGGGTGTGTTCGATGTTTGATGTTGAAAGAAACAGTATAGCTGTCTGTATATGTACAAAAGATGCAAAAATAAAAATAATACAGAGACCTAGTAACCGTGCCAATTATTTTCACTTATTTTGTAGAATTTTGTAGGTAAATTCATTGAACGAGAAATCCCTACAGTAAGCCAGGGGCTCGACCCTATCCGCCGCGGAACTAAATTATTCTATTAGCAACAGGAATGGAGTCATCAACGCGCGAATACGCACCGCTTCCTTGCTACACGGTATGTTGTTGACGAGTGCAGAATTTTAATAGGGTTTTCGCGGTTAATTCGAAAGCTACTGCATTATATTTTATTTCTTTGGCCACTAAGAAGTGACGTTGTATAAACAACCATCTTCAAAATGGAAGCCTTGATCACTTCGCCTGTATTTCTACCTTTCATAGACATTATTTCAGGCAGATGATTGAAAATGGCCATAGTTATAAAAATGCGGTTCAAAATTCGAATTTAGGGATTTCGATTTTCGTTCCAAATTCGAACTCAGGGAGTGAAAGTTGGAAAAAAACTCAGGTTCACAGTAAGGGGCTAAAAGCTTTTCAAAGCAAAGGCAAACGCAATCGTTTGAAAAGTTCTTCCTTCCATCTCTACATTATAAGGAGAAACGTTCAGTTAAATCTTGAAACAAGTATGAACAACAGCAGTAAAAAGCGCTTCATAAAGCCGTAAACCGCCGTAATCTTTATTATCGCAAGCTTATGACTTCGTCGTTCAGGGCCCTACGACTTAAATTAGGAAAAAAAAATTCTTGCCGTTGGTGCAGTTTGATATTTAAAGTTGTCAAATTAAGCAAAATTATTTATAATTATTGTAAATACTGCAGATAAGTCCAATATTGATCATTGAAACTAAGTTTTACTCTTAACCGTATGAGGAAGTTCAAAATTACTCAAAGCTCATCACAAATTACCCAACACCTTAGAGAACCGATAATCCATTAGAGAGAAGCCTTTTCGTAGCCTTATAGCTGCAAGCGCATTGTGGAGTAGACACCACTAGATGACTTTGGCGACCAGATAAGACAGGAGCTCTCAAGCATGTTAAATTGTAATATTTGGGTGTGGGTTGGTAACAGTGGACTGATGATCAACGCAGTTGTAATTCAAGTACTTACATCGCGTTTTATTATATAATTTTAATTAGTTATATATAAGATTATATAACGGTGTATTTGAACAGCGAATTTGCGTCTGCGGTCGCATTTTATTGTGTCAAGTTGCGGTTGAAATAGGTAGCACGAGTTCGCGATAGGACGCAGTTCGACGGATTTCCGCATTGGGATGCAGTGGATGCATGGCGCAAGTGAAAATTATTGCTCGTTGGTTTTATTTATATTTGCATTCTAATCATCTCATCTTGTTAGTTTAATAATATGTTATCCTTACTTATTACATGTTATGCTTACCTTATGTTCTGCAAACTGAATGATGAACGTACCGTTAGGCGTGCATGACGAACAAACGCTGTTGTATACTGAGTTACTGAGTAGCGGCCATTCAAAATGTATGACAAACATTCCACAACATCTCTTTGCATTTATCTATTTGTAACTTGCGAATTAGTAAATTACTTTTAAACTTGTAAAATTAATTTTAAAAATTTTTTTTTATATATCTTTTTAAATATAGGTTGAAAACGAACACATTCTACATGATGGGAAATGAATGCTGTAGCCCATAGATATCTACACCTATCATCGATTAAATATCAAAATAATGAAGTGTTGTCACCTCTGACGACCAAGATGGAATGCCTTGTTTCCAGTAAAAAAGATTCTCCGGTTCTCTTCACTCACCATACGAAATACAACAGTATTGACTTGATATTTCACGCTGGTATTTTGTGAGCATGGTTCCCCTTCTCCGGTCGAGCCACAACCATGTCGCTTACGCGAACAAACTATAGGTACCTACATCAATCAACGACTAAGATGGTAAAACTATTTATCAATAAATAAATGATTGCGTTTAACCTTTACGCGCGGATGAAACATAGCTTATTAATATTAATACTATATATTTTTGTTAAGATATATTTTTGTTAAGTATGCATTTTTTATTCTTTACTTATTGTTTATGATTTATTAATATTTTTTATCTGTTAATACAAAATTTATCAGTTAAATAATTAAAAGATTTGATAGGGTGTCACATGAATGTCTTATTACATTTCTAGATAGAAACACCATTTTAAAAAATTATATCGCAGACAGAATCGGCATATTTCAAGGAAACTCGTTATCACCACTGCTCTTTTGTTAAGCGCTGAATCCTCTTTTCCTAACTTTAAATAAATACGAAAAATAGGGGTTACAAACATAGTATGTTTACTTTAATTGGATGATTTAAAATCATACGCCAATAACAAATATAAGTAATTTAATTAATTATAAAAACAATCTACTGAACAAATATTTACAAATATTTGAAATATTTACAAATGATATAGGAATGAAATTTGGCTTAGATAAAACGAATTATATACATTTATGCTGGCTCTAGATGTAATGCAGAAAGATATGATTAGAAGACATTTACTCAATTCATAACAAATAAAACTTAACTTAAACAACAGGTAAATAGGTACTAAAGCGTTCACGAATCAGTGAAAATAAAGCATGAGGACCTTAGACAACGGGCAGCAAAAGAATATCTAATATTTGAATGGACGCTATTTCATCAGGGGTGGGAACATCTATGCTATTCCAGTACCTATTACTTTATACATTTGGAGTCGTTAATTATAAATACAATTATTTGAAAAAATTTGACGTAAAATCACAAAAAGCTACTTTCAATAAAAACACTGTATTTACCAATAGGAGAAGGAGCAAGCAAACTTGTGAAACGAACTCAAATATTATAAAGTTAGAGAGCTGAGAATGATAATTTTATAAAATTCATATTACCACATGATATGACCAAAAACTCTATAATGAAGGAAACAACGAAAATAGAAAGGAAATTGCAAGCGTCACAATAGGATTGGCACGCAGATATCGATATAACAGTGTGATTTAAGCTGAACTGTCAGTAACTTAAATTTTATTAAAAAAACGTCACATGGCATAAGCGACTCAACTGTTGTAGTCTTGCTTATAGTTGGCATAGTTGCCTTGTGGTTAGCGGTGAGCCGGAAGCAAATGCGATTTTTAAAGGCTCAGAACTGTGCCTTTCAACTAGGGTTGCCACCCGTACTATATTATATAGTATCGTACTATAATTCAATCAATTTTACTATATATTATTGAAAAATAATATTATAGGTACGAAAAGTACCATATATTTATCCCTTATTCAACTGTCGCGCTTTTTATATTAACTGTGATTGGAAGTCTGGAACAAGTAAGTTTTACATCATCATGAATGTAAAATTGAAGGAAGAAAGAAAAAGATTATGTATTAATTTAATTAAAAATGAATTGTTAATTTATTTTAATATCAATTTAAATTGCTCAGACTCCTGTTATTATTTTAAAGGTAAAGTTGGAAGGTAAGGTGGTTAGATCATTGACGGCCAAAGCAAACAGCAATAACAAATATATGTGGAAAAATACATAGATTAAAAATAAGTATGTACTTTTTTCTACTGAATTTCTTAAAAGTACTACATTTTTGCAATTTTTTGGGAAAAATACTATATTTGTTCAAAAAAATGTGGCAACCCTACGTCCAACAGAGCAGAGAGCAAGCTGCAAGCACAGACCACCTGGGTGGTCTGTGGCTTCAAGTAATAGGGAGTGTAGATGTGTCCTAATGCTGCAATGAAATATGTAAAGATAGGTAAGCTTGGGAGCGAATGGAAGGAGCTCTTGAGGACGATAATAAAACCCTGAAATTGAAGTTTGTGTGTTGAGATCAGTTTTCAGCCCGGGGAGCAGCTGGCGCACCATGTACCAATTCCACGGAGCTGTCTTATATATATACCGGGGTAATTCGGGAACTTCGATAGCGTGATTAAGGGCTTCGGTTAGTTTACGCTCGTGGCGCGACGACAGCGACTAATCAATCGTCAGTCCATTCCATAGATTACTGTGTATATAAAAGTCCAATCACTATACGCATGGCTTTACTCTTAGTAGTCTCAATTAACCTAATTAATGTATTAGGACTTTAATGGCCTTCCTAAAACCCCAACGCAAAAGGTTACATAACTTTGTGTTGTTTATAATAGGTATCTTAGTATGTTGTTATAGTTATAATGCATATATAATTTGAACATACATATTTTTAACGTAGTTGTTTGCACTTCACAGCCACAATATTTTTTCTGTTTACCTTGGAGGTAGCTTGGTAGAGAATGACTTGTTGCATTAAGTCCGCCTTTTTGCGTTTAATGTGCAAATAAAGCGTTAATAAATAAATAACTATCATTTATAATATAAAACGCCTTTCGTTTATGAAACAGAATTGCTTACATAAATAAGAATAAATACATTTTCAGGCCTACAATTTATAGCCATATAAATTACACGGTTATTATTTAAAAGGTTTTGTTTGAATATTATAACGAAAATATGAACGTTAATCGGTAGCCATCATTCTTCATGAATTGTCATAATATGGTTATTTCATTTTGACATTGAAAGCGTTCGTAGAAAACAATGGATTGGATATTTCAGATTTATGACATTTTGTTAAAATAGTTCAATATCAGTCTAACATTTTTCGGTTCATTGCTGTAAGTTTGACTACGACAGTATCTAGAATAGATTTTCTCTGCTTAAAAAGGTTTGACTTTTAAAACTATATTATAAATGAATACTAAACTACATAATATACAATATATACAAAAAACTACATACGTATGCGGGATCAAACTCGGGTATTTTTGAAATTTACGGCGAGCTTTTAGCTTTTGAGTACCACGACTCCTTCCAGTTGTAGTTGAATACCCATGTTTTTTTTATATAAAAGACGGGGCAAGCGAGCATACGGTTCACCTGATGTTAAGTGACTACCGCAGTCTATGAATAACCGCAACACCATGGGAATTGTCCTTTAGAAAGGAGTAAGCACTTTTCTTGAAGGTCCCCTGGTCGTATCAGTCCGGAAAAATCTCCCGAGCTGGCACTAGGGAGCCTCGGAGATGGGAACAGTATTCCGTGTGCAACCGAACCTGCGCCTTGTAAAGTTGCATGCGGTGTGCCGGCATGAAATATTGTACCGTTGTGCTAAGCACGCCAAGCTTTTTAGAGGCCTTAAAACTGAGGAGATACGATAAAGGGGTTCTTTTTAGCGGTTAACGCGCGACTTTGTTCAGCAAAGACTCGACTTCACACACACAAGTTTGTCCCGGTACTCGGAGACGTTTTCTCGAGAAATATTTGCACGGCCGATGTACAGAGCATCACCAGTGCTGTCATCTGCATTGTAATCAATGTTGCAGTTTTGCAACATATCATTGATATGCAGAAGAAACAGCGTTGGTAATAGCACGCAGCCTTGTGGAACACCAGCATTAATAGACTTGTAATCGGAGCTTGCACCGTCTTTGTGCCAAACCCGATGGAAGGACTTCGCAATGTCCAAACTAACGGCCAATAACTCCCCCTTGGACTCTACTGCCACCACCAATCTTTGAGTCAGGTGGACCAGAAGATCACCAGCTGATCGATCACGATGAAAACCGTATTGGCGATCACTAATCAGCTGGTGATTCTGAAGGTACCTCATTAGCTGGCAGTTTAAAATGGATTCCATTGTTTTGGAGAACAAGGAGGTGATGGCGATGGGCCTGTAGTTGGACGGATCTGAACGGTCGCCTTTTTCAGGGATCGAGTGGACGAAAGCCATCTTCCATGATTTTGGGACTACGCCTAGAGAGTAGGAGTACCGGAAAAGACGCGTTAAGACCGGTGCCAACTCTGGAGCACACGTCTTCAGCACAATTTGGGGGATACCGTCAGGACCACTCAACTTGTGGATGTCCAGGGAGAGCAGTGCCTTGCAAACCGAGCGCTGTGTAAGCCACACCTCCGGCATGGAGCACTCACACTGCGGGATGGTTGGCGGCGTACTCCCCCCGTTGAGCTGAATGCAAAGAAAGAGTCTAGCAGATTGGCTTTCTCCTTTGCCGTATGGGTCAGCGAGTCGTCTTCCCTGTGCAGAGATGGAAGAGATGGCTGACAGAAATTCCCCTGGACAGCCTTAGCGAGCGGCCAGAATGCACGGGTTCCAGAAGTAAGGCGAACTAGTTTTTCGCCAATTCTGCCTATGTGCTCTGACTTCGCCTCGGCAATGACTCTTTTGAAGGACCTGGAGGCGGAATTATACTTCTTTTTTAGAGCGCTGGTGTTACCGTACATCCCGGGACGCTGATGCGTCAGCCCAGGCTTGGTAGCACTCTTGCGTATAGCATGATGTCATTTTACAGGCGCGCGCAAACTATGGCTGAAATTTGCTTCCGATGGGCACCACAGAGGATGGATTAAAAAGTTCCATACCCTGACGTACCACATCAGCGACTAAATCAGCAACAACGTTGGAATTGTCCGGCGAGAAGCAAACCCAGGTAGGATGCAAAAAAAAGACCGCATCCTATCCCAATCGGTTGCCAAACACGGCGGCAGCCTGCAGAATGCAATCGCGATTTAAGCGTGAGCATAAAGAGACTTCGACGGAAATCTGATATCCGTCCGGATGAGAGGTCAGCAGAAGGTCCAACAGGGAAGGTGCATGATCCTCCACTTTTGGAATCCTCGTAGGCGAAGTAACCAGTTGTGTCAGAGCATATGCCAAGACGCAGATCGCCCCGTACGATCGGTTAAACGCGAACCGAGCCATTCGGCGTGGTGGGCGTTAAAATCGCCGAGGATCATGATCTCTGCGGAGGGGACTTGCTGTAGCAAAGAATCTGTAGCCATTTGGACGTGGTCAAAGAGTCGGTCTCTTTCGGCATTACGGCTATGGGATCTATAGAGGCACCCGTACACGCGCGGATGTTCGTCGCTGTCTACGCGTAGCCAAAGGATGGACAGGTACCTTTAAGACTGCCGAGGCGTCGAGAACAGATGTCCTCTCTAACGTATACGCAAACTCCAGCCAGAGGCACAAAGGAGTGTTCCAGTTTGTACCCCGGGTAAGAGAGATACGAAGCATCAACCGGAGAGGACACCTGCGTCTCGGTCAGAAAGAGCAGAGCCGGCCTCGCCATCTCGAGATGGTATTGGACGGCGTTTTGGTTAAAATGAAGTCCCCTGATATTGCAGAAATTCACGGATAGCGTGGCAGTGGTCGCCTTGGTCTTGTTGCTCGGCTTGGCCCCAGCAGTTGTTGTCTTGAGCGGAATTTTGCCTTCCCCTCCAGAATACGTGGGGCAGCCTGAGCACCCACGCTCAGGAGTGGAGTAACTTGGTCATGGATGCTCAGCGAGGGATTCTCCATGGATGCTGCTACCTTCCTGGGGTAGATCTTGACTTGATTAAGCTACCATGTTAAGGGCGGTGGGGGGGATTTGGTATCCGGCCATCTACACTCACCAGACGAAACGCGGAAGCTGAGCTTCCACTTCACGCCGGCCCATACATGCAACAGCAAAGCTGCCGCGTGGCTCTACCACTGTTAATGTTTAAATATATTTTATAGTGGCTATACTATGTTTCGTACAACAGAGATATGATAAAACATCGACTGATTTAATCATAAATCAATAAATCATAAATTCGAA
The DNA here is from genome assembly GCA_907164705.1 of Parnassius apollo. Taxonomy (NCBI): domain Eukaryota; kingdom Metazoa; phylum Arthropoda; class Insecta; order Lepidoptera; family Papilionidae; genus Parnassius; species Parnassius apollo. Next base: position 3,763,152 of record CAJQZP010001137.1, read on the forward strand.
ACAGAAACAGTTTTAAAGAAATTTTAACTTGTTTTAAATAATTACAATACTGAAAATTATAACTTAAGTCATTTATGTCTTTTAAAAATATCAATCACTCACATCAATAGCTGTTGTGGCACAAATCCCAGAGGATTAATGGTGAACGACCACTTTAATAGAGCAGGATTCGGTACGCGGTACTGCCTGCCTAGCGGAGTGAATATAGTTCAATTTAAGTACCTATGCACACTCTACATGACTATTTATTGTAAATTGTATACGCAATATGAGTTTATTATAAACTAACCATATATAAACCTACTTTTATTTTGTATTCAGTTTAGTTTTTCCTGTACCAAGCTTAAAAAAAATCACGAGTAGTAGTTGCAAACGCACTCCACTCGAGGACTTCCAGTTGGCAGTCTCCGAATACTTTTTAACTTTTTTAAGTGTAGCTTGCTTTAGTTGATTTTTAAAATTTCAAATTGATTATATACTACTATTATTTTGGTTAAAAAATCCTGTGTATATTCAATATTTTTGAAAGGTGATTTGTTGCTTGACTTGAAATATAGTAAACAATATTTCACGTTTCCGTAACTAGTATCTAATCGTTAAAAGTGTAGCTAATTAAATGTAATCAATCATCAAAACAAGTTAGGAAAGAAAAATTTATGTGCACGCGATGGAAGCGTGCATTCTCTTTATTTCTTGTGGTTACATCAAAACGAAACAAAAGAGTTCAATTCTCCATAAGGCTTCGCTCAGCTGATAAAGTATCAAGTTTGAAACCATATTTGTTCCTATTCAATTCGTTGCGTATTTTTCCGACTTACAATTACTACGAGTCCTTCGAATTTCTGTTTATAACGTAATTGTCACAAATTTAATTACAACTTATAACCGTATTCTGTTATGCTAGTATTTTCATTGAGCTTAACCTTATATAAATATTTATATTTGTATACGTATAAGTTTTGGGTATGCCTGTAGATTGATTTGTATATTTATGCATTTATAATCTTCAAGGTCTCATAGGTGATTCTCTAGATCTCGTAGTTGTATTATTTCTTGCGTTTAAAATATAAATAGCTATTGTGAAAAGTCAGAATGTGTCAAAAAAGGCACGTATGGCAATTCACAATGCTGTATTAGTCCCTACTTAAACGTATGATAGTGAAAGTTGGGTGTGGCAGAAGAAGCACGAGAGTAGAATAAATGCAGTAGAAATGCGGCTGCTAAGGAGTATGTTAGGGCTGAATCTGAGAGACAGGGTGAGAGACCGTGTGATAAATGAAGAGTGTGGTTTGCAGGATGTAGCGGTGACCAGGACTAAGAAAGGAATGCTTCGGTGGTTTGGTCATGTGAAAAGAATGAATGAGGAAAGACTGACAAAGCAAATATATGTTGCAGAAGTGAATGGAAGAGTCGGAAAGGGACGTCCTAGGCGAAAGTTTGTCGACCAAATTGGCGATATACTAAAAATGGGCTAAATTAAGAGTACCCTTAACCGACGAGCATGTATGCGTAGGTATATGGATGTGGAAGAGGCAAGAGAGGTATGTCAGGATCGTGCTAAATGGAAGTCTGTAGTCTCTGCCTACCCGTCTTGGTGACAGGCGTGAGGGTTTATGTTTTAATTAAATCACTATGTATTGCGTATCACGTTTGCATGAAAATCAATAGCACAATTAAAGGGGTTACAAACAAAATGGTTTTTTTTACCTTGTACTAGTAATAATCTACATTAAGCGTAAGTTATTAAAACATATTATCCAACGTGATTTACGAGTGTAGAATTAATAATAAGACCATTTTTAACCCGCATTACCACGTTATACGACGTGCTAATTAAAGCCGATTCATCTCTGCTTTACGACCGAGACAATGTTTTACGATGCAGGTCACTAAACTTTAATGATATATGCTTAACATATAAACATACAAGTTGGCTTTAGTGCATATACGAAGTGTCGAGAGCGTTTTCCACGTTCGTATACTGACGGGAACAATTTTCATTGCTAGACGCTTCAGTTCGGAACGTTGATGCGTTGGGATCGCACGGCTCTACCAGACTTCACTCTAACTTAAACGCGAACGTAAACAAACGGAACGCGTATTTTATGTGAATACAGTGGCTATTTGTTATTCAATGAATGTTTATTAAATACTCAGCGGAATTAAAAAAATTTGTCAGTCTTAACGATATGTACAATTTGGTGAAGTGTGTATGTGATTAATATTTTTTTAAATTTCAAATGTTTTACATGTGAAGTGTAAGTAAATAGTGACTTCGCAGATTGATATCGTTCTATGCTGGTTGCTTACAGGTGGGTTTATTTTCGATGTACGTAGTATAAGTAACGTGCGTGAATGCCACAATATCGTCCGACAATCGTTTGTTTTGTTTTGATTTCACCGGAATCTTGAACTAAATTGATTGCAACTGTGCCGTGGTTTCCGATAGCTGAGTAATTATGTGGTTTATTTTTTATTTTTCATACAATTAATTAAAATAAGTTTATTATGGAATGTGTAGTACCAGGACGATATCGTCCAGTCTTTCTAAAATCAATTTAAAAAAGCTGCGGTTGCCAACAAACACGCTTGCCGTAACTTTGGCCATACCCTTCTGTAAGGCAATTCATGGGGCAGATATATGCTCACCACTGGACTTTTGATAGGCTGTAACAATATTTACGATTATTTATTGTGTTGGCAATATCATAAGTCCAAATAAAATAAAAAATAGCATCAATGTTTAATCCAAGTTTTTGTAACAAAGTTAAGGTTTAAATAACAAAATCTGATGTTACCAAAAACTGCCCATTTGTTAATGGATGTCTTCGAGTCGTACTGATATGTAATATAGGAAGATTAATAAATATTATTTATCAAATTTCGTTATGTTTTCTTATATAGATAGAGTAAGGGTATTAAACGAGCACACAGTCCACCTGATGGTAAGTGGAGGTTGTGGATCATAAACATTTACATCTATCTTCTATTACAAATCGTTGTCACCCCTGAGAACTTAAATGGAATACCTGATTTCCAATAAAAAGAGACTCCGGTTCTCTACGCTCATCAGCATAAAAACACAGAAGCATTAAATTGCTATTTTACGCTGGTATTCTGTGAGAGCGTGGTCTTCAGAAAGCCAACCCTTTCGTCTGAAACTATACAACCGTTGTATAACTGCTGCGTACCCCTATTACGTATATATATAATGTGGGATAATATCGATTTTCTATAATAATTATCGTCACAACGACATTATTCAGGAGCATCCAAAACATAAAAAACGTCGTTGGTTTGGAAAGCGAGCGTTTAAATGCGAATCCTATAAGGGAAGTAGCGGACCTTCATACGTGCTCCATACTTTCTCTTATCTACAACCCGATCAATACGAACAGCAGGCCTATTCGCTAACTTTACTGTCAATAAAATAATAGATATTTCGTAGTACATTGCGTCGTATATTTTATGAGTAGTGGTAGCCCTTATAGAAAAGCTTTAATATGGCACGGCACACGTGGCAGTGTACTAACATAGTGATTATATCTGATATAAACGAAGTTAGCGAAGACTGCCGCAAATATTTTATACGAGATAGAGCCACGCTTTATATTATGGTCGTGAATAGGTCGGCTCGACCGAAATAGGACCATGTAATACTAAGTGGTATATTGATTCGACTATTTTATTAATATAATATTAAAATAGAAAACTGATAATGAAATACACGTTGACTCACAATAAAAAGGATTAAATGCTGCTTTTAGCTGTAATTAGTCATTATCACCTAATTTTAATAGAAGTGAGTGTTTAAGGATGAGCTTGCACACTGTTTATCCTTAATTAAGAATTAAAAAAAAGGATTCCTGAGGATAAAGATAAAATGTGTCGTGATTAATAAAACGGGTGTACGGTTCCCGACACGCTAGTATCCTGTGCGTGAACCTTCCCCGATTAAGAAGAATCGTTCCTTCTGCATCTATACATATAATTGCCGGAACGAGTCGTGAGCACACTTTTTATTGGTCGATATGACGTTGACCACGCTGACGCTCAACGTGATTGGTTCGTCAGCCGATTCTCGTCGTCTATTGGGTTCGCACGTATCATTCGACTACCGTACACTTGAGAGCAATTTTAGTGATAACTTTTTAATTAGTTTATTTTTGTTAATTGTAGTGTTACCTCGTTGTTAATTGTTGTTTGTGTATTTCTTGTTCTTAACTATTTTTGATATTTCTTGTTGTTAATTTTTTTTGTTATAATTTGAACATTCAGATTTTGGTCTAAATATGCAGAGAAGAAAGTCTTCGGTGTTAAATAGACAATCGCGGCTAATGGTCTATTCAGTGTTTTATTACATGAAATAATTAGGTATTGCGAAAAACGTGATAGACGTTTATAAACAGACTGCGGAGGCGACTAATGTCTACGTAGCTACTGTACGGCGTATAAGGAGTTAACGACTCAGAATTTCGAAAAAAAGTCAGCGAAAATATTTAATTATAAATTAAAATAACAAAAGTACCTAATAATTTTGGCCGACAGTGTACCTGCGTTGGCTCAACCCCCATCATAGTTTATCTGTGCTCAGGTTTCGTGTCGGCAACTATACGTGGCTCTGCTTCGCAAAATACACTGGTTTTTCTCAATCTACCTTAAATCTAAAACACCAGGGCTCACCGTAACCTAACAGTAGAAATACACAACAAGCTATAATCTAGAACCTACCCAGTTGGATTTCTTTGTTTGTGTTTTCATTCATAATTAATTGTAAATTAAAACGACTTTAGGCGTCCTACTCCGGGGCACAGGCCTCCTCTCATTTCTAAACGTTATGGACTGGCAAGTCCACCACGTTGCCAGTGTTGATAGTCTTTACATGTGATGTTTTCTTTCATCACAGTACACACAAATGCAAATGAAATTGTTAATTAATAAAAAGAAAAATTTTTTTTCTGTTGGCGGGGATCGAACTCGGATAGCCCGCGTACTGTGAAATTTACAGCGAGCGCTTATACACAATATAAAAAAAGAAACTATAATATAGAAAAATTAACACTAAAAATTTAAATAGTCCAAAAGTCTTGCTCCCCGAGTTATAGTGCCAAGAACGCTGGCTGCGTTTCTTCGCTGAATAGCTATACTTAGCCTTTAAGAACTTCACTACACGTGGACCCCACTAACCGATAGTCTCTACAGCAAATGGCACAAATATGTAGTAATTTCTCAAAGACCCATATTTGCGCCATTTACTAAATTCGGCAGCCTCTGATGCCGCAAAATATATATATATATATATATATATATATATATATATATATATATATATATATATATATATTTACTACAAGAAGAAAATAATATAAAATTCTTCGTTCTAACAATTAATAGACAGCGTTAACTTTGTTACTTTGTTAGGATATTATATAATTAACTTTATTTCGCAATTTTTGTGACCGTGCCCTTAGAATTCATTTAAATCCTTTTAACAGAACTCAGAGAGATGGCTATGAAAGATAAAGTTAATCCCAATTAATTGAAATTTCAAAAGCTTTTTATAGTTAGAAAATTATAATATCTTTCGGACAGACGAAATGAAGAAGATTATTTTTTTAATATACTTTATTAATAACTTTAAAACTGCTCTGACTAAACTGTCGGCGAATTATTATCATGTCAAATAATTTGAAATTTAGGACAAGTAAGTATACAAAAATTGCATGAATAATTATTGAAAAGCGAAAAAAAATTGAATATCACCTATATTTAATTATGAGACGAACTTCCTGGTGTCACTCGAAGAATCCTAATAATTTTATGCTGTCCGCCTGACCTTATGCTTCGCACAAGTTTTAGGGTTCCGTATCCAAAGGGACCCTATTACTAAGCCGCCACTGTCCATCCGTCTGTCCATCCGTTCGTCCGTCCATCTGTCTGCCAGTGGCCTGTATCTCAAGATCCGTAATAGGTAGACAGTTGAAATTTTCACAGGATGTGTATTTCTTTTGCCACCTTAACAGCAAATAATAAAAATAGAAATAAATTAAAAATTGATGGGGCCCCTCTAGAAACGTGTTTTACGATGGTACGGAACCCTTCATGTGCGAGTTCGACTCGTACTTGGCCGGCTATTTAGAGTTCTTGTTAAATACTCCGCACATACAGTAGCACATTGAAACAATTAGGAAGATAAATGTAACCCTACTTCTTTTAAAATACCTGTTTCTATTTTTCATTACAGTCTATCAAAAGTCCAATACTGGACATTGACCCTCCCCATAAACTGCCTTATGAGGGGGATATATCCCATACAGCTGCCGCGTTTGACATATGAGAATGAGTTATTAGGAATTTGCTATTGCCTATCTCCTGTTTAATATTCCTTCGTCGTCACTTACGACCATTGCACCGCCGGTTATTAAGATAATCTACTAGCATCCACATATTTGCACTTAAAATACACGGGGTTATATCTAAAAGATTTCGTCTAATTCGAATGATCCACGATCCTTGTTTTCTTGGCCATTTATGCACTTCCATTATACGTATTAAAACAAAGTAATTATTTTTTCTACTTTTATATTGAGTAAAGTTACATTAGACAGGTTCTTTAATCATTACACTGTTTTGCAAGTAAACATGAAAAAATTAAACGGAAAAGCAAAAAAGTTTTTAAAAGGGGTTTATGTTGAATATTAAAATATTGTAATCTAATCTAACTCGATGGAGGTTCGGTCATATTATGTTCGTACGAGACCGACAAATGAAATCATTGCAGTATTCAACATTTTGTAGAACAATGTATTTATTTATTTTAAAAACTTTACTGCGAAACTTTATTAAGAGGATCTTATAAAAAAAAAAGGATACAAAGCGCGGACTTAATGCCCAAAGGCCTTCTCTACCAGTCAACCCATAATATTTAGCTGCTTATTTTAAGTTATTTGAAGTTCATTTTTTATATTTCTTTTGATTGGTTTGGTTGCAACCAATATTTTCAGCTTCGAGCACAGGTGCAGAGTACCCAGCTTCTCGGTATTCTATACAATGCATTTCGAAGTGTGTGCGCATTGAGATTTTACTATACGCTAGTAATATAGTTCGATGTGTGTGCGCCGAAATTACATGCCTTAATTGCTCCCATCCCTTTTCATCATCGAACACGTGGTAGAGCCATGCTGCAGCTATATTATCGTTGTAGCACGAATGGGTCGGCTCAACCGAGAAAGGACCTCGCTCTCACAGAATACCAGCGCAAAATAGCAGCTCAATACTGCTGCGTTTTATATGGTGAGTATAGAGAACCGGAAACCCATTTTACTGAAAACGAGGCATTCCATATTAGTCCTCAGGGATGCCAACGCATCTGCATTTTGATTTTTAATCGAGGACAGATGTAGATGTCTACGGGCTACAGCATACACTTACCATCAGGCAGACTGTGTGCTCGTTTGCCACCCTTATTTTATAAAAAAAAAACAGGCGATCGGTAGGTCTTCACCCCTTTGTTGTCGATATTCCTCGCATTCTAAGCAAACGGTCAGTTTCATTCCATCCGATTAAAATGTAGGTGTGTTTAAGGTAAGAATAAAAGACAGTGCGATTTAACATATAGCCTTCATCACCACTTATCACCGGGTGGGATTGAAGCTATGCGCTGGCTTAATATAACAAGTAAAAAATCGATTTAAAAATATGAATCGATGTCTAACAAAAGGATCGAAATCGTATTTGAAATGTTAAACACAGAACGTTCTAACTGTGAACAATCCTTATGATACGAATACGGCTTGTACGGCAGTTTGAGTAACTTTTCATTTTCAATTTCAAAAGAACTTTTAGAAACAATTGAAACAGAGTTTATTCATTTTTGATTACTATAAGCTTGAATAATTTAATATTTTGCACTGCTCAGTAGGTACGGGATGGTGATGTTATAGGGCGAGAAAAAAAACTTTGTTGTTTTGCATAATACTAGAATATTAAGCCTTTTCATTATTTTAACAAACATTCTACTTTTATTTATACATTAAAATATATACAATATAAAACAAAATTAAAACTTACATTATCATTCAGTCCGACTCCCCACGGTATCGTGCCAAGAACGTTGGCTGTGTTTCGTCTACTTAGCCTTTGAGCGAGAAAAGAAGCAACCCTCTTAGTACCAAATGGTCTTGATTAAATTATCAGATTATTTTTAAATTAATCTTATCCGAATCTTTTAGCCGAAAGTTTTTAGTGGAAAGCATTCCGCAGAGCATTTTATTCCAACACCAAAGTGTGTTTGTCATGCACGCTGAAGCAGGGCGTTTATACCGAATGCTTTCCCCACGTCGTCGTCATTACAGCCCTTCACATGTTACTGAATATAACCTCCTCAAGGAATGCCACAAAATACGGTCCTAAACCACTTGCATCCGTAGATTTTCGGCAAGTGTTACCAAGCTGTCTTTATAGTGGGAGGCTGCCTTACTTCCTTTGTGAGTACGAGGCTGCTATTGGAGAGCCTTTCTACACCCTTAGGTATTTTTCATCCCGACGAAAGTGTAGCCTATGGTCATCATCATCATCACCCCTGGGAATGATGTGATCGCCACGGTGCCGGTTCTATTAAAATTCATTTAAATAATTGTACTAAACTGTTGTAAAGTGAAATATATTTGTTTTAAAAAAATCCCGCTGGGTCTCGTGTTGGTTCTCTCCAGGACAAAGGTATTTTCCGAACCAGCGGTAAATAAAAAAATAACTTTCAATAAGTATTATGTAATAATTTATATTGAATAATAATCATTCTATTTCTTACATTACAGCCTATCACAACTCCACTCATAGGGTTGCAAGGCATCCAATAAAGCGCGGTCTTCCTACATCTCTGACAAAGTCGTCACTCCGTCTATTAGAGGGTCACCTTACACTTTGCTTACAGATACGAGGCTGCTACTCGAGAACCTTTCTTTCCCATCTCTTGTCGATTATTTGAGCTACATAGCCAACCCATTAATACTTCAACTTACTGGTTGAACACTCTGGTTTTAAAGTTTACATGACGAGTTGTGCCGTTATTTCCCAAACGTTGCTCTGCCAAGTTGTTGCCATCGGTTGATCTCACAATTGACCAGAGCATGCCATACTAAGTTTTTATTTCAAAATACTTTAATCCTACGCACATTGGGCACAGAAAATAGATACACCGGCAAGGCACAAATTGCTTCCTCCTAATTTTTTGTTAGATAATTTTACAACTGAATAAATTAACGAGTTGTTCGAACAAACGTTAATTAAGTATGTTAAGAGATTGCTACCAGCTTCTAATTAGTTCGTTTTAATATTAATACCAAGGCAGTAATGAAAGGAATTAGTTTCTACTTTTATGATCTGAATAAAATAATTTCTTATGTTTACTCTAACTCAATAAATAAAACAAATTTAACATTAGTTGATAAAACGGCACTGAAAATATCAGTTGAAAAAACTACGTATATTTAAAGCAATACAATCTTTTTAAAATGCATTATTTACAAAAACTGATTGTAATTATAATGGGGTCTTTTTGAAATTTACTAGTGGTTGCCTTGTAGTCGAAAATATTAAATCGTAAATATTTCGTAATATATTCGTAAATATTAAGAAAATTAAGTTTATGTTAAGCAGTATATTATGATAAGCAAGCAATATTTAATTTTTAATTGCACATTAAAACATAGATATCTCAACCTGGTAGAGCCATGCTGCAATTATATTAGTAGTATAGTTGTAGCACGAATTGGTTGGTTCGACCGGGGAAGGACCACGCTCTCACAGAATACCAGCGTAAAATAGTAGCTTAGTGCTGCTGTGTTTCGACTTTGTGTAGTGAGTGAAGAGAACCGGAGACCATTTTTACTATAAACGAGGCATTTCATCTTAATCCTCACGGTTGACAACGCATCTGCGTTTTGATTCGTAATCGAGGATAGATGTAGATGTCTATGGGCCACAGCAGCCACTTACCATCAATTGGATTGTGTGCTCGTTTGTCACCCTATTCTATAAAAATATATACAAAATATAATATACGTATAACGCTTTTTTACTTTACCTAGACTTACACTCCACAGACTAGAAAAAGTAACATTTGATTTGACCACACACTATTACGTGTTTACGTTTACGCTATTACGTATTTTAAAGTTTGCAAACAACTGTCCATAAATAGGTTTAACAGGCAAGGCGAAGCTACACAGCCCTGTCTGACACCTTTTTGGATGCCAAATCTGTCAGAGTAGACCCCGTTGATCCTGACACAAGCACTAGAGTCCGTATAAAGAGACCTTAATGCCTGTATCAAACCAGCGCTCAACTCAAGTGTGGATGTTATTTCTTATTTGATGTATTTAATATACGAGTATATATATATATATATATATATATATATATATATATATATATATATATATATATATATATATATAAAAAAATGCGTTTTGCACTTCTACTCCATATAAACTTAAACTATGCCGAACTCCACATTACTGCGTGCGCGCAATATGATTCTGCTTTTTTGCTGTTCGGATTATGATCACACCGTTCGTTTTAAATGAGCCTGATTACCAGGGCCAATTAAAAGGGCGAAGGGGGAAGTAATGTGAAGTAGAAGTACGATGGAGACTCTACCCGCTGACTGAACTAGCTCGGTGCCTTTTTTATTTTTATCATTAACAATATTAAGATTTGTATTAAGCACCAAACTGCTGTGTTTCGTATGGTCTAGACAACCGGAGACCTTTTTTACTGAAAACGAGGCATTCCATCGTAATTGTCTGGTGACTACGCATCTCTTTTTTGAATCTTAATCGAGGATAAATGTAGAAGTGTATGGGCATCAGCATCCACATACCAACAGGTGGACTGTGTGCTCGTTAGTCACCCACATTAAAAAAATTACAGCTCTCTATAAGCCCACTGCCGCACATTTATGTTTGCGGGGTAGCCATAGTTGCAATACTTGGTTTTACTTGGCTGGTAAAGAAAATGCCGTTTGCCGGGTGATATCAGTATTGGTTGGCATCAGTATCAAGAGATAGGAAACGGAAAGTAGAGACAGGATAGGCTACAATTGAAGATAAGGTGGAATGGAAGAGGGAGAGAAAAGACAATACAATGTCTCGAAAGGAGAGGAAATATCAGTTGTAGTTTGGGGATCCGATGTTACGTAACATTATAGTAGACGATAATGCGTACTCCGGACTTTTGTTAATAAAATATGAGCTACTGGAAATAGTATATTAAATAATATATGAATGTTTCTTACTTCTTATCTGTTATCATATCAAATAAGCTGGCAATACCTGCTTTATATTACACTAGCTGTTCCCCGCGTAGGGTTTATTAGGATCGGATTTCATGGGTCTTAATTTTTTTGCGCGGAGCCCTAATTTTTTTTCGAGAACAGAAGTAACTTAGGCTACTCCTTATCAACATCAACTAATTGCCAATGAATATCCCGTCATAGCCGGTCCAGCCATTTCGGAAATTTAGAAATTGTTTTTTTGTTATATGTAACGCGTATATATATATTCATATGCATTTAGTAAAAAAGCTTTTATTTTGACGTTACAAACTGACCCTTCAATTTTTTTCTAGGTTATAGATATTTGGTTATACTACATATTTGGTTTGGGTGTGATTTGTTATTTCTATTTGAATATTTGTGTATTTAAAAGAATTGATTCAGTGCTATGATTGATTCATTGAAAAAAGCGGGTTGGTTTTTGTTACTTTACGTCTAAGCGCAAATTTTAAATGTGCTCAAGGAAATTCTATATTTTATTTTTATTTTGACAACAACCATGAGCATGATCTCGGCAAAACGTATTCTTTAGTCCGTTGAACATTTAAGGGTCTATACTACCTCAGCTCAAATTCCAACTTCGCTCCCACTTCCCCGCGCGTCGTATGCTATGTACCGACATGTTTGTAATCACTAATACTGTAAGTAGATAGGTCGTTAGATACTTATTTCATTAAGTTTAACATATTTATGCCTGTTTCTTTACGCTAACCTAGCCGCTTCTTATTTTTATTACGGTTTATATTTCCCATTTTAATTTTACATCGTCCTGTTGCGTAATGTGTATTCTGATCGTAAACGACACAGCTATCCCGTTCGAAAGCCGAAGTGAGATTGAGCGGTGAGTGGGGGTGGGTATCGGGTGGCAGGGAATATGCTTCAAGACGCCAATAGTTTAGGTAATTTCTTTTTACAGTCAAAATAATGGTAGTTCAAAAAAAAAACATAAGCCCTGCTTTATAGTTCGTTCAGTTAGTATGCAAAGTTTCATGATCTAATTTAAAGTATTTTGTAAATACCAGCGGTTTATTTTTCGGTTTTGAGGTAACTTTGGATTTTTTTTTCTATCGAGAAAATTTTACGGAATCGTGTTTTCACCTAACATAGTACTTAAAATTAATCCTCAACTTTACTATATATTTTTTTCCAAATTAAAGCTGCAATATTTTCGGCCTGACGGAGGATCTTGCTAATCCATTTGAGGTAGGATAGGTCCTTAAGCAGAATGTAGGCCGCCGTTCCTTACTCCATACAGGCTTTAAAAAGGGCTAGCTGTAACACCTTTAGCAACTTAATGTTTTATTAAATAAAGCGTTTTCTTTCACGGCAGTAGTCTTATATTAATATTATTGTTTATTATCTGAAAATGCGGTCGCTAAGGAGTATGTTAGGGCTGAATCTAAGTCACAGGTTGAGAAACTGTGTGATAAAAGAAGAGTGTGGTTTGCAAGATGATGCGGTGACCAGGATTAAGAAATGAATGCTTCGGTGGTTTGGTCATGTAGAAAGAATAAATGCGGAAAGACTGACAAAGGAAATATATGTTGCAGAAGTGAATGGAAGAGTCGGAAAGGGACATCCTAGGATGAAATTTGTCGACCAAATTGGCGATATACTAAAAATGGGCCAAATTAAGAGTACCCTTAACATGTATGCGTAGGTATATGGATGTGGAAGAGGCGAGAAAGGTATGTCAGGATCGTGCTAAATGGAAGTCTGTAGTATCTGCCAACCCCTCTGGGTGACAGGCGTGAGTGTTTATGTATGTTATGTATCTGAAAATCGGATTAAATTGGTAAAATATATAGATCAATATTTCGCAATGCCCTAAATAAATAATCGTCAATCAAATTATTAGAAAGTTTTGTTTATAGAGAAATTTCTGGAAATACTATGTTTACTTAGGACGAAACGAAGGTTAGATAAAGCAGAATAGTGAAAGTAAAATATAAATGTAATATTATATATGAGAATCAATTACCTATCTTTTCTGTGTTGTACATATTAGTTAGAGGCATAAAAGGAAATACCAGTAAAACGTTGCGGCGGTGATAACGGTTTTGATTCTTAATCGAAGCTAAATGTAGATGTCTATGAGCCACTGCATCCACCTACTATCAGGTGGACTGTGTGCTCGTTTGTCACTCCCACTCTGAATATAGGTGGCGGTAGAACGATCTCGCATTTTAGCAAATTTCAAATGCAGATGTAGTGAAAGGAGTGGGGTGTATATTATTTGTGTTTCTTTAAGTGTATAACTTGCACGCGGTGGGCATTGCTGCTTGCTGCTTGACGAACTAGTCTCTGGCGATCGATTGAAGGCGAAGAACTCATCCAATTAGACCGAACATAAATCCTACAGTCCGGTAGGGAGTGATGTCAGGGAGCAATATCATTACTGTGAGAATATCGACACTGTATGTGTCAATCTGCTGATCAAAGGGATTATCCAGGCTTGTTCATCCAAAGATTGTCTGAAATAACACTTTTATCGCTAGAAAACAAAGACATTATTTTTGCATTAAGAAATTATCAACATGAAAGTTGGGCGAGGTCTAGATACTGCTATATTATGAGTATTCAAATGATCATTATCAGCCTCATCATCCCCTAATCAGTTGGTAATTTGAAGGTATCAGTAGTGATTTTAGGAGCTGGAAGGTGGAATCGTCACAGACATTCTTTATTTGAAAAGGAAGCTTGATAATACTTAAAGAAGTAGTATGTATGTGTTAAGGATTTTCTTTTTTAATTAATTTGGCTAGTAAATTATGTTTACTAAATGAGGGATAAAAGGTTTGGTAAATTAACACAGTAACGGAAAAGAGAGCCTAAAAGCATTGGATGCGTTGCAATCTAGTAGTATATTTTTAATTGTTATAAGCCAGTTATTTACCACTTTTCACCTGGTATAATCTGATGGATGGTAAGTGGTTATGGAGCCTAAGATGGTAAAGCCCACTGAGTTAACTTAAACACCTTTAGACTCTTGCCTTAAAGACATCCATTTTGTAATCATTTGATAAGACAGATGGAGGCAAATTATTCCACTCTTTTGCTATACGTATTACTAAAATAGGAAAGGAATTGTTTGGTTAGAAAAGGTGGTTCGTTATCAATAACAACGATGTGGAGACGAGCAAAATGTATCGTTAGCCGGTGGCGGAAGTTAGGTGAAAAGGAACCAGACAAACGTTAACTAAGAAACAGAAGGGGGAATCGAGGCTTCTCTCGATCCGGCCTCCTATAACGCCTACGTTGGGTTCGGGAACAAAGTATGTGATCTCCGCAACAGAGTAACACACAAGGGCGATAACCTCTTCCTTTTCAGAAAATAGGTTCAGGCGGGGATTACGGGTCTTCCGAAGTCGTCCCGGTACCAACGCCTTAATTCTTCGATATGGACTGTATCACTTTAAGGGGAGAATTCCTTGGGAATAAAACAGCAATTATCTTCAAACCGTTCCGTGAGAGAGTAATTACTTACTTTACCAAAGTAATTACTTTTCCCTATCACTTCCCTATACTTTTTCTTTCTTCTTCTTATTGACTGCTGGTCTTGCACTTTTCCCGAACGATTTGCAAGCCAAGCAAGTTTGTCGTCTGATTGCACCGAGATGCAATACAGGTATCGGGCCTCGGGGTATACCCCATTGCCCGGGTTTCCTCATGCCCCATTACTATGGGGCAGTCCTTTTCTTCACCTATTATATTATAGGTGGCTTTTTCTGTAACCGGAGTATCCGTAAGTGGTTAAGATTTTCCATAGTCATTTGACCGACTATGGAAAAATAGGAGGTTCTCTTGATAGTTTTTTCCGTAGTTATCCTACTACGGAAAAATGAGAGGTTATCCGGTTGAAAGTCAAAGTTGGCCTTTCAGCGGCATTGTGGGTTGTTACTCGACTCTCTAATCGATATAGAGAGGAGTTCTCTTGGAAGAGGTCGCCCGTCCGGTGGCCGAGTGTGCAACGGCGCGAAGCCGTTGAGGTGTTCGTGTGGCCCGTTGTCGGTACGGTCAAACATGCCGCGCGCCATCCGGGCCACGAAGTCGGTGATGCTCTCGACTTTTAAGTCGGCCGCCATTACGTCGTTCCGGACATAACGACCTGCTCCGACAATCGTCCTTAATGTCAGATTCTGTTGAGCCTGCAGTCGCCGCCTCTGGGTTATGCTCAGGAGCGCGTACCAGGCCGGAGCAGCGTAGGTGGTAATAGTCCGGAATCTTGTATATCCGGATCTTAGTCTTCAATGGTAATTTGGATGCCAGGACCGGACGGAGCATCGCCCGCGCACATCTGGCTTTGCGGACGACGAAGTCGACGTGCGCAGTCATGCGCAGCGCCCGGTCGATCCGGCACCCAAGGTAAGTCACGGCCTTCTCATACGCTATCTCCTGGCCGTTGAGAGTCAATGGTGGTGGTAAATTCCTGAGGCGACGAGTGAGCAGAGCGGTTGTCTTACCAACGTTGACAACCATCCTCCACTCATTTAGCCAAGGTGGCAGCAGGTCCAGCAGACGCTGCATTTTGGCAGGGGCTATATGGGCTCTTCTGGTGTGAGATAGGCGCTATCGTCCGCATATAGCGCCAGCTCAACGTCGTCCTCCCATTCTTGCAGCCTGCCTGCCAATGTAGGTATATCGTTGGTATAAGCCGCGTACAGGACTGGAGACAAACAGCTGCCCTGTGGAACGCCGGCTCTGATGGATTTTGTTGCGGACTCGGCGTTCTCTATGCAGACGTAAAACTTCCTGTCTTCCAGGAAAGACGCCATTAACCGCAACATAGCAGGGGGGACACTGGTCTGCTCATGTAGTTTATATAATAATCCGGAGTGCCACACCCGGTCGAACGCCTTCTCGATGTCGAGAAAGACGCCCAACGATATGCGGCCGCGATTGTACTCTGCCGCAAGCAGGTGCAGCACTCTAGTCAGCTGTGTGACTGTAGAGTGACCCCTCCTGAATCCGTGCTGCTCCGCCCGAAGTTGGATGCACGGACGGAGACGTCTTAGCAGCAATCTTTCAAACAGTTTAGCTATGTGTGGTAATAGAGTAATCGGCCTGTAGCTGGAAGCTTTACGCCTGTCCTTCCCGGGTTTCGGCAAGACGATAATTTTGCCTTTTTTCCATTCCTCCGGGAAGTGGGATGTCCGCAATATCCCATTGTAGAGTCGACCAATCTCTACTAGGACTCTGTTGGGCAGCTGTCGGAGTGCAGCGTTGGTAATCCTATCGTGCCCAGGCGCCTTCCTCGGTTGCAGGCGGGTTACTGTCCTCCGCAGTTCAGCGGGGGGAGATGAACCACTCTCCTGCAAGAGGTGGCGCGGGCGACGACAGGAACTCCTGTACGCGACTCTCCTTCCGGGCATGAAGCTCCATGAACTCCGCACTCGCTGGGTTCGGCATAAATTGCCCCTCGAAGTGCTCTCCCAGGATATCCGCTCTGCCCTTGGCATCATAGCAACGTTCGCCCACACTGTTGGTCAGTGGGCAAACGGGAGGTCTAGTTTTGGTCAGCTGTCGGTTCAGTTTATAGAGCGACGCATCATGCTCATCCGCCTTCCATATGCGCCGCTCCCAGGCCTCCCCTCTGTAGGCCTGAACTGCCACCGACAGCTCCTCCGATACGGTGTTTAATTGCGTTTTTAATCTAGGACAGCGAGTACGCGCCCAAAGCTTTCTCAGCGCTCTTTTGCGCTTGATCTGCACGCTTATCTCACGCGGCAGATCGTCACGCCTTGCTGTTATCGGGACGATCGTAGAGGCCGCGTTGAGGGCCTCTTGGATGTTTTTAGTAATTCTAGTAGCAGCGGCCTCTATGTCGTCCGCTGTGCTTATAGGCATGTGTGCTGGAGGTCTCGCTTGCAGGTGTTGTGTATAGCGCCTCCAGTCTACACGTGTCTTGGTTGCTCTGGGCGGCGTAGTCACCGCCTTTGTGCCAAGGGTTATCAGAATCGGGAGGTGCTGTGAGCTCAGGTCGTATAGCATCTCTACCACTACTGGGTAGTTGATGTTCCTGGAGAGCACGATGTCCAATACATCCGGATATTTCCGTACGGGATGTGCGTTGGCTCCTCGGGACCTAAAACGTCATAGTTGTTGTTTTCTGCATCTTCATAAAGTTCACGACCCGGCGGGGTGATCACTCTGGACCCCCACGCCGGGTGTTTGGCGTTTAGGTCCCCGGCGACGATAGTGGGCGTGTCGCCTTCCATTATTGTCCGGATGTCTGAGGGGCAAAATGGAGTCCCTGGCGGGCGGTACGCTGCGTAGATCCTAAGTTCCTCGCCCGCCGCCTCCATTTTTATGCCGATAGAACGCATTGACTGGTATGATGGTAATTCCAGTTCCTGATGGAGGATGTCCCTCCTCACCAGAACTGCCGTCCCTCTATAGGCAGCCCCTTGAGCAGTGACCTCGTCCCTTCTGTACAGGTGGTAGTTGGGCAGCTTTATGTGCGTCCTTGGATTGAGCTTCGTCTCTCCCAGCAAGATGACGTGGAGATCCTGTTGCTGGGCAACTGTGCGGAGTTCATGCAGCTTCTGCTGTATACCGTCCGGGTTCCAGTAAAGGAGGCGCAGGTTACTGTCCTCCGTAGTGCCGCTAGGAGGTTTGCCAGCGCCTTCATGATGGCTGTGATTGGGTCTGTCCCGGTCCTGATGTCTGTCAGGACTTGCATGCCGACCTCGATGGCAATACCAACCAGACGCTGGATTGCGTCTGCTGTTTCGAGGCCGGCAGTAGGTGTTCTCCTATAAGAAGGCGTTGGCAATTGTCTCGGGCGTTGGGTGTCCTGGGTTTGCTCACTGTGTATTTGGGTAGGGCGCGCTCGTCCAGTAGAGCGGGCTCTGCGCTCAGCCCTTTCCGGCACTCTACCCATACTCCTGGTTCTCTCCCTGGTAACCTGCGCCTGTGAGGCTACTGGTGCAGTTGGTGTCGGGGTAGAGGTGACAGCCTGAGGAGGCTGCGACTTCTTCCTGCTCTTCTCCCGCCTCCTCTTCTTGGGGGGTTGCCGTTCTGTGGCAGGATTGGCGGGGGGCTGTAGAGTCGCCCCGGTGGTTGCCCTTATCTCTATGGGTTCCACCGTTTCTTTAGGTGTTACGGGTGGGGGGGGGGCTGGTTGTCTGCCCTTCCCCGTGATGGTGGCCCACCCGTCTTGCTGAATGGTTACAGCTTTCGGGCGACTCTGAGGGGGGCTTTTTAGGGGCCTCCGGGAGTAGCCCCGGCAAAGTTATCCCCTGCCTCCTTGCAGTCCTCCTCAGGACTGGACAGCGGCGGTCATTTGCCGTGTGGTTTTTTCCACAGTTGGCACATGTTGGTTGTTCCTCTCTACCCCGTGGGCAAAGGCTTGCAATGTGCTCCCCGGCACAGCGCACGCATCTCACTGGCCTGAAGCAGTTTGCGGATGCATGTCCGAAGGCCTGGCAGCGGTGGCATTGAGCCGGTCCTTGCTTTCCTTTGCCAGGCCTCGATGACTACCCTCTCATAAAGAGGAGTTCGTCGATTTTGTACAGTTCTTGGAGCTGCTCCAGGCTCAGGTGGTCAAACTGGGCAAAGTAGATGCAGCCAGGTCTGCTTCTACGCGGTGGGATTGCTTTGACGTATTTGACTGGGAAGCCTTTTGCCCTAATAGCCTCCTCTATGTCCTTGGTGTCCGTGCCCATTGGTAGACCCCGGATGCCCACTTTAGTGGGCTTGTCCTCCTCCGGGGTATAGCAATACCACGACAATGTTGGTACTTCCTTAGTCAGCTCAATCATGTAGCGTTGGACTGTCCTGAATTCGTTCGCGCTTTGCGGTGTGAACCTCACGCCTTTCCCGAATGGACGGGCATTTAAGGGGTGGCCCAACATTCTGTTGAGCTCCTTAAAATGCCTCGTCCAATCCGGTAGGCATTCAGCCACTATGGGCGGGTAGCGGGTCTTGTCTTGGTCGGCAGGCTTCTCAGTTGGCACTGCCGCCGGAGGTGGTCGCGGTACTGCTGGTGCAGCTACCATATGGGCATAACTGGTAGATGGCCGTTGGCCATCGTCCTGTGGAAGCCCGGACGGATTTGTCGTTGCCACCGGCGAGGACCGGCCGGCGGATGCAGCGAGGGTGGCATATGTGGTGGACCCCCCAACTGTAGGATTCTTCACCCCCCCTGCTCATACTGGGCCGAATCTCGGCTTCGTCGATCCGGAGATATGGAGCGGGGGGGGGGGGAGTTGCGGTGGAGATGGTGATTTGGGTGGTGATCTTAACACCTTCTTCGGCGTCACCCGATGGTGATAATCGTCATCCTCCTCCGATATGGACGGTGCTTCATCGGAGGACAGTTGGGAGCCAATCCTTTGCCTCTTTTCAAATAAAGAGGCTTCAGTCTCCGGTGGTGTGTGGCGTCTAGCCGTTTTCACTGCCCGCTGCTGTTGGGGCGATGGTTCTTGCCTGACCGTATGCTCAGATACGGCCGGCGTGAGCGCAACGCCCGGTGCGGGCTCTTTCCGTGGCGAGACGGGTTTACGTTGGGGTATCTGTGAAAAGGAGGACACGACCCTCGTGCGTTCCGGGTTCGACAGATCCCTCACAACCAGTGGTCGATCCAACACACCTTTTCTTTTGTCTGGTGGTTTTCTTATTGAAGGGGGTGGCTCCCCCTTATCCCTACCTGACATGTTACTAATCCTAACAACGTCAGTCGAACTCTAAAAGGCCCTATCTAAAATATGGTGATAAAAAGTTTATGGCTATCAACACTTTGGGCACTGCCTACCCCTTTTGTACACCAAAAGGGTTGGGGGAAGTGCAACGGTGGCACTTTATGACGCGACTAGGCACAGGATGCTCGGAGCGCATAAAGTGCCCAAGAATCACCTAGGGGCCGGTGACCTCGACGCCTCACGGAATCACGGGACTCAACGTTCGGCGGAGTATGTCGTACCGGCGGTCATTTACAGCCACTGATAACTGCAAGCAACGCACACCTAGGAGATCCTTAACGATTTGTATGTTGATTGTCGTCTTCACGCACAGATGTACGTGTAGGTATCGGGCCTCGGGGTAGCCCCCATTGCCCGGGTGTCCTCATGTCCCATCACTATGGGACAGTCCTTGTTGCCTATTCAGGCATAGTGTGGTAAATCCGGTTTTTCCGTAATTGGTTAATTACGGGAAAAAAAGTGGTTATCTAATATAGACAAAGTGGGCCTTTCAGCGGCATTGTGGGTTGTTACTCAACTCTCTAATCACATATAGAGAGGAGTTCTCTTGGAAGAGGTCGCCCGTCCGGTGGCCGGGTGTGTAACGGCGCAAAGCCGTTGAGATGTTCATGTGGCCCGTTATCGGCACGGTCAAACATGCCGCGCGCTAACCGGGCCACGAAGTCGATGATGTTCTCGATCTTCAAGTCCGCCGCTATCACGTCGTTCCGGACGTAGCGACCTGCTCCGACGATCGTCCTTAGAGTCAGATTCTGCTGGGCCTGCAGTCGCCGCCTCAGAGGGTCGCTCAGAAGTGCGTACCAGGCCGGTGCAGCATAAGTGATGATGGTCCGGATATACATCTTGTATATCCGGAGCTTAGTTTTTATAGGCAGTTTGGATGCAAGTACCGGCAAGAGCGTCGCCCGCGTACATCGGGCCCGGCGGACGACGAAGTCGACGTGCGCGGTCATGCGCAGCGTCCTGTCGATCTTGCACCCAAGATAAGTTACAGCCTTCTGGTACGCAATCTCCTGGCCGTTGAGGGTCAGCGGAGGTGGTAAATTCCTGAGACGGCGAGTGAGCAGAGCGGTCGTCTTACCAACGTTGACGACCATCCTCCACTCATCCAGCCATGGTGGCAGCAGATCCAGCAGACGCTGCATCTTGGCAGTGGCTATGTGGGCTCTTCTGGACGAGGTGAAATAGGCGCTATCGTCCGCGTATAGCGCCAGCTCGACGTCGTCCTCCCACTCTTGAAGCCTGCCTGCCAGTGTAGGTATGTCGTTAGTATAAGCCGCGTACAGGACTGGTGACAAACAGCTGCCCTGTGGAACGCCGGCTCTGATGGTTTTTGTTGCGGACTCGGCGTCCTCTACGCAGACGTAGAACTTCCTGTCTTCCAGGAAAGACGCCATTAACCGCAACATAGCAAGAGGGACACTGGTCTGTTCTTTCAGCTTATATAGAAGTCCTGCGTGCCACACCCGGTCGAACGCCTTCTCGATATCGAGAAAGACGCCCAACGATATGCGGCCACGATTGTACTCTGCCGCAAGCAGGTGCAGCACTCTGGTCAATTGTGTGACTGTAGAGTGACCCCTCCTGAATCCGTGCTGCTCCGCCCGAAGTTGGATGCACGGACGGAGACGTCTTAGCAGCAATCTTTCAAACAGTTTAGCTATGTGTGGTAATAGCGTGATCGGCCTGTAGCTGGCAGCTCTACGCCTGTCCTTCCCGGGTTTCGGCAAGACGATGATTTTGCCTGTTTTCCATACCTCCGGGAAGTGGGATGTCCGCAATATCCCATTGTAGAGTCGACCAAGCTCTACTATGACTTTATTGGGCAGCTGTCGGAGTGCAGCGTTGGTAATCCCGTCGTGCCCCGGCGCCTTCCTCGGTTGCAGGCGGGTTACTGTCCTCCGCAGTTCAGCGGGGGAGATGAACCACTCTCCTGCAAGAGGCGGCGCGGGCGACGACAGGAACTCCCTGTACGCGACTTTCCTTCCGGGCATGAAGCTCCATGAACTCCGCACTTGCTGGGTTCGGCATAAATTGCTCCTCGAAGTGCTCGACTAGGATATCCGCTCTGCCCTTGGCATCATAGCAGCGTTTGCCCGCATTGTTGATCAGCGGGCAAACGGGAGGTTTGGTTCTAGTTAACTGCCGGTTCAGTTTATAGAGCGACGCATCTTGCTCTTCTGCCTTCCTGATGCGCCGATCCCAAGCGTCGCCTCTGAAGGCCTGGACTGCAACCGACAGTTCCTCCGAGATGGTGTTAAGCTGGGTCTTTAATCTAGGGCAGCGAGTACGCGCCCAGAGCTTTCTTAACGCTCACTTGCGCCTGATCTGCACGCATATGTTAAGCGGCAGATCGTCTCGCCTAGCTGTGATCGGGACGATCGTAGAGGCCGCGTGAAGGGCCTCCTTGATGTTATTAGTGATTCTGGTTGCAGCGGCCTCTACGTCGTCCGCTGTGCTTATCGGCTGGTGTGCTGGAGGTCTCTGCTGCAGATGTTGACAGTAGAGCCTCCAGTCGACACGTGTCTTAAACGCTCTGGGCGGCGTAGTCACCGCCTTCAGGCCAAGGGTTATCAGTAACGGGAGGTGCTGTGAAGGTAGGTCGTACAGCACTTCTACCACTATCGGATAGTTGACGTTCCTAGTGAGCACGATGTCTAATACATCCGGATGCCTCCTTGGGTCAGTAGGAACGTGAGTTGGTTCCTCGGGACCTAGAACGTCGTACTGGTTCTTTTCAGCGTCTTCATATAGCTCACGACCCGGCGGGGTGATCACTCTGGACCCCCACGCCGGGTGTTTGGCGTTCAGGTCCCCGGCGATGATTACAGGTGCATCGCCTTCCATCACTGTCCGGATGTCTGAGGAGCAGAATGGAGTCCCTGGCGGGCGGTATGCTGCATATATCCTTAGTTCCTCGCCCGCCGCCTCCATTCTTATACCGATTGAGCGCATTGTCTGGTAGGATGGTAATTCCAGCTCTTGATGGACGATGTCCCTCCTCACTAGAACCGCCGTCCCTCTATAGGCGGCCCCTTGAGAAGTGACCTCGTCCCTTCTGTAGATGTGGTAATTTGGCAGCTTTATGCGCGTCTTTGGATTTAATATTGTTTCGCCCAGCAGTATAATATGTATATCCTGTTGCTGGGCGACTGTGCGGAGTTCATGCAGCTTCTGCTGTATTCCGTCCGGGTTCCAATAGAGGAGGCGCAGATTACTCTCCTCCGTAATGCCGGGCTAGAAGGTTTGCCAGCGCCTTCATTATCGCTGTCACTGGGTCTGTCCCGGCTCTTATGTCAGCCAGGACTTGCGTGCCGACGTCGATGGCAATACCAACCAAACGTTGGATTGCATCTGCTGTTTCGAGGCCGGTGGTGGGTGTTCTCCTATAAGAAGGCGTTGGCAATTGTCTCGGGGGTTGGGGCTCCTGGTTTTGCTCTCTTTGCTTGTGGGTAGAGCGCGCTCTACCAGTAGAACGGGCTCTATGTTCGGATAGAGCCCTTTCTGGCATTCTACCCACGCTTCTGGTTGTCTCCCTCGTAATCTGCGCCTTAGAGGCTACTGGTACGTTTGGTGTCGGGGTAGAGGTGACAGCCTGAGGAGGCTGCGACTTCCTCCTACTTCTCTCCCGCCTCCTCTTCTTGGAGGGTTGCCGTTCAGTGGCAGGATTGGCGGGAGGCTGTAGAGTCGCCCCGGTGGTTGCCCTGGTCGTTGTGGGTTCCACCGTTTCCTGGGTTGCTACGGGTGGGGGGGGGGCTGGTTGCCTGCCCTTCCCGGTGATGGTGGTCCACCCGTCCTGTTGAATTGTAACAGCTTTCGGGCGACTCTGAGGGGCCTTTTTGGGTGCCTCCGGGAGTAGTCCCGGCAAGGTTATCCCCTGCCTCCTCGCAGTCCTCCTCAGGACTGGGCAGCGGCGGTCATTTGCCGTGTGGTTTTTACCACAATTGGCACATTTCGGTTCTTCTTCTCTACCCCGAGGGCAAAGGCTTGCAATGTGCTCCCCGGCACAGCGCACGCATCTCACTGGCCTGAAGCAGTTGGCAGAGGCGTGCCCGAAGGCCTGGCATCGGTGGCATTGGGCTGGTCCTGCTTTTCTTTGCCAGGCCTCGATGACGACCCCTCTCATGTAGAGGAGCTCGTCGATGTTGTATAGTTCCTGGAGCTGCTCCAGGCTCAAGTGGTCCAGTTGGGCAAAGTAGACGCAGCCAGGTCTGCTTCTACGCGGTGGTATTGCCTTCACGTATTTAATGGGGAAGCCTTTTGCCCTTATGGCCTCCTCTATTGCTTGGGTATCCGTGCCCATTGGTAGACCCCGGATGCCCACTTTAGTGGGCTTGTCCTCCTCCGGGGTATAACAGTACCACGACAGTGATGGTGTTTTCTTTTCAACTCAACCATAACCGCTGTACTGTGCGGAATTCAGCACTACGCCTTTCCCAAACGACGGGCATTTATGGGGTGGCCCAACATATTGTTGAGCTCCTTGAAATGCCTCGCCGAGTCAGCCACTATGGGGTAACGGCCCTTCTCCTGGTCGGCAGGCTTCACTGAGGCGGCCGCCTGGTGGTCGTGGTACTGCTTTGCAAGAAAAATCTATTTACTGAACTACCTCGAAGCTAAACGCGAAAGTGAGCCGCGCCATTTGTGCGCTTGCGCAACTCAATTACATCAATTTCTACTATCACTCTCTCACGGTTTGCTCAATAACTTTATTTGTATAAGACATACATTTATACAATTTACTTATAAAGATAGCACAAAGAAATATCTATACTGCGATATACATTACATTTTCATATCACATAAAAACCTTTATTTATTTAAAAAAATATGCTTATTTTACTCATATGTTCAAAGTTGGAATTTCTTAAATATTTAACATAGAAAGTTAAAACAATATTTTCCACTTGAAATTATACATATCTTAACTAATACAATAGTTTAATTTACATTTTCTCTATACATTTCACTATTAAAACACTTTTAAATTTCTTACACAAAACTATCATTATTTCACTTATTCACAGGAATTTTTACATAAAATAACACAGAATTCACCTCTTTTACACGCACAATCAATCTGAAATGTTTTACAAGCCATTTTACATAAATTGCTGAAATTTGCAAATATTTAAATTTCTACATATTTGGCCTCCTAAGTACGTGGCTAGCGTGCGTCTATGAACTCACACTATTTGAACAGCTAACTTTTGCACGGCTATCGACTATCAGTAAAAATGGAAAGTTTAGTTACACTAATATCAACAATACTAGGTGATTAAATGATTCTACACAATTCTCAAACGTTGAAAACTATTTCTAATCAGATTCTTATCAGTTATCATGTTTCTTATCAAACAATATAAGTGAATGTTTTCATAAATCAATCATAGAAAATAGGCATTTGTTTTCATACAAAACATATCAAACTCATATAAGACAATACTTATGCAATTAATTTCCATTAATTCTACTAATGCACAGCGATCATCTCGACCGGGGAACCTGGTCTCTAACTTTATTTTAATATTTCTTTAAATTAACATTATTGGAAAGATGATTTCAACCGGGGAACAAATCCGGTAACATAATTTATATCTTAAAATTGCCTATACGAATTTATTAAGAGATATTACTAAGAAAACGATAAACTATTCCGGCCTGGGAGTCGAACCCAAGACCTTCATATCATTAATTCGATATTTCTTTAAGATTCAACTAAGCATTTTCTTATCGGAATATTGTTGCTTGATAATTTGCTTTTTAGAAGCTATTCGTAATCGGTTAACTAATAAATTGAAATATTCTTATAGGCGCGTCGCCAACAGTAGGAAAGGATTTGTATCATGGAATTCCTGCTTACACTTTTCGAAATATATCCTGTAGAATACGGAAAAGCTAGCTATTTTGCAGCTGTGCACGAGACTGGTAGGATCAGCTTTAAGCTGATTCAGGTCATTAACAAGCCTCATAGCACATCATTCCATTAAGTCCAAAGATGCATTTTGCAGCACCAGCACACTCATAGTAGCAATAGTTGCACAATGCACGACTGGACTTGTAATTTATATCTTAGTTTAAGCAGCTAAACTGGCGTGAAATACTTTTGCAAGGACTATAGAAAAGTAATTGTTTAAAAATAATACTCTCAGATTTCGTAAAAATATTTTCGCAAAAATAGCTTTATTATATATTTAATTGCTTAAGTTTAATGCTACGTTTAATGCTTCGTATCTTTTCTACCCGGGGTATAAACTGAAACACTCCTTTGTGCCTCGGGCTGGAGTTTACGTATACGTCAGAGAGGACATCTGTTGTCGACGCCTCGGCAGTCTTGAAGGTTCGGACCTGTTCATCCTTTGGCTACGCGTAGATAGCGACGACCATCCCTGCGTCTATATGTGCCTTTATAGATCCCATAGCGGTAATGCCGACACAGACCGACTCATCGACCACGTCCAAGTGGCTGCAAACTCCGTGCTATAAACAGGTCCCATCTGCAAAGATTGTGATGCTTGATGATTTTAATATAAATATAGATTTACCAAAAAAGCCAGCTCTAATGAGGCTTCCTCCACTCACGGCCTCTGCATTTTTTAGATAGAAAGCATGGGCCAGGACCGTTTCCCCTTCCATATGTACATATAGACATAAACCACGCTGAATGGCTTGGTCCCCGTTTAACCGCTCGTGATTTGTTTAAAATTTTGCATTTTGCTTTGGCATATTATGGTCTGACACAACTGGTTACCTCGCCTACGTGGATCCCAGGTGTGAAAAACCATGTACCTTTCCTGTTGGACCTTCTGCTTACCTATCATTTGGACAGATATCCGGTCTCCGTCTATTCCCCTCTTGGCTCCTCGGACCATTGTCTGATCCGGAATACGGTCCCACTCACGCTTCCTCCGCGTTTGCGTTCTGCAGGTTGTCGCCGTGTTTGGCATTATAGGTTAGCCGATTAGGACGGCCTGGCCTGGGCTGACACATCGATGTCTCGGTATACAAATACTAGCGCTCTTAAAAATAAGTATAGTTCTGCGTCCAGGTCCTTCAAAAGTGTCATTGACAAGGCAAAGTCAGAGCACATAGGCAGAATTGGCGAGAAACTGGTTCAACTTACTTCGGAAACCCGTGCATTCTGATCTCTCACCAAGACTATCCAAGGGAACTTCTGTCAACCATCTCTCTCATCTCTGTACAGGGAGGACGACTCACTGGCCCATGCCGCAAAGGACAAAGCCGATCTGCTGAGCTCTCTCTTTGCGTCCATTATAACTCTTGATGATGGGGGGAACATATCGCCGACCATCCAGCGGTGTGTGCTCCATGCTGCGCTGTTTACCCAGCGCTCGGTATGCATAGCACTCTTCTCCCTGGACGTCAACAAGTCGAGTGGGCCTGGTGGCGTCCCTCCAATTGTGCTGAAGACGTGTGCTCAGGAGTTGGCACCGGTTTTAACGCGTTTTTTCCGGTACTCCTAATAGGCGTAGTCCCGAAATCATAAGAAGACAACTTTAGTGCAACGATCGCTAAAAAAAGCTACCGCTTAGACCCGTCTAACTACAGGTCTTTCGCTATCGCCTCCTTGTTCTCCAAAATAATGGAATCCATTATAATCTGTCAGCTCATGAGGTACACCAGCTGGTTAGTGACCGCCAGTACGGTTTCCGTGGGGGTCGCTCAGGCGCTTCTCACGAAGCTTCCTACTTTTGGGCTTCCCGAGTAATTGTGCAATTGGATCTCCAGTTTTCTTGCAGATTGAAACATCAAGGTCGTAGTAGATGGTGCATGCTCCGATTATATGCCCACTAACGCTGGTGTTCCACAAGGCTGCGTTCTGTCACCAACGCTGTTTCTTCTGCATGTCAATGATATATTGCTAACCGATAACACTAATTGCTATGCGGACGACAGCACTGGTGATGCTTTATACACCGGCCGTGCCAATATTTCTCGGGAAAACGTCGCCGAGTAACGGGACAAACTTGTGTCTGAGACTTTGTTAAACAAAGCCTCGGACTGGGGCACTGGGACCGGGACTGCAAATCCCTTAGTATAGCAGTTGCTTATGGGCGGCGGTAATCACTTAACATCCGGTGGGCCGTATGCTCGTTTGCCCCCTCTTCTATAAAAAAAGCTCTGATTTGACAACTTGTGACTTCTTTTTATTCCCTTAATAAAAAACAAAACAGGTCGAAGGGATACAGTGTTTTTCGCAGGGAAGATGCAGGAGCGGAGTTTGAGCAGACAGTAAAAGTGTCTGAGGTAGACTGAAAAAAAGTGCTTAACGATGAAAAAAGACAAAGAACATTTCAAACCACGCAAAGATGACAGTTTATAAGAAAAATGAAACATGAATGATTTTATTACAAGTATTTTAAAAATCAAACTTTTATTTTAGGTTAGCAAAACTTTCTGAGTGGCCCACGTTTATATAAAGTTCAAAAAGTTAAAGTAAAGGTATTAACCCTTGCGCTGTCCCATGAATCATAATATATGAACATATTTGGATTGTTTAACTATTGTGGCTGTTTCGTGGACAGGGAAACCGTTAAGCGTTTAAAGTAATGATAAACTTTGATAATTGAGTTTTTAATTAAAAAAGAAACGTTTAAGTGCTTTTTAGCTTAGAAAGTGTAATTGTAGTTAAAAAGTTTAAATATTGAAAGAGTACCTTCCACTGCCGTGTTAAAGTTTACAGCCTATATACGTTCCACAGCTGGGCACAATCCTCCTCTCCTTTCTGAGAGGGTTTTAGGGCAAGGAAGTGGCAAGTGTTCGCCACGCCACCCTAATGCGTGTTGGAAAATTTCACATGTCTTTAAAATAATTATTTCCTTATTTCACAGACATGCAGGTTTCCTCATGTTTTCCTTCACCGCCGAGCATGTGGTAAATCATTACTTAAAATTGAAATTAACGATTTCATTTTTATTATTATCATTATATTTATACAGATTGCTCGTGTACTGTGGAAACCTACAGCAAGCGTTAACCGTCTGAGCTACCTCGGCTCTTGGCCTTCGCTCACGTATATATTATGAATTAAATATATTTTAGAAGGTATATCTTATTTATTAATACCTAGGTCTACTGCGTTTTAATGATTGCTTCTTTTAAAAACAGTTTTTTTCTACTGTTTATTTATTTAATTTACCATTACTGTTACAGTTACCGCCTATAAATTTACTGCTGATTATTGATTCCCTAGATTGCCACAATATCCTCTATATTTGCCACAGTTGCCACGCTAGGCAAGCGGATTTAAACCGCAGTTTTTTTATTATTCCTTGTTTTTACGAAGACGCTGTATATATGGGGGTAGTAGATAATCTCACGCGGTACACCGCCTCTACTCCGTGTATGTTTCATTTACTTTCCTTTCATTGGTCACATACAATACGGTAAATACAAATGAACAAATAAATAAGCGCTTCCGTATAGTAAAACATATAAATTAACACAGAACCGCAAATATCCGTAACATTTACAAAACCGCAGAATATGTAATTAGAAAATGATACATATTACCCCAAACCAAACCATTCTCCATGTAATCTTTTTGGAATATAATATTTCACTCGCATATATATTTGCATATATTTTCAAACGTGGTAGAGCCTCGCTGCAGCTATACTATTGTAGCACGAAAGGGTTGGCTCGACCGGGGTAGGACCACGCTCTCACAGAATACCATTGTAAAATAGCAGCTTAATGCTGCTGTGTTTCTTATGGTGACTGTAGAGCAACGGAGAAACTTTTTACTGGAAACGAGGCATTCCACCTTAATCCTTAGGGGTGACACGCATCTCCATTTTATTTCTTAATTGAGGATAAATGTAGATGTCTACGGCCACAGCCTCCACTTACCATACACTTGGACTGTGTACTCGTTTCCCACCCTTTTTTGTAGAAACAATATTTTTTGAACTAAAATGTAATTTAGATACACATATTTGATTAAAACGATTTTTACGATAACGTAGGTTTTTTTATTTAATCAACAAGATATACTTAATATCATCTTGGGCGTTTTTATATAAATTTCATTAGATTGACCCGTAATGTGGGGGTGTTGTGTATTGTGTACGTACATGTTAGGGGCATCATATATGAAAACAAGAATAGCTTCTTGTAAAAATTTTATATTTTTTTCTAATATTAGATTTTCTTGGTTATTTCAAGGTTTGTAATATCAAGTTTAGCGACTGTAATAGCCAATATATATGTACATGACTTAACTCCAAACTTACTTTTTACTTTACTTTTTTTTTACTTATTTATATCTTTTAATCAAGCTTATCAACCTAGCCCATAGGTATGAAAGTATTGACGAATTGCCAACAAATCAATCTGGAAATAAATGTTTCCAAGTAGGATCCTGATTAGCTAATAAGCCATGCAGATGCTAGCGGCTTAGGACAATGTCATATAATCGTCTTAAGAGAAAGTCTATTTTAAAAAGCTGGCCAGGTAGGTCTTTTCTGACCTTTCCAACGACTCTTAGTATTCTCTATTAAAAAATCCTGAAATTCACAATAAAAATACTGAGGGTCACTTATAGGTATGAACCCTATTTTTGATCTCTTAATTTGGAGCAAGCAATACACATTTGCAAAATTGTATTAAAATTGGTTAAGCGGTTTCGGAGATTAGCGTGAAAAAACATCGTGACACGTGCTTATCGTGCACCTAATGGTAAGTGTCTACTGCGGCCCTTTGACCCTAGTTGTCAAGAATCAAAATGAAATGCTTAACAGCCCCTAATGCTGGTACGTTTAAAATCCGAATACAAAAGTGAACGGATGCAGAAATAGTTAAAAGGAGGGAATCAACCCAGATAGATTCTAGAAAGGAAAGCCCAGTAGCGTCAACCTAAGGCTTCTAATGCGCGCATCAAGCTGTACGAAACCCTTGAAAATGGAGAATCGAACTTAATCCCGATAAAAGCAATGCTATTATGTTTAACACGAAAGCTTGCTATAAGAATTTACTCTTTAGACTTAAACGAAACAGGAAAGTTACAATTACCTTCTGCAATAGCCCAAACTCTTGGGCTATTGCAGAAGGTCGATTGTAACTTTAAATGCAATAAGCTTCACTCCTCACATTAAAGCTGTTACAAATAATACGAAATTTATACTAATATATCGCCTGTTCGCTTTAACCTATAAACGCAGTTAACTTTAAGACACAAACTGCATCTTTGCATCTTTACAAAAAGAGAGATACGCAGCTGTGTTCTTCGCCCACAATCATCCTCATCGTCTTCGGCAACTTCAAGTAGTCCAAAATAAATGCTTACAACGAATCACAGGAGCTCCTTTATATGTGAGAAACGCGGATCTCCACCGCGATCTCTGTACATTGCCATCTCCATTGCAATCTTTGCAATCGATAGCTCGTAATTCCTCTAACTTACCAACTTTAACTCTAACTAAAACCCGCCGGTCCTATAAACCAATAATATACACTTTTCGAAAAAAAAAATACTAAAGGAACAGTTAATGCCATCAAAACGTAACCTTGAAAAAAAAACAAGTCTCGCAATATAGTTCTTCTACCGTTAAAAGTTGTGAGATCCATGTAATACCAAGTCGGTTAACTTATTCAGTTTGACTTATGTTTTGATGGCATCTCATATCTTTTTGTAGATAAGATAGTCCTACATTTTTCCTTTCCGGTACCTTCTACTTCTTGAAAACCATCAACGTTTTTTTTTTTTTTTGCGCCCGAAGCAATTAAAGGGCTACCCTATACGTAGGGAGGCGGAAAATGCATTGAGGGGATCACTGTCCTACCGGGGACCCTAAGTGATACCCTCTAAAAACAGCCTTTGGGGACAGGCAGCCGGCTGATCAAGCTGTATTGTGCCTTATCATGAGCGACCCTCTTTTGGGAAAAGAGGGCGCAGGCGGCTAAGTGCCGCTGAGGGAGTGCCTACGAAGGCAAATTAATGTTAGTTATTACAATAATTTAATTTAATTAAAGTTGGCCTGAGCCGCCAGGAGACAGTTCAGGTCGTTTGACAGTTTATTAGGCGGGTCCGAGAGAGAGTTTCTCGGCCTGCGGACACGATAGCGAGAGGGGGGGTGGGGCTGCATAAGAAGCTGCCTCACGAATTAAATGGTTTGGGTGCGACTCTGAGGCTTTGAAGAAGTTCTCAGAGAGTTTTTTAAAAAATTGTTGAATTGTTGGGAGCTTTAAGTCCCGATGAAGGTCGGCATTACGGACGTACCAAGGTGCGTTCGCAGCTCGACGACAGAAGAGGTTCTGAACTATTTGGAGTTCATTTAAAATTTTAGGGTTTGCGTGGGCAAAGACGGGGCCCGCGTAGGACATGACTGGTCGTATACAGACCTTGTAAAGGGTACGCTTGTTTCGAAGGGACATTTTACTGTGTCGGCCCAACATACTGTTGAGCCTACTCAGATAAAATTGTGCGTGACGGGTTACTCTTTTGACGTGGGGCTTGAAAGTGAGCCCTGTGTCTAGAGAGACACCTAAATATTTGGCGGACGTATGCCAGGGGACAGGGGTCCCTAGCATACGTATTGGTGGAGTGTTTTTGAGACGGCGTCGTTTATAATCGAAGTAAACTGCGGAGCTCTTCTCCGGGTTCACATCGATGCGCCATTTTTTGAACCAAGCTCCTAGGTCATCAACTGACTTTTGGATCTTGTTCCGTATGAAGGGTAGTGAGACACCTTTGCAGTAGATGGCATTGTCGTCTGCGAAGAGGGAGAGTTGAACACCTTTCGACGGGATGGGAATGTCGTTGGTGAACAGGATGTACAGCAGAGGAGCAAGTACTGAGCCCTGAGGGACACCAGCCTTGATAGTTCGCTGTGAAGAAAGCGTGCCTTCGTGCCTAAAACGAAAGGTACGATGTTTTAAATAGGAGGCCACGAGACGAACTAGACGATCGGGGAGACCTATTTTGTAGAGCTTGTAGATGAGGCCTGTGTGCCAGACTCTATCGAAAGCTTTAGCTATATCGAAAAAGACCGCGATGGTCTTATGACGACGAGGATAGAAACCGCTGAGGATATATTCCACAATGCGGTGAACTTGTTGGGGACATGAGTGTTTGGCTCGGAAACCGAATTGATGGGGAATGATAAGAGGGTCGCCGTCTATGGGAAACAGATAGCGCCTCATACGCGTTTGGATGACTCTTTCGAAGAACTTGCCCATTGCTCTTCGAAAGAGCAATGGGCAAGCTCTTCGAAAGAGTTCCTCAGTTATATAGGTTGAAGCAGGCGTTGAAGATAATAGATAAAAAGGTTAACACCTGCTCAGGAAAGTGTTTTAGGGCTTGGTGGGAGATGCCATCCGCTCCCGGAGCCTTTTTGGGCTTAAGTCCTTTGATGAGGGATGAAATCTCATCATTGGACACAGAGATAGGTTCGGAGGCCGTAGGGGGTGAGTTCCAGCGGCGGACCTCATCCTCCACTGCCTGGACGTGAGAGGGGTCGACGGGTTGAGAACTAGGAGAGCATTGAGCGGCAATGCTATCTGCAAAGCACTCAGCCTTTTCCTCGTCCTCGAAGGCAACCGTGCCGTCGGGACGGGAGAGAGAGGGGGAGTGTGGGTGATAGCGTCTATGCGGAAGGCTCTAGCCATCTGATAGTACGCTGTGTGAGATGGAGAGATATTCTCCATGAGCTTACTCTTTTCGAGGTCTCGAAATTCAGAGAGGCGGAAGCGGAGTTCTCGTTGAAGACGATTGGCCGCGCGCCTATATTCGGGGGTGGGATATTTTGCTGCTCTTCGGAAAGCAGCTTTTTTGGCTTTTAATAGGTTGCTAATATGTAGGGGAAGCCCACTATTGTTAGCAACCGGGACGACCCTTTCGTTCTCCTTAAGGGAGGATTTAATAAGGGTGGAGAGTGAATCGACCGCGGTGTCGATTTTTTCGGGACTATCTAAGTCCGACGGTAGGGAGATGGTAGAGTCCTGTGAGTCCAAAGCTTTAGCTAGGGACTCCTTGAATCCCTTCCAGTTAGTGAAGGTTTTCGTGTGTGTTGGGGGAGGTGGCTGATGGCCAAGAATGAGGGAGACCGGTCGGTGATCTGATCCTAGATCGTCTAGTGTCTCGATTGCTCTGAGGTTGAGAGAAACTCCTTGGAGTAACGCAAAATCTAACACATCGGGGGGCGTGATCGGTGTTATAGGGAAAGTGAGTAACACCGAGAGGACTATGGACGGTAATATCAAGAGACTGCGTGATATCGAGCAGCATCTTGCCACTAGGGGACGTAGTGCGGCATGTCCATTCAGTATGCTTGGAGTTAAAATCTCCAAACATAATGACTGAATTGCCTAAAGATAAAATGGCCTCAAAATCTTTTTTGAGGGGATAGGTTCCTGAAGGGATGTAACAGGAGGCTATGAGGATGGACTGATGTCCAGTCATAGCTAGCCTGCATACCGTGGCTTCCATGTTGGTAAGCTGCGGAGTAGAAATGGGCGAGCAATGAAGTGTCTTCTTATAATAGATGGCCGATCCGCCGCCTCGGCGGTCGGGTCTGTCGTTACGAAGAAGAGAGAAGTTTTTAATAGAAAGGCCTCTAGTGTCCTTAGCTTTGAGATTAGTTTCCTGTAGGAGGAGGAAATCGACTTCACGATTCCGAAGAAGGAGCTTGAGCTCTGGGAGGTTGTTTCGCAAGCCGCGAATATTAAATGATACAAGCGATAAACCCTTAGGTTTGATACGACCGTGAGATCTTGGTAGGTTAATTTGCTCAGTCATTGAAGTTAAGTTAGTTAAGTTAACTTAACTTACAACGCTAACAGAAGGTTATTGTGTTCTGCAAGAACGAGGAGACGTTCTTGGGGGGACTTGGCCGCGCGCAGTTTGCGTGATACTACGGTTATTTCCCTAACATCGATATTCCTAATAGCGGAATATAGCGTATTGTAGTCGTCGATTGTGGGCTCTGCTTCATGTGCGTACGAGGTTGTCCGCGGTGGGTCTGCCTTTTTGGGCCCCCAGGGAAGGACTGGAGGCTGCATTGGCTTGGAGAAGCCCGGAGGGGGGCCGAATTATGCCCTGAAGGGGCCTAGGGGGACCCTGAGAGGGTCGAGAGAAGCCCTGGGTGGGCTGGGAAAGGCCATGACGGGGCCGTTGTTGGGGGGCCGGGAATGAGCGGTCATTCACCGGCGGTGGAGCTTGCCTACTGGGGCGAGGTTGAGGTGCGCGTGGGCAACCCTTGTAGTTAGCCGGGTGTCCTGTCTGGTTGCACAGGACACAAGCGGGCGGGGATTCGGCGTCTTTGGGCCGGGGACACTCTTTCGTGTTATGTGGTTCTAGGCACTTAACGCACCTGGGTGGGGCGGAGCAGTTGGCCGCCGCGTGACTATAAAGTTAGCAGCGGTGGCACTGCGCCGGGAAACCGGGCCTATGTGGGGGCTCTACCTTCACCCTCGACAGGCCACACACTGTGCGTACCTGCCGGAAGATGGCTTTAGCCTCCGGCACGTTCGATAGGATTACTAGGGCAAGGTTGTATCTCTTGCCCGTTCTGTTGTCCTCAAGGATTTCCTCGTTAGAGAACTCAAATGGGACGCCTCGGATGACGGCCCTGACTTTACGCTCTTCAGGGAGAGCGTACGTGTGGTAGGAGATTCGTTCGGCTGTGAATAGCCGGGTGATCTGACGGAAGTCCTCGATCGAGCTTGGGATGATTTTGATCGCCTCCCCGAGGTTGACGGCATGATCATACTTGATACCTGTGTCGTAGCAGGTTTTGGATAACTGGGTGAATTTTGCCTTGTCTCTTAGGAAGACAGGGGGCGGGACTTGCTTCTTAGCAAGGACTGGAGCACAACGAGAGGCTGGTTTGGTCGGTGTGGGGATGTCTAGTGACATCAGTGGGACGGCGGCAGCGCCGAGGGCTGCGGAGGTTGTGGGAGCGGCAGGGGCCACTGAAATAGGGGAGTGCGTTTTAACGCGGCGCGCTTACCGTTGCGCTTGGAGGTGACGGTGGTGAAAGTGGACTCCCCCGGTTCCATCGGAGTCAGAGGACTCCGATGAACCGGAGCCTGAAGTAGTGGCGGGCCTCTTCCGGGAGGTCGGCGCCGAGGACTCGGAGCATGCGTACTCCATTTCTAAGGGGGCAGATTCAAGGGGGGCAAAGGAGTTCCTCGTTTCGAGGTAAGACGCGATTACCGGCGGCGGAAGGTGTGCCTGAGGGGCAGGGAGGGTAGCCTGGGCGGCGATGGTGGCGATGGCGGCGAGGACCGTCTCATTGCCATTTAAACCGAATTGGTTAATGAGGGCGGCGAGGGACTCAGTGAAACTGGGTGTGGCCATTTTGGGTCAGTAAGCTAGGCTAGGTAAAGATGAGGACGGGTCCCTGTTCTCGGTAGAACAGGGACTAGATCGCGAGACGTACTACGACACACTATACACGTAATACAAGAATAACAAGAACACAAGAAAATAAAGGAGACAGTACAAAAAAAATGATAATGAAAATGAATTGAAAAATGAAAATGAAATGAAAAGTGAAAATGAAAAATGAAAAGCGGAAGTCAGTCAGACCTCCCTGCCCGAAGACAGGGGGGCAAGAACTGTAGCGTGAAAGTGACTCACCGGCAGCCTCGACGCTGTTCCGCGTGAGCAGGACAGCGGAGGCGCGTGAGATCGTGACAGCACTACCGTACTGTACGGGAGCGCGGACCACCTGGAGGCGACCGTCCGAGAACGATGCCGCCGGCGGACTGAGCACTGCGTCGGCGCTGTGCAGCGCGAGCGGGACAGCGGGGGCGCGAGAGCGGGAAGCACTACCGTACAGGAACGAAAGCGCGGACTACCTGGATGCTACCGCTCGGAAGCGATGCCACAGGCGTAATTGTGTGCCATCAACGTACCTATCTACACATATATATACAAATACACTGATTCATTCACTGCAAATGTAACTTTGTAATTATATATATTTATATGGGATTACAAAGTTATTTATGCAGTTAGTGTATCTAGAAAACTGGACCGAAATTAAAAAAATATTTTAGTTTTTCCTTTATTTCACTTAACACTAATTTTATTCTAAATTTGAAGCTTCTACGTCTGCTAGAAGTGCCTTAGAGTTTTAATGATCGGTCAGTCAGTGAGTGACAAAATTAAGAAATTTTGACTAGTTATACTCCTTAAACTACTAGTTCAAATTAAATGAAATTTGAAATATGTAATGTATATACAATTTGTACCTGGTTACTGAAATTTCAGGCTTCTAGTTTTATCCACTACGAAGTTATAGGGGTTCGAAAATGGCCTGAATTGCTTCGAGAAAAGTATGGTACGGCCGTGCCGCTTTTTTGTTCGACTTGGCGGGGGCACTGCCATGCCATGCCCCCAGATGATTTAAACGACTTTATCATTTAACATTTTTGCTTTACCTTGAAAGTGTATTGTTTTTTTTATTATTATAAGCCAGTGCTTGACTACTACGTTATGTTATATTTATATATAGAGATGACTGAGAACTTTTTGAAAAATTCTTCGTAATGTAGATGTACTAATATACGCATTTGTGCAAAATCTAGATCGATTATTATCTATTAACTAAAACAAATCCTGTGTAACAAAATGAATATGTCAGCAGAAAATTAATTGGAACACCGCTGCGCTGAGTCGACTACGTCTACGGCGACAATAGTCACTTACACTTACACAACACTAAAACACAATTTACGCTACGCTATAACGAACAAGCGACAAATCTAAAGAACAATGTCGCATTATTATTACACAATGAATGAGCTGTGGTTGTGTGAGAGTTATTTACATTTATTTAATTCAGTCCCAATTTTATCACATTTAGGTACTTGTAAGTAAATAAACAACAATTGGATTTTTAACATTTCTGTATTGGTTACATGTTGGCAGTACAAAATAATCTATCATTATAACTTATCTTGTGGTTAATATATTAGGGAATAGATAAGGTGACTCCCTTTTAGTGAATGGACTAGAACTTTATTAGAAAATTTCTAATAGGGTAGGTTCAATTATTCGAGAAAGCTTACTTACTCACATTTCAATCTTTGATAATGTTAATGTACGACAGAACCGTATGGCACAATATATTATACATTTTTATGACACTTTCTTTTATTCTTAAATTAAATAGAGTAATAATATCGCAAAGATGCTAAAATAAATCTAAAATAAGTGCGTTATGAGCTAGTCTACCCTTAGTTGTTTCATTGTAATTTATTGTCATTATGATGAAAAATTGCTGACGGTAAGCCTCCCCTAAAATAACACAAAACATGATCTCCTGTGACACTTAAATCCATTGACTTTCCGGTCGTTACTCTATTTAATGGAAGGCCGTCCTACACTAAGTACAGGTACGATAGTGCTGTTCGAAACTTTTTTTCTAGATCTGTTGTCAGTTCATCAAGTTATATTTTATTTATAGAAGGGCAGGAAAATGAACATGTGGCTCACCTGGTGGTAAGATACGACCGCCGCTAACAAACAACTACAAACCAGGGAGATTGCAGATGCATTTCCGGCCTTTTAAAAATGAGTAAACTCGTTTCTTGAAGGTTCCTAAGTCGTGTAGGTCCGGAATATCGCCGGTGGTATACGATCCCACTAAAACGTCGTGCATAAAAGAAAACTCCATGTCAATCGCACAGTAGTGGGTCGGATCCGGATGGTGAGGATGGTATCGTGAATTTTTTGCAACATATGACAAGCCAAGCAAGCAAGTAACTTTGTGTTTGCGTGTTTTTATGTGATTTGCAGCACTGTGGTATGACCTGCGTCAACTGTCAAACACTTCTGATAGTTACAACTTATATTTAACAGCCATGATCAGAAGCCATGATGAGAACAACCTGAATAGCCAACATCAACTGATGATGATCACCACCGCTATATAAAAACAACATAGTATATTTACTTGCCATATTTCGTATTATATTTCGTAAAAACAACTAGTGATATTGGCAACCAAACATCCAAACAATTAGATCGCGTAGTCTTCCAATTACAGCGTCTGAATCAATTCAAGATTCCATCACTAGCTAGATTAAACTGGGTGCGTTTGGCAGAAAAAAGCGCTAGCAAGCGCTTGTAAGTAAAATGGCGATCGTAAGCGGTAAGTGCTGTCAAATCGTAAGTAGCTATTTTCCTCTAGGACACGATGTTAGTTTTAACCGGGGAACCTAACCTAGTTTAAATATATGTTTGTAAAGTATTTATATTAAAAACTTACCAATCATGAATTTTTAATAACATCTATATGTTTATTCATGTCATTATATTACTTAAAACTAATATTGCACAAAACAACTTATAAACTCTACTTCAAAACAAACAAATTAAATAAGCAAAATGGCGGATTGTGTCAGCGCTACTGAAGTAGCAATCGTGTCCTGGCCGAAAACTATTTTAGCGCTTGTAAGCGCTTGCTAGCGCTTTTTTCTGCCAAACGCACCCACTGTGTGTGAAATAATGTGGGGCGACGTACAGCAGCAATTCCCTTCCTTATTAACAATCGAGAATTGAAAAACCGAAATATAAAAGATTTCGTGAAGCGTTGGGGAATGAGAAATTGTGCTGGATAGGTTCTCTTTTTAAATTCAAGAGTATTTTGTACTGTTGAATGTCTATCAAGAATATGTTGTCAGATATTTTTAACTGTACGTTGTTCGTTATTGTTTTAAATAAATGGTTATAACTTGTGATGTAAGTTAATATTTTATTAAAAAGGCCCACTGGGTTTCGTTTTTTTTCTTCAAATTACTTACTAGTATATTAAAAACTTTCAATTAGTTTTATTATATAATCTATGTTGAATAAAATGTTATCCATTTTATTCTAATATAAAATTGAGCATTTTCTTGAAGCTAATTTTCAAATAATTTCAAGATTTCTAGTTTTGTTAAATATTCGAGGTAGACAGCACTTTGAAATTGAATTAGTCCAAAACTAACTTTAATTGCTATAGTTTATTGTATAGTTCATTAAATCTAATAATTATTTAACGAGACTTATCTGATAAGCCACCCTTCTAGGAAACGAAAAAAAATTAAGAAATTTCCCCTAAGCTGAATAGACTATATATTTTTAAATATTACTGAAATACACGATATATTTCTCATAGTCCTCACTTATACAACACATGAAACGGTGTTTGATTCTATAACGTCACTACCACTTTGTAGTTGTACGAAGTATTCTAAATCAACATGATGAATTGTACCTAATATCAAGACTTCATTTTATTAATTATTGGCCTGTCGTAGTACACCCGCCGTGAAGCAGCGGCGCCGGAGAATTCACCCTATAGCACCCTATAGATCGTAATAAGCGACAGTGGGAAAAGAAACAGGAGATGTTTACAAGCATTTTCCTGTTATCAACTGCAAATAATAATAAATAAGTAGCTAACCCGCCAGCCATGGGTCTATGGGTCAATCTATGGGAGAGACCTATGTTCAGCACTGGATTTTTAAAAGACTATAAGAAATGAGCGAATAAAACCGTCCACTGCTGAACCAGGGAAGTAGGAAGTAGTATATTCTCTCTTATAGTAGGACGCCGATGATGATACTCCAATTACCTTTATTTTATAGAATAAATGTTACAAACAAGCACGCAGTCAATCTGACGGTTAAAGAATGCAGTGACCCACGGCTATTCTCGATTAAGAATCAAAATGTGGATACGTTTTCACTTTTGAGGACTTAGATAGTAAACGAGGCATTCGTTACGTGGTAAAAAGGGTCCTCGGTTCTCTACATTCACCTTAGAAGATACAGTCTAATTAAGCTGCTATTTATGCAAGTATTCAATGAGAGAGTGGTCCATCCCCAGTCGAGCCGATCCATTCGTTGTGCAGCCATAAAATAGTGGCAGCATGCTCTTATCACGAAGCGTAGCGTCATAAACAAAAAGTATATGTCGTAAGTCCATTAACCACATCACTTTTGAGTGTAAGATACTTTAAATATCATATAATATCATATATAATGCCATAGATGATATTTTTAAATATCACCTATGACATTGGACGTCGAAATCCTCAGTCCCTGTGATCAACGGTGCTACAAAACACTCAAAACGTCGGTAATTAAAATAAAAAAATAAGTCAAATTGAACGCGATGAAATGCGTAAAATTAATTTTATTGAATGTCTAGTATTTTTTATAGAATAAAGGTGACAAACGAGCACACACATTTATCTTCAATTAAGTCAATATGCAGATGCGTTGTCACCCCTGAGGACCAAGATGGAATGCCTCGTTGCCAGTAAAAAGGGTCTCCGGTTCTCTACACTCACCATACGAAACACAACAGCATTAAGCTGCTATTTCACGCTGGTATTCTGTGAGAGCGTGGTCCTACCCCGGTCGAGCCGACCCATTCGTGCTGCAACCACAATATAGCTGCTGCATGGCTCTACCACGTAAAGCAATAAAAAGTATTCGTATACATATAAAAAATGATTGTTTAAGATAATTTTTGTTATGAAAGTTCTATATAATCGCCACGTTTCAGGTGCATTAGCGATCACAGTAACAGAAGTCACCGCTCCCAGTCCTCAGTCTGGGTTTTTTTCTGGTATTGTGTTAGATACAAATCTTGCAATCGATTTTCAAGTAACTTTAAGATTTGAAATGAAAACACAGCTCAAAACTGCATGACAATGCAATATAAACTCACTTTCTTGCCCGTCAGTTTGTTTGTCTGTTCGGTACAAACTTTTCAATAAATTTTAAAGTAACTTGTCGATGATCTAGGGGCTCAATACTTTAAATATAACAAAGGAACTAGAAACGTGGTTAAAAGTTATTAACTATTAGTAATAATTAATTAAAAATAGCACGCAATTAAAGTTTTTAATTACATATGGACTGCATTTGCACGGAGTTACGTACATAGGTACGTACTCCCACGTCTATCACCCAAAGGGGTAAGCGGACTACGGACTTCCATTTGGCGCGATCTTGACACGCATTTCCCAGCTCTTTTACTTTTATAAATCTCCGACGCATACATGCTTGTCAGTTATGGGTATAATAAAATTCAATACAATTTGACCTCTTTTAACATATTATTGTCAATTTGGTCTTAAACTTTCACCTAGGGCAACCCATGGCAGCTCTCCCAAGAAACTATAAGAGTTAGTTGAATACAATATAAGAATTAGTACATATAAGAATTAGTTGGGCTGTATTGCATTTATTGTTACCGCGTAATAGCGGTGTAAGAGAATTTACTTCCCCTTAAAATCCCGTGAATATTGTAAGAGGCGATAAAAGGAAACTGCAACATAAGAATAGGCAGCAGCAAAGTCCTGATATTAACTCAAAATAATAGTAAAAACAGCGGTTGAAAACCCTTCTGCCAGAGTGGCAACTATGGCAAAATTCCTTATGAAGCTATCTATGGGGAAGGCCTTTGTGCCTTAGTGGACGTTTGATAAGCTCTGATGAATAAATGAATAAAAACTGTATAGCTATATAATATAACATAATATGTAACTTTTATTCATTATATATTATTATTAATAAAATGAACTTATTGAAAGTAATTTTTTATTTACCATTGGATCTAGCTATTTTCTGGGTAGAACCAGCAGGGAAACCAGTGAGATTATTTTTTAGACATAATGTTTAATTATTTAACATCGACATTTTTTCTAAATAAGAAGTTTATAAAATTGTATTCCCGTAGCCGAGCGTAGCGAAATAAAAATAAATTATTTAGATTAGTGTATATTAGTCCTCTAATCTATGACGGCGGTCGCATTGCTACGGCAAAAAAATTATTTGAAATTATTTTATTTCTGGTTGACATAGTCTGGTAAGCGATTTATTTTTAATCTGCCTTCTTAAAATTAAATTTTAGTAGACAGATTAAAAATTAAACCATATATTTTATTTATATTACAAACTCTTAGAATTATGTTTGTGTAAACGTAATGCGTTACAAGCTCATAAGGGACAAGAACATTATAGTTAGTTATTATTATAGGTATAAAGGCAGTATCTACCCAAGCAGATTTCCAGGAAAAAATCCTACCACCTAGTATAGACATACGTTGCACAAGACTAGCAACGCAAACACATCTTAAAAGGTTTAGATATGTAGGATATTGCGATTTTTTATTATTAACTATGCTATGTCAGAAGTGTCATAAGTTTATTTTATCATCAGAATATTTTAGACATCTATTGAAAAAAAATTCAAAGAGCATTACCATTAAGTGACTCTCATTTTATAATGTCACAAAAACAGTAACCAAACAGGTGTCAGTTGCCACACTTACTTAAACTCAAAACGGCAAGCTAAGATACAAATCTTTAATCAAATTACACGTGTTAAAGGAACAGCCTATATGCTATTATGTATATGTATGTATGTGTGAAAATAGTTTTCCTTTCATTTGTAAAAACTTCTCACAATAGAGACTAATTTGCACTGCTCATTGGAGCATTGGAGCAATGCTTGCTGGTGGACAAATGTCCTGGAAACAGTTTTTTTATTCCTCAGACATGTGGTATATCAGCACTTAAAATTGCAATAAACAATTTAATTAGATCTGGCGCAAAACAAACTCGACTTGCCTTCATACTTTGAAATATGAACGAGCTCTTATGCTGTAAACTACCTAATAATTAAAATATAAGAATAGAGAAGAATAATTTTTATTCCATCTACATTATCAATGATACACATTGAAGTAATTTATACTTTTGCCATTGGTCAGAAAAAACCGAACAACAGCACATATGAACTTAAGTTTTTTAGGAAACTAATGACTATTATTTCTAACTTAATTCAATCGATATGTGCAATCTCTATCTCTGATGTCCTACTGAGCACCTAAGTGCAAATCTCAGCAGGAGTCAAATAGGAACTCTCACAAATTGCTACTGAATGCGCACACAAATCACATTGCTTCACCTACTTACTATAGATATAAGAAGCTTGGCGTCACCAAAATTTGATAACATAAATCCATTCAAAATATATGGGACTAGTGCAGTCGTAGGTTGCATGATCGGTGTATTTAGTTACCAACGTCTAAAGTTTAAGCTGTAGCGATTACAATGGCATGTCGAAAAGTTCTCGTAAACATCGTTATATCACTTTTTGGAGTCAGGCTTTGGAACTCCTTACCATTATCTATTAAATGTACTCAAAACAAAGATTCCTTTAAAAGCAAGTTATCTTTCCCTCTAATTTCTACCTCACCTCTATATCTTTTCTTGCTTCCTTTATCATAACAGTCCGTCATTTTTTTCAACGTAGGTAACGATGTATTATATGTTCATATTTTAGATTATAATATTATTTACAATGCAATTCTACGTATATATTTTTTCCTTTTACCCTGTTTGCAGGTTGTCCGGAAGAAATTGCACATAATGGCAATAAGACCGCGTTTTGTTTTCTCTCTTTGTTTGATCCTTGTTGTGTAATTTGTTTTTTTTTTATGTAAAAAGTATTGTATAGGATTGTACACATCATTGCAAAGACTGAGTATTTATTGGTGAAATGAAATTTGAAAATGGAACGCATAATATTTCAAATATCTTTATAACTACACAAGCGGACACTAAATAGCATATCCCAAAGAGTATCCTATACTGCAGCATGAGGTATATATCTATTTGTTAGTAATCGCGTTCTCTAAAACAGCGCTAAAGGTTTGAACGAAACTCACAATACAGGGATTTACGGTGGCAATCAAAAAATCGATCTGGGTCTCTTTTCTGTGAAAATTTCTATTCTTCGTGTTTCACGCACAAAGCACAAGCTTGATGCTTTGTGCGTTCTTGCGTACTCGTTCTATGCGTGCTCTACAAATGTTTGATTACAGTAGGTACCTTTACAGAAAATCACCGTTATCAATATATAATAATTATT
This sequence comes from Parnassius apollo, assembly GCA_907164705.1. Taxonomy (NCBI): domain Eukaryota; kingdom Metazoa; phylum Arthropoda; class Insecta; order Lepidoptera; family Papilionidae; genus Parnassius; species Parnassius apollo. The sequence goes on from CAJQZP010001137.1 coordinate 3,808,096, forward strand.
AAAATATTTATAATATTTATTCTTTTTCTCTGAAACGGTTCTAATAGTTTGGATGATTTTTTACTTAGATAATGTTTTACTTTACAAGTTGTATCCCTACGATTATTTTATTTTTATTTTTTCTTTCGTCGCCGAGCAAAGCTCAGTAACCTAATAGTAGTAACTATACTTATATCATGTGCAGTTAAAAAAATCTCTATCAGAGAATACTAATATACTAAAGACTTTGCTTGTTGAGCAGAAAGTGCATCAAAATGTGCCTTCTTCAATATGACATTGAATATTAGATCATATTAGAATTTTAAATAAGAGATGTTTTAAATAAAATGCCGAGTGTATTACAGTTGCCGAACAGCCTATTAAAGTCCACTGCTGGACATAGGCCTACTCCATAGATTGGACACACACCCACGGAATGATCTTTTATGCTACGGCCACACTACCGTGATATGCCAACAATTATTGCCATAACTTCAACAACGCCTAGGTGTAACCGCGATTTATGGCCATAATTTTACTGCAACTACACGGCGTTATATATATATAGTTATTGCTAAGTGATAAATAATTTTAAAACAGTATTTAACTACTCGACGTAAGTATAATAATGTTCAACTTGTATGAAGTATACAGTTATTTTTCTTGCTATTTACGTAATGTGTACATTAACTAAGAATTAATTAGACCACAACGGATTAAAGCAATTTACGAAGTCAAATTACTTTGTATACGTTTATCTTGACGAGAGCACTAATGAAATAGACTCGCTTTATTTATTAAAAACTAAAGCATTGATTTATTTCTACTAGCATGTATTTCGAAATAAATACAATTGATGAGCTTACGTCTCAGAAGCTCATGAAATTTAAATGTGAGTCCATCTTCGATGCAATCCGACGCATGACGAATCACTTATTGTACTTTCCTCCGTAAAGCCAGACGAGAAATAAGAGTAAAAGAAGAAAATTCTATAAAATTTATGGCCTTAAATAAATACTACAACGATTTATGTTCAATATCATAGAACTCTAAGACTGTAGATAGTTATAAATATAGATAATTATGATATTACTATTTATGGGTATATATACTGTAAAATATATATGGGTTGGTACGAACGTTTGGCTAACTTTCCAGTTTAAAATTAAATACCTCACACCCTTGCTCACAACCTATAATGTGATAGTTTTAATTTTGGAGTGACAACACACCTGTGAACTTCTTTGATTGAAGGTGCTTATAAACTGCAATAGCGACTTATCATAAAGTGGACAGTTAAATCTTTTATTTCTTTAACACTATGTAAAGAGCCACTGATATTGACTGCGTTCAATTGCATTTTTAATTAGGTAAAAATTTTCTTGCTATAATTGTGAAGACTTAACAAAAATTTAGCCATAATTCTAGTATTGCTTTTAACACGTATGACATATTTTAATACAACTATAATTTAGTTCTACTTATTCGTCCATGTTAGTATACAGATGTAAGTAACCACGAACAGGAATCCTTATAATCCGAAACCAAACATTGGTCTTTCCTTTGTTCTTTTGGTGCATTCAACTAAGGATTAAAACTTGCAATCCACACTTGTGCCTAATATTAAGTAACACAATATGTTTCTACAAATATAGACAGAGTTACATTTGTATGCATTTTTCCTATTTGAAAACAAGAGATTTTGACAAACAAGAGATAGAAGGCAAAATTTTATTCCGACTTATTAAGTGGGATATGTTTAGAAAATTCTTTAGATAATTTAGAAATGGTTTGGTGGTATTATAAATGATTGTTAGAAATTAAGCCCTGTTTCTTAAATATAAAATATTATAATTAACTCGCAGCGTGTCCATATTATTTTATAAGTAGCGACCAAGAAGTCAGGAAAATCAGAAACATAGCTTTTACTACATACTTTTGATTGTTAAAGTACACTTTTGCATTCAAATTTAAAATAATTGATAGAATCAGGCGTTATTTTGCGGAAATCCATTATAATAAAAAATAAAAATATAAATTTCTTTGCAACTTTCCGCTAAACATATAAAATGATGTGTCTTACCTGGATTGAAGCGCACCTCCCGCCCTCCCTCAATTGCATACACTAACTCCGTCACCACTAGACCAAGCACCACTACTCTCAACACCACTATTCCAGGCAAGACACACCATCTACGATAATACGACACGTGTTTCGCCTCTACACGAGGCATCCTCAGGTAATATAGACTCTACGGTGGCTGACCGCTCACTGAGCGTGAGCGTTACCTGAGGATGCCTCGTGTAGAGGCGAAACACGTGTCGTATTATCGTAGATGGTGTGTCTTGCCTGGAATAGTGGTGTTGAGAGTAGTGGTGCTTGGTCTAGTGGTGACGGAGTTAGTGTATGCAATTGAGGGAGGGCGGGAGGTGCGCTTCAATCTAGGTAAGACACATCATTTTATAAGTTTAGCGAGAATAGTTGCAAACAGAAACTTTATACATATTTTTATTGTTAAAGTACACTTTTGCATTCAAATTTAAACTTTATTATTGGCAGTCTGATCGTTGCCATTTGTAACAAAAAATCTTCGAGTATAGTTATGTGATTTATACCTTATTTTTTACGGTTAAAATTGTCTAACATGGTACTCCCTAAATGGTAGGTTGTATGTATACTATCACGGTAATCCCTCACTGGATGGTAGAATTCATTTTCTACGCAGGTGTCCGTCCGGGTTGCTGATACTCTATTACCTATTTCTCCCACCTAAAAGTAGAGCTTGCACTTCTGTGTTCCGGTCAGAAGTCTGAAGGTATAGAGAAAGAGTAGAACTACAAGCTTTGAGGCATTCCATCTTAAGTGGTGCCAATGCAACTGCAGCCTTCTTCGTTTGAAGTCGGCTGCAGATGACCTCGGACTGCTGTAGTAACCATCAGATGGGCTGGAACTTCGTTTGGTACTTCATTTATATAAAAAAAAATACGTGTGGCACTCGGTGATTGCCGCGGTAAAGCTATTGCATAGCATTTTTTATCAACTTATGCAATTATAATTATTTATTTATTTTATTTATGCAGTTAAATCTTTGATATTAAATCAAGTTACACTTTTTGAGCGTGGTGACCGATAAGAAAACAAGAATAAGTAACATTATACAACAAGAAACGATAAGAACAAAGAAGCGAATGAAACGACAGAGCCTCCGTGCCCGTCGGAGTGGGGAGCGTGAGGTTTTTTTCGTTACGGAATTTCTGGATTCGGTCCCCGCGCTCAAGGCCCGCGATAGAAGCTATGCAATAGCTTAAAATGTTCCCACATAAATTTTAACCACACGAACATGGATTTTGAGATTGAATATTTAAATTTGTTTATTTCTTAAGTAATAATCAAATTTCATCGAAATATCAAGCTTTAATGTGTCTCCCACTAAACCTTTTCTTATTGTGCAACCAAATATCTCGTAAAGTGAGTTAAATAGCGCTCACTTAATACTTTCGTTAACACTTTTGAAAATATTAGAGCCAAACTGCACAGCGGAACCCTACCTTATGAGTGACAACACGCATTGGGCCAATCACTAAACGTGGCGTGAATTTAGGTTCAAATCTTGTTTTCAACAATCATATAAATGACATAATTATTTTAGTATGTAAACCCTTAGAGCTAATTCTATTAAAACTTAATGTGAAGTAATGTTAAACACTGGGTAGACATTAACTTTTATATTAAACTAAGCTAAAAAGAAGAAAGTAAAACTCACAGAATACAAGCGTAAAATAGCAGCTTAATACTTCTACGTTACGTATGGTGAGTCTAGAAACCGGAGACCGATTTTATTGGAAAGGAGGTATTCCATCTCGATCCTCAGGGGCGACAACGTATCTACATTGTGATTCTTAATCGAGGATAAATGTAGATGCATATGGGCCACAGCATTCACTTACCATCAGGCGGACTGTGTCTTTTATCACGCTTATTCTATATAAAAAACAATACCTATGTGAAATAAGTATAGAAAGGGGGTTGGTTGGGTAAGTAAATGAGTTTGTGTATTTGGAATGAAGGATATAGAGCGACGAGTTAATGCAGGACTTAGAGTAAACGGGGCTCTTCTCTCTGCGGAAAGTTAGTATGTGTTAAAAGAGACACGTATGACAAGTCCCAACGCTATGTTAGTCCCTACCTTAATGTATGGTAATGAAAGTTGGGTGTGGCAGAAGAAGCACGAGAGTAGAATGAATGTTGTCATTAAGGAGTGTGTTAGGGCTGAATCTGAATAAGAGGGTGAGAAATTATTTAATCAGAAAAAAGTATGGTTTGCAAAATAATTTTGTCACTAGGATTAAGAAAATAATGCTTTGGTGGTTTAGTTATGCAGCAAAGAATGAATGAAAAAATAGTGCCAAAGTAAATTTATGTTGCATAAGTAAACGGCAGAGTCGGCAAGGCTCGTCCTAGACGAAAGTTTATCGACTAAATTCGCGATGTATTGAAGATTCAAAGATTGAAGGCTAAACTAAGAGTATCCTTAACCAACGAGCATGTATGCATAGGTATGTGGATGTAAAGGAGTTGAGAGAGGTTTGTCAGGATCGTATTAAATAGAAGTCCGTAGTCTCTGCCTAATCCTCTAGGTGACAGAGGTGAGTGTTTATGTATGTTATGTAAAATAATGAATTATATTGTCACAGGATAGAGTATATGCACTAGAATATAATAATACAGAGAAAGCCATGTTATACTTGCGCATTTTATACGTGGTAGAGCCATGCTGCATAAGTAGTATAGTTGTAGCACGAATGAGACGGCTCGACCGGGGAAGAACCACGCTCTCACAGAATATCAGCGTAAAATAGCAGCTTAATGCTGCTGTGTTTCGTACGGTGAGTGTAGAGAACCGGGGACCATTTTAACTGAAAATGAGGAATTCCATTTTAGTCCTCACGGGGGACAACGCATCTGCTTTTGATTCGTAATCGAGGATAGATGTAAATGTCTATGTACCACACCAATCACTTACCATCAGGTGGACTGTCTGCTTGTTTGACAACCCAATCAAAAAAAAAAACCAAAACTAAGTCGCGCTGGAGATAGAAAAAGGAGGGCTTGAAGTAAGACCCGAGAATCAAATAACAAGCCAAGACAAAGGTTGACGACTCCGTGGCGCAGTGGCTTAGCAATGAGTGGCTACGCTGGGGGTCGCGGGTACGAATCCCGCACGGAACAAGTATTTGTATGGCCTACAAATAATTGTTCTGGGTCTGGATGTTTGTCCTTGTGCAATTTATGTTTGTAAACTGCCCCCACGATACAGGAGAAAATCCTAGTGTAGGGGTAACGTTTTTTAAGCATAAGTAACAAAAAAAAAATAGTTCAAGAGACACATGCTACAATTATTCTGGTAATACAAGGAGTTAATTTATTGCTAAGGTGTACTTGACACGCTTGGCGTGGAGTACACAAAACAAAGAAAAATCTATTTATATTTTACATTTTTAATAATAATATTATTACCCGTAGCTTAGAGTATAGCAACAAGTTCAAATATATCGAAAGATAATTAAACTAGATGATTTGACAACTAAGTGTGCCTGAAACGTGGCATGTGACGCACAAGACAAAGGTTATCTTTTTTAATTATAATTTAATTCGCAGCTGAAGGCATTGAGCAACATATTTTAAAATATGGAAAGATAATATTTTAATTAATTCAGCGGTTCAGTAAAGTAACTTTATTGGACTAGGTTTAGCAAGTAAAAATTAAGTAAACGTTAAAAAATAAAAATGAAACATGTGTGCAGTTCACAAGCGGTTTGAGCCGTGGTAGCTCAGAGGGTTAGCGCTCGCTGTAAATTTCACAGTACGCTGGCAAACCGGGTTCGATCCCCGCCGACACCAATGAAATTGTTAATTGCAATTTTAAGTGCGGATTTACCCCGTGCTCAGCGGTGAAGGAAAACATCGTGAGGAAACCTGCATGTCTGAGGAATAAGAAAAAAATATTTCGAAGACATGTTAAGGACGCCAACACGCATTGGGGCAGCGCGGCGGACACTTCCTTGCCCTAAAACCCTCTCAGAAATGAGGGGAGGCATGTGCCCAGCAGTGGGACGTATATAGGCTGTAATTTTAACTTTTTAACTTAAGACTTTTTTTATAGAAGAGGGGGCAAAGGAGCATGCAGCTCACCAGATGGTAAATGACTGCCGTCGCCAAGGAATAACCAGGGGAATTGCAGTTTAAATTTAATATTTATTTAATTAGTATTGAATTTATTAGTTAGTGGTGACAAGAGGTTCAATTTTTCAAAATGGGAAGGTTAAATGCTCCGAGTTGCGCACCAAATATAAAAAAGAACTCTTCAAACAGCTTGAAGAATTAAAAACCGAGTTAACTAACCTTCGAGTTGCTAAGGTTACTGGTGAAGTAGCGTCAAAGCTTTCTAAAATACGAGTTGTAAGAAAGGCTATTGCTCGAGTTTACATTGTATACCATCAGAAAATGAAGGTAAATCCTCGGAACCTTTACAAAAATAAGTAGTACAAGCCACTGGATCTCAGGCCCAAGAAAACTCGTGCTATGCGAAAGGCGTAAATAAAGCACGAAGCTAAATTAAAAACACGCAAGGAAATAAGGAAGAAGTCTCTGTTTTCACCTCGTGCGTATGCTGTTAAAGCCTATAACCTAAAAAATAATATATTAATAGTTATATACCACATTCTTTACAGCCTATAAAAGTCCACTGTTGAATATAGCCCCCCCCCCCCCATGGATTGCCCTAACAGGGGATATCGTCATAGTTGGAGCAAAAAGCTGCTATTGCGACCGCAGTTTTTTTTTAAATTTTGAGTAAATAGCAGAGATACTGCTGCCCATCTGCTCAATTTTTTCCTTTTGTTTCCTTTTTTAGCACCCACAGGATGATATGGGTTAGTGCTTCGATCAACAATAAACGAGATGTCGGGTCGGCGCAAGAAATCCGTCTCAGTTAATAAAAGCGCACATGAGACGTGAGCTCTTATTTTTGTGACTAATGATCGTAAGATTTGTGACTTTATTATCAGATACGATGGTTGTAATTAGGTTGAACTTAAAACTATTTTAATTTTTTGTCTCATTTCTTTAGTAAACAGCTGTTTAAGTTTATATTCACACACATTCACAGACATGCGAGCTATGATTTTGTACGTGACCCGTTATCTAGTTGGTGTTGTTGATCGAAGGGTTAGTGGATATCCTTACACGCCACTGCACGGTTAGAGGTGGTGTTAGGTGGTTTATATATATTTATATACACACTATTATAAATATATATAAAACAACCAAATTTTATAAAAATCTATATCGAGTATATATTTTTTGCACAAATATCAACGGTTTTTCATTTATAAATGAGCTTACAGCGAAAGCTGTGTAAATTTATCATGTGATATCGTTCATTTAAGATTTATTTTTGAAGTACTTGTATTCATGTTTTCTTACATTGTGTCTGGACGAATCTTTCTTACACTCTTAAATGAAATGGCATTGCGTTCATGCATGCACTTGAAATGAATTACTTTGAAAAACAGCAATGCTAATTGCAAGCTAAAAATAACCTTAACAACGTCTCATACGTGAGTAATCATATATGAGCTCATGACGGGCACTTGTCAAAAATAGCAAATTAACAACAAACCATTATAAATATTTTTCGCGAAAGTGAGCAAACGTTTATGTAGACAAAAGTAAACACAAGGGGAAATATTATATATAATCATGTGAAACTATTCAGTTATACCTGAACTGTCAAATCTAAATCACTATATTATGTACCCATTATAGATTTCAAGAGTCCACTGTCACAGTCAACAGTCCACTGCTAAGCATATATCTTCCCCATAGATATTTGCCATAGTTGCCATGTTTAGAAGACGGGTTGGTAAGCGATTTCTTTAATTTTTTTAATAATTTTGAGTTGCTTTATTTCTCTCTATCGCCTTTAACAATACATACAAGATATAGTATGGTATGTATAATTTATTGAAATGAATTCAAATTAAATTTAATAAATAAAAATTTAAATTAGTTAAATTTACCTTAGCCTTGACTTTCTACTTGCTTTACATGTTTGCTTGCCATTGGCAGCCATTGTAAACTGAATAATATACACATTATAGACCTTATAAGTATTACTTAAGCAAATATGCATTTATTGTAAGAGTTGTCTTCTACCATGTTAGACAGGCGTTATGGTGACAGTAGTGTCGAAATCCTCGCTCTGGTTACGCTGTTCTATGTCGCCAGGCTTCGGTAGGTTTGGAGGAATTTTTGCTACCAGTCTATCGCCATTACTCGGGACCACGTCTGCTGGCTGCACCAAAAACTAATTAAAAAAATTAGAAGTGTATTCACCTACATAATTATTAATAATATAGGTTACCCGAGCATAGCCCTCTCCATAGCTCACTAAGCGACCTTGAGCGTCCTCATACGGCCAGCAGTGAAGGACCACGTCTCAGATCCGTAAGTCATCACTGGTAACACGCACTGGTTATACACTTTAGTTTTCAGAGATTGAGGTATACCTGACGAGAAGATGTGTCGTGATTTCCCGAACGCTGCCCAGCCGAGTTGAATTCGTCGATTGACCTCTCGGTCGAAGTTTGACTTAACTAGTCGGACTATTTGTCCCAGGTAAACATACTCGTCAACAACTTCGAGCATAGTGCTCCCGACAACTACCGGCATAGGTGTGACATGATGAACATTAAACATGATCTTTGTTTTGTCCATGTTCATCTTAAGACCTATCCGTTGGGAGACACCATTGAGGTCATTGAGCATAGTGCTAAGGTTCTCCAGCGATTCTGCCATAAGGACTATATCGTCGGCAAATCGAAGGTGAGTGATGTACTCGCCATTGATGTTAATACCGTATCCTTTCCAGTCCAGTAGCTTGAAAACGTCTTCCAACGCAGCGGTGAAGAGTTTCGGGGATATAACATCACCCTGTCTTACACCTCTCTGCAGTTGGATAGGTTTCGAAATCCGGTTCTGTACTCGGATAGCCATCGTAGCCCTACTGTACAAAAACTTCAGCACTTCGATATACCGACATTCAACTTGGCACCGCTGAAGGGACTGCAGCACCGCCCAAATTTCGACGGAATCAAAGGCTTTCTCATAGTCCACATACGCCAGGCAAAGTGGCAGATTGTACTCTTCGGTCTTCTGTACAATCTGCCGCAGGGTATGTATGTGGTCTATGGTACTGAAGCCTTTTCGGAAACCGGCTTGTTCGGGAGAATCGTCGAGTCTGCGTGCGAGACGATTCGTAATGACTCTCGAAAACAGCACGTAGACGCGGCTCAGAAGGGAAATCGGTCTGTAGTTCTTCAAGAGAGCGTTGTCGCCTTTCTTAAAGAACAAGACCACCGCACTTCTGCTCCACGCCTCCGGAGTAGTGCCACCATGGAGGACGGAATTGAAGAACTTCTGAAGGACTTCAAGTACCGGTGTTCCACCCGCTTTTAGAAGCTCTGCTGTAATTCCATCCTCGCCCGGGGCCTTGCCGTTTTTAAGGTGGTGGAGAGCCATTCTAATCTCACTCAGACTGACGTCCGGGATATCATCGGAATAGTGTCGGATAAGACTTGCTCTTGGATCGTTACTCACACTTGCGTGTGGCTCCAACGATGATGTGTACAGCTGTCCATAGAACCTCTCAATCTCACTCAGAATCTCAGGTGTCCTGGAAATGATGTTGCCACACTCAGTCTTCAGCTTTGACAGTTGGCTCTTTCTGGCAGACAGATCTCTGGCAAAGACTTTGGAGCCCTGGTTCCGCTCGATCGCTTCTTTAATACGAGCTGTATTAAAGTTGCGTAAGTCTCGCCGCATGCATTTGGAGATCTATCTGTTCAGTTGCCTGTATGCTGTCAAATCTGTTGACGATTGCAGCCTCATCTCCCGTCTAACAGCCGTAAGATTAAGAGTGTGATCGGAGAGTTTTTGTGTTCTTCTGCGGAGGGTCTTGCAGAACTTAGCTCCGACCGCATGGACAGTTTCCACGAGCTTGTCATTCATATCGTCCACTGCATTGCAATCCTCTAGGCACTGAAAGCGGTTTTGTAACTCGAGCTGAAAAGTTTTGGGATTCTGGATAGAGGACGAGGGGGACGGAGCGTTGACTTCATCAGACGAGACCTCAGTCTACCACGAGTTTCACTGCGTGATAGACTCAGAAATGAGGATGTCCGCAGTAAAACCAGAGTGACCGACATAGCACAACGGATTAGTAAGCTGAAGTGGCAATGGGCCGGCCATATGAGCTCGAAGAACCGATAACCGATGGGGAAGAAAGGTTCTCGAGTGACAGCCTCGTACCGGTAGGCGTAGTGTAGGGCGACCCCCCACTAGATGGAATGACGACCTGGTAAGACATGCAGGAAGTCGATGGATGCAGGTGGCTCAGGATCGTGCTTTGTGGCATTACTTGGGGGAGGCCTATGTTCAGCAGTGGACTTGTGAAGGGCTGTAATGATGATGATGATGATGATAGGTTACCCTTATGCATATCTGTTCACTTTAGTTTAATGATGACATGATGTAACCACATTGTTTGCGCTGCAAATCTCAAATACAGCTAATTTAACACATTTCAACTTATTAATTAGAAATAATACTAGTTTTCCTTTAAAAAGTTCAACAAAACATTGCTGCACTGAGTTTACTATAATTATGTAAAAATATTAAATATAATCATAATGTATATAAAACAACAATAATGTCCTCTAGACCGAATTTAAGTCACAGTAGTCGGTCTCAACAGTGACTAGCCATCTGCACGGCTCAGGATTATAGTGCACGAGAGTGTGTGCACGCACAGCACTTTCTATTCCCCCACTCTCGTAGTTCAATGGGATGACAATGCGATCGGTGAAAGATCAGGTTTAGGACAGCACCAACGGCACTGCTGCTGCTTTGCGTGCTCTAAAACACGAGAAGTGAAACACCGCCAGTTGACTCTGGGCTGCTAGTGAGAATTTAGTGACAGAAAAACCCTGTAAGTGATTTTGGCCCCACCCCGGATTCGAACCCAGCTCCACATGACCAGCAGTCACGCTTACGACCAATAGACCAACAAGGCAGTCAAGCACATAAGCAGTTCACTGCTGGACATCGGCCTCTCCCAAAATAAAGCTGATTCGCCATAATCGCTACGCATTGCAGTGAACTGACGATTGAAATACCACAAGTCTCTCACAATTAATGTTGATCCTCGCCGCCTGGATATATAACACAACAAGCATATAAATTTATACCATTATTTATAGAAAAACCCTAAATGTTTCTGACTTTACCCGTAATCTTTTCACGACACGTGTTTTTATACTATTGGGTGACAAACGAGCACACAGTCCATGTGATGGTAAATGGATGCTGATGTGACCCATAGATATCTACATTTATCCCCAATTAAGAATCAAAATGCAAATGCGTTGTCACCCCTGAGGACTAAGACGGAATGCCTTGATTCCAGTAAAAAGGGTCTCCGGTTCTCTACACTCACCATATGAAACATAGCAGCATTACGCTACTATTTTTCACTGGTATTCTATGAGAGCGTGGTTCTGCCCCAGACAAGCCATCACCATGCATTCACATTCACTACTATAATAAAGCTGCAACGTGGCTCTACCACGTAAAAAAATTGTATGGGACTTAAATTGCCGTGTGGTGGCAATATAATCCACATTGCCACCACATGGCAATTTTGTATATTTTGTTTGTTGTGAAATATCACTCCATTACATTTGCTTCGTAGGAAATTATTATGCATCACGTTTCACAGCTTTTGTTTGTAGTATGTAGTTTGTACAATCATCCTAAAGAAATGGCCTTAAGAAAGATTAAGTGTTTCTATATATAGCTACAAAACATGGGCTACAATTCAATCAGCACCTTATAATCCAATTTCGACTACGTTTCAGCTCGTGCTATGAAAATATGAGGCAATAAATTTATTGATTGTAATCAGCAGTAAAAGAAACATAAACAGATTTTTTTATTCAATATAGATTATTAATTATACTTATTGAAAGTCACTTTTTTTTGTTTAATTTAGCACTAGATTGGACAAAAAACCTCTGTCCTGGGAAGAATCAGCAAGACGCCCAGCGGGAGTTATTTAAAAAAAACAGCTTACAATCATGTATGTTGAAATTAACAACACAAAACTGAGTAGAAATGGCTTGATAGCGATCACCTTTCCCAGGGCTTATTATCATCCATAAATTCCTTAATATTATAATAAACCTTTTTATACAACCTTAGATTAATAAAATATTTGAACTTCGTGCAGGTCAAATTTAGTATATTTTATGGGATTTTGCTGTAAAAGCGTATGCATCGCCTCAAGAATGAATTAGTTCCTAGTATTTACAGAATGAATATCTTTTATTTTTGTAAAACTACATTTATTTTACATTTTCAATACATGTAGTATTGAGAAGCTAAAGTCCATATTATAAAATTTGCTTAAATTTTTATCTTAAATATTCTTTAGCAACTCTTTACGTTTCAAATCATAGATTACTGTTATGGCCCTCCTCTGTAAAAGAAATATAATTTTAGTGCCAGTCGCGTGTCCCCATAGTAAAATATTATACGAAATTATGCTATTGAAATAGTTTAAGTAAACTACTGTATTTCCTTTATAAAACTGACGTAACATAGACAATTATAGTGTTGATGGTAAGTGTAAGTAGCCACTGCTGGCTACAAATACGTTGTCACCACTTAGAAGATATCGACGAAGATGGAATACCTAACAATCTTTAAGTATACTTACTTCCTATTCAAAACCATATGTCTTCCTATTCTATAGCCTTCATAACGGAACGTAGCAGCAAACACTGCAATTTGGCGACAGAGATAGGTAGGAGTTACCTTCCCAAACGGATGGTAGGAGGAGGTGGAGGAGGATAGGAGTCCTCCTGCACCTCTTCCTACCATCTAGTAGATTCTAATCGTATTACCCGGGTAGTTCTTAATCACTTAATTATATCCTTTAATAATATTATCTTAACTGGTTGAACGAGTTTAACGATTAAAAAAAATAGTTTTTTTTATTATTGAACACGGGAGAGGTTAACTATTGGGAGCTAAACGATAAAATAGTAAAAAAACTATTTCATAAGAAAAGTCAGACGAACGCATAAATAGATAAAATAATTAATGATTAGTTTAAACTAATTTTTATTCAATATCATCAGCATAACCTCATGAGTTATAAATGTTTATCAAAATTTATAACATGAAATATTTTGCGCTTTATCCGCGGTCGTACAGGATCGCTGAAGGGCACTTAAGTGAATTGAGATCTTTTAAATTAGTGGAGCGTGCCTTATCAGACCTCCAGTCCAAGATTAAGAGTAAAAACGGTTACTACTTTAATTGAGGTCGGGACAGTTCAAGGAATAATATAGGCTTTAAAATTAGATTATATTTGTTATTGAGGGTGCAGACTGTAGACCCACCGGATATCAATTAGATATTAATCAATAATTAGTTAACTAGTGAAAAATATAACATAATTTCCAAAAAATACATAAAAACAATTTATCCTACTGCATTTGAATAAAACTAAAAATAATTATTTAACATAATAAACAAATTAAAGGAAAATAAAGTTTTACAAAATTGTAGAGTATAAAAAGCTTAAGTAAAAAATATTTGCTAAGTCGCCGCCATTTGTTGGTAGTGTGCCCAGAAGACTGGCTGAGTTACCTCGCTGTATTGCGAGGCTGATCCGCTGACCAAAATATCTTCTAGCTTTTGGGTCACCAGAGACATTGACAAGGCGTGATGAGATATCCCTGTACAAACGTCTTGCTTCAGGACCCCACGGCCCGAGCGTTTCTACACCAAATATGTAGTATTTGCGTCGCTTGTTACACTCGGCAACAGAAGCAGCGGCGCCTGCCTTCTGTGCAGTCGCCGCAAGATGTGATGGCGCTGATGTGTCAACACAAGTTGATTCCCATACTAAAGAGCGCCCATTTTTCCATGGAATGAGCGTCATTCCAACAGGCCTCTTGCCATCGTTTCGCAATATACCGCTTGGCTCTAAAATTGCAGGTACGTTTGCACTGGTTAAGGCCCTTCGAATGACGTCATTAATGGCTGCATGGCGAGGGATGCGACCAGCACTCCGCTGGCATGCCAGGCCGTGGTGGCCAAAAATGTCGACCTCTTTACCACAGTGGCAGCGATGGAGCTCATTGGTTTTTAAACCTAATCTCAGGCTGATAGAAAGGGAGAAAGTAGTATTGTCCAGATGCTAGAAGACGAGCTCGCTCTGTAGGATTTCCGCAGTTTTATAGTAGGTTTCTTTGAACCTGGATACTGAGTGGCTCATCGCAATGCCTCTGCGAAGCTGGGTTTGTCCGAAAAACTTGGTCCGGCCCGGTCTTATTAAACCAGGTTTCCTTGACCGCAGCCAAGCACGAGACCTCTAAATCACCGAGTGATGGGTTAATAACAGTTCCAAAGAAGTCTGACGTGCTATGAACTAAAGACATAAAAGCCGGAAGTGCTACGCTGGAAACAGAAAACAAATCACAAATCTAGAACTTCGGATGCCTAGACAACTAAGTCTAATGGCGTGTAGCCTGAACCCAGGAATTTTCATTTAATGAACAATTTAGAATTTGTTAATCATACTTACTTAATATTCAAATATTTATTATTTAACCTTTTGTTTTAAATTATAATAGTATTTTACCTCAGCTTAAATCAATGAGATAAATTATTGTATGGGTAAATTATTGTATGCTACATCAATGAGATAAAATATGGACACAATTATACGGTATGGAAACAAAAATAAAAATATTATTCGTTGATGAAATTTATTTACTAATAATATATTTAATTATTCATTCAAAAGTTAGTATTTATAACCTATAAAAATACGAATAAAATACTTCTAATAGTCTAACACTACATTTAGTATTTTTAATTTCTTAATATGCAACTAGGTAGTACCTGGTGGTATATTTGAAATCTGTATTTTTATTTTTATTTTTATAATCTATTTTTTTATAATAATATTAATTATGTTTATAATCTACTCAAGCTTTACAAAGTCTGTAAGCTGTTACGATGCGATGTCATAACGGATTATTTCGCTTCATCTAATTATTTTTACACGTTCTTTTTCGTTACGCTTCGTTCTCGTCTGAGTGTTTTGCGGAAACATAAATGATTACAATTGCTTGATATATCAGAAATTCACTATTATTATATATTAGTCATTATTAAGTTCAAATTTATTGTCGTTTTATTTAGCGGTTCACATTCAATCTGCCCTTTCTATCTGCAGACCTATTCGCTAACTCATGTGATATCAATATGATATTGAAATTAATGTACTACAAAACGTAGTTACCACTTTGATGTCAACAAAGTTAGCGAATAGGCCTGCAGGTCCATTTCAAATTTAATTTTAAGTTCAATTTTTATGTTAAAACTGCTAAACTAAACAATCATAGTGTTTATTATGGTATTTCGCATCGCATAAAATTTAATTGGAGTTATGAATCAACAATATAATTTGTTCTCTACACATGCGAGACATAAAATAGTACTCTTACACGTAAACGTTAAACGTTTTTAATTATTTCTTTATATCTACACATTGAATAAAACTATTTTTACGGATTATATCGCGTTATTTTTAATTCCTTTAAAGCGCCCATGGTCACTGGGGGCACTAAGACGTTTGACGTCATGATATCATACCAGGCTACCTTCAGGTTTTGAATTTTAGTTTTTGGTCCGATCTACGCACAACAAGCTTACAGTATCTTGAAGTCTTGCAATGCTATGCTTGAGTTGGTATTGGTCTTTGTCCTATACATACAGAGACAGATTTGACCAAAATTCCTCGCAATAGGACACCGTTTCCCACCAAGGATGATACGCGCGGCCATTGAAATTAAAAATCATCCTAATTTCAATACAGAAGATAGATGGGTGCTGCCACCTGCTTGGGATCCTTTAATTAACAAAAATAAATCCAAACCCAAGCATACCGCTGCAAGACTTCAATATATTGCACGTTCGTTCTGCCGAATATCATGCCAAAAATTAATATTCAAAATCTGAAAGTAGCCGGGTTAACTATAACACCGGGACGTAAAACATCTCAGTATCCCCCGTGATCATGGGTGATGTAAAGCATACGAAACGTCGGGATTTGAAAATAAGTAAATTAAACGCGATATAGTCCGTAAAAATAGTTTTTCAAAATTGAATAAGTATATAAACATGGATGTCACAAGTCCACCTCTGAACATAGATCTCCATAAGGAATGCCATAAAGCACGATCCTCAACAACCTGTATCCATTGACTTCCTGGATATCTTATCAGGTCATTACTCCATCTACACTTCGCTTACCGATACGAGGCTGCCTCTCGAGACCACACAAAAGTATGAGACGATAAAATTATAGCGTAAAAAGGGTCTTTTAATTTAAAAAATACTAACTCAGCATAAAGTTGTGGCAAGTGAACTAAATAGCTGCGAGAAGGCAAAGCGTTTATAATTATTTAAATTAACGTCTATATTATAATTGTTTTTATTATGTAAGTTGTTTATAAATATTTTAACCGTGTATTGGCAGTGTTTTTTTTATAGAAGAGTGAGCAAACGAGCATGCGGTTCACCTGATGGCCAGTGACTAACATCGCCATTGAACAACTGCAATACCAAGGGAGTTGCAGTTGCTTTGTCGGCCTTTTGGAAAGGAGTAAGCTCTTTTCTTGAAGGTCTCTGAGTCGTATCGGTCCGGAAAAATCGCGATCATAGGAGGAAGAAAACTCCTAGTCCTAGTAGTACAGTGGTGGACCGCCAAGCATCCAGATGGTGTAGATGGTATGGTGAGTTTTGACGCGACGTGCGTTCGTAAACTTTGGCGGCTATAATCAATTCGAACAATTCCTCAGGGCACCTACCGTGGTAGATGCGATAGAAAATGAAAAGGATGCAACATCTCCTCGCAGCGCCAGTGGATCGAACCGATCGGAGAGGACTCGGTCGTCGATGATTCGAGACGCTCTGCGCTGAATGCCATCAAGTGGCAGGAGCTGGCACTGGGGAGCCCCAGCCCAGAGATGGGAACAGTATTCCATGTGAGGCCGAACCTGCACCTTTTAAAGTTGCAGGCAGTAGTGTATATCCACTACCCTATATTAACCCGTCGGTATCGTAAGAGACGATAGAGGGAAGCTGAACTAGGATCAGAGCTGCAGCATGTTCCTGTAAACAGCTGAATAGAAAAAGCGGTGGTTGCCAACGCGCTTGCTAGCGTGGCAACTATGGCAAATGTCCACCTTACGAGGCAAACTACGAACTATAGCAACTAGCCTCAAGGTCACAGGAGGTCACAGGTATGGTATTTTACCTCTGAGAAGACAAAACGCCTCATTTGTATCGGGGTATTTCACTCTTCAAACTGAAACAACAGTGAATACATTGCTTTTTGGCGATAGAAATAAATAAGAGGGTGGTAGTGACTTAAAAAATCCTATAATTTCTAAATTTTTAAGTTTTTGAATATCAAAAATGTAGTTTCAGCCTTATGTAAATGTATCGTTTTTTTTGTTACTAACTACTTTATACGTATTAACGGTTTTCGAATTCACAATACAACTTAATTTTCATACGTACGAGGTGTCACGTCCAATTATAACGTGAAGTGAGCTTGTAAGTGCTTTTCACGTAATACTGACGTACACGTTAGGGTATTAATAATAGATGAGTCAACATCTCGTCTTTCCATCTAGAGATTTTCTAAAGAGCCCATTTGTTGGATATCCCCTTAGAAGGAAAATACGTCCTTGAAAAAAATTATCGGTAGTTACTGGACGCGTAAGTATCCCATACATTTAAACGAGCAATTCTTGTGTGTATATATATATATATATATATATATATATATATATATATATATATATATATATATATATATATATATATATAATTTTTACATTCAATATGTGTATATATATATTAATATATTTACGTAAATTTATTTTACAATTTATATATTATACATTTTTATTATCTTAATTTTTTTATACTTCATTTTATTAGATTATATATTTTTTGTGGCGTTCCATTCATATCTTATGTATTTTATTTCCTTCGGTGATTAGGTCATGTGGAAAGAATGATTGAGGAAAGAGTGACAAAGAAAATTTACGGTGCAGAAGTGAATGGCAGAGTCGGAAAGGGACGTCCTAGGCGAAAATTTATCGACCAAATTGGCGATTTATTTAAAACGGGCCAAATTAGGAGTACCCTTAACCGACGAGCATGTATGTGTAGGTATATGAATGTGAAGGAGGCGAGAGAGGTGTGTCAGGATCGTGCCAAATGGAAGTCTGTAGTCTCTGCCTACCCCTCTGGGTTACAGGCGAGAGCGTTTTTTTTTAATAGAAGAAGGGGCAAACCAGCATGTGGCTCACCTGATGTTAAGTGACTACCGCCGCCCATGATCAACCGCAACACCAGGAGAATTGCGGGTGCGTTGCCGGCCCTTTAGAAAGGAGTAAGCTCTTTTCTTGAAGGTCCCCAGGTCGTATCGGTCCGGAAAAATCGCCGGTGGTAAACTATTCCACAGAGAGGTTGTACGTGGAAAAAAACTCCTTGTGAAACGTACAGTGGTGGACCGCCAAGCATCCAGATGGTGTGGATGGTATCGGGACGTTTGACGTGTAGTGCGTTCACGAAATTTGGCGGCTGGGATTAATCCGAACAATTCCTCAGAGCACTCCCCGTGATAGATGCGATAAAATACGCAAAGAGATGCAACATCTCTTCGCAGCGCCAGTGAATCGAGCCGATCGGAAAGCACTCGGTCGTCGACGATTCGAGCCGCTCTACGCTGAATGCGGTCAAGTGGATGAAGCTGGCACTAGGGAGCCCTAGCCCAGAGATGGAAACAATATTCCATGTGCGGCCGAACCTGCGCCTTGTAAAGTTGCAGGCGGTGTGCCGGCATGGAATACTGTCCCGCTCTGCTGAGCACGCCAAGCTTTTTAGAGGCCAATTTGGCCTTCCCTTCCAAGTGACCACGAAACTGCACGTCACTCGATATGTCGACGCCGAGGATTCCGATACTGGCTGAGGCAACAAGGGGAGTGCCTTGAAACCGAGCGGATACAACAAAGCGGATCCTTTAAGCGGTTAACGCGCAAACTTGTGTCTTCTGGGGGTTAAACTGGACTAGATTTAGTCGCCCCCAATCCGAGACTCTGTCCAGCAGAGACTCGACTTCAGATACAAGTTTGTCCCGGCACTCGGAGACGTTTTCCCGAGAAATATTGGCTCGGCCGGTGTAAAGAGCATCACCAGTGCTGTCATCTGCATAGCAATGAATGTTACGGGTACGCAACATGTCATTGATATGCAGAAGAAACAGCGTTGGCGATAGCACACAGCCCTGTGGAACACCAGCATTAATTTAAGGCTTGCAATCGGAGCTTGCACCGTCTACAACGACCTTGATGCTCCGATCTGCAAGAAAGCTGGTGATCCAATCGCACAATTTCTCGGGAAGCCCATAGGAAGGGAGCTTCGAAAGAAGCGCTTTGTGCCAAACCCGATCAAAGGCCTTCGCAATGTCCAAACTAACGGCCAATGCCTCCCCCCTTGAACTCTACTGCCTCCGCCCATCTGTGAGTTAGGTAGACCAGAAGATCACCAGCTGACGTGTATATATATATATATATATATATATATATATATATATATAATTCTGCCAATTTATTAAGGAGGCGTGAAGTGTACAACGTCTCAGATTCATATTATGTTACTGGCGACACACACTTGTAGTACAATCGTGTTTCCTTTTTTTCGTCAACAGCTGCCCTGACATACAGAGCTCTGTTCAGTCGTACCATCTGAACGCTCCAATCGTAGTCAATAGAACTATACTATAACCACCCGGTGAAATAACCACGCACTCGGTGAACTAACCGTGCTTCCAGTAGAAAAGCACGTCCGACTCAAACGACGCCGCCGTGCTAATGCACATGCAAAAAGGGTTTTAGTGCTTGTTCAAACCAATTTAGTATACCGAGTTCAGGCGTTCAAAATTAGCATAAATGGATTTTCGAAATATATGGTTTTACGACTTTTGCTTAAATAGACTTTCCCAACTTAAAAGTTTTTATCTTACATTTGTTATACTAGATTTTCAGCATACAAACTATGCCGCAAATAGAAAGAATAAAACGAAATATGAATTAAATTACAGCTTTTTTAATTCATATAATTTTATGTTTAAAACTCCAAGTGGTAACGTACACGACTTAGAAAAATCAATTTTATATTAACTATATATTATATCGTATATAATATTATATTGTTGTATATTAAAGAGAGAAAACTTTTAAAATTGGCTACATGGCAACATAAAATTATTTTTAAAGGAGACGGTCTATTTCAGGCCTAGTCTATGTACACTATACCGTAAAAAAGCGAAAAATTCAGGGATTTTATTAAAAATAAACACGAGAATAAATCAAACTAAAAGACTTGCTAAAAATAAAAATGCAATCCCAATTTTTGATGATTTTACAAGATGGCGCCCTTCCAGTCAATTTCATGTCTGAAAAGTGACTTGAGTCATGAAATAATGTGGGTAGTGTGATATTTTTTTATTCTGAGCTTATTCGTGCCGTTGTGAACTCATGAATGCGTTTATTGTTTTTATTTTGGATTTTTTTGGCAATTTGTTTTTTTTATTTGTACTTTGGATATGTTATTACTTGTTTGACTCGGATTTTGTTTTATGGGCTTCATGATTTACGTGAGCTTTTGATTTAATTGATATCGGACATCTGTGGAATCATATTTTGAATCACTGGGCATCAATAACCTCATGACAGTTGACAGCTAACGTCAAAACGACATTAATTCACCATTGGTGTTGCAGTTTTTAGTAAGAATAAAATATTAATACCACTGAAATAAAGGCAAATTCGTGGATTTGAATGACCTAAAAGTAATGTAATATATTATTTTAACTTATACATACAAATTTAGACTGTTTTCTTTGTATATAAATATACACATTTTTAAATGACTTTATATTATAAAATTTAAATAACTACACTATTATCTAACAAAAATACGTAAAGGTTTATGGCGCAAATTTTTTAACTTTCAAAAATATTTTATTCGTCCTATTTTTCACACCTGTTCAACATTCACGACCCAACTTGAAAAACTAATATTCTCATAATAATAACCTAGAGCAAGCCTGTATAATCGCCCTAGAGCTCCTATTGAAGAGTGTTTCTATGTTATACTAGGTACGACAGGTATTTTATTTTGTAGGTAATATTTCAAACACTGAGAATTTCTAACTTGTGTAAAATTATTGAGCTATCATTCCATTTGACGGTAAGTGACCACTGCAGCTCATTAGAGGTTCTGATGCCTCTATGGCGAAGTAGCACCAAGTTGCGGAACTAGGATCCATTAGTTTGACGTACTGTACTTGTACCTATTCTTTGTTTCCGGTCTGGGTGTTTGTCTGCAATTTATGTATGTAAACCATAGAATACTATAATACACAATAGAATAGCTGTGAAACTTATTTTGTCATCCTATGTCGTCGCCGGGAGCATACATACAAGCAATTACGTCGTATTATAACTAGAGTTGGACCGATTAGCACCGACTAATCGGCGAAGCCGATTAATCGGCCTATTTGTAGTCACCGATTAGTTGGCGATTAATCGGCTAAAACGGCCGATTTTATTAATTTCAGCAAGGGTTTTTCTTGATTTTCTGCGTGGTAACTGCAGCTACATTGATATGAGTAAAGCTTTTAATTTAAGAAATTAATAGTTTCTCTCCCATGCATAAACTCACGTCAGATTTACATGTAGGTAAATCAAATAAATAATAAAATAAGTAGGTTCATACATAACTTTTATTGAGAAATCAGTCTCACATGTTTTAATGTTAATTATTTTGGACATAGGAACATTGGTAAAAAAAGAACCTGAGGTAGCTATTTAAAACTAAACAAAAAGTACATACTATTTTAATTCTACTTTTTAACTTTTTCTAATCGTAATGCAAAGTAGTGTCACTACAAAATAAAATATTAATAATATTATTCTTAATAAACTTTTAAAAATTCGAATTTTAAGTCTCTCCCTTTGCATAACAAAAAAAAACTTAATTCTTGAAAAAAGTTTGTTAAACTACACGCATAAAGATTTTTAAAAGACAAATAGAACATACTTGTTTCTTTACTTAAAACTAAATTGTTATTGTTTTTGTACTAAAAATGAAATCAAATTGTTATTTTTCTGTGCTTAAAATTACAATAAATTATTTTTTTTCCTGTAATGTTATTAAATAAAGAATCTATAATCATCTAATAATGTGTTAAAAAGAAATACTCAGTTTGAAAAAGTATTGAAGGTTTTTTAGAAAATATTTAATTTATTTGTTATTTCTAGCCAGTGGCAAATTGTGATGCAAAAGGTCATAATCTCAGCTTTTTCTAGTTGAAGTCGATTTCTTTTTGTTTTGTAGATATTAGATATTCCCTGCCGTAGAAAAAAGAAAACAAAAATGCCAAGTTTGTTCCACCATTTGAATTTATCATCGGATAGGGCCATCAGCTGGGCCGATTAATCGGCCATTTCCAAACCGATTAATCTGCTAATCGGCCAATCGGCCAAAGTACTAATCGGCCCAACTCTAATTATAACTACTATAAACCCGATTACTGTTTTGACAGACTGAGTAAATTTACACATTTTAGACTTTTGATTAATGTTCAAAATCATAATTAAAAATTCTTTTAAATTTTAAAACATATTTATATGTAAATAATGTGCAATTTGGTATTTTCTAAATAATTTGCATGCGAAATTTGGAAACGATTGTTACGTCAAAACACAGCTCGTGTTGACATTTATACGTGTGAATTGACATGTTAGTGACATTTTAGTGGCTACACGGGCTCCGCCCACTCCCCCGTTCTATTATGTATGTATTTATAGTATTCTATGATGTAAACTGCCTTGACTATACGGGAGAAAATACTATTGTAGGTGTAAAGTTGTTAAGAAAATAGTTAAAAGAATGAAACAAAGAATAGGTTGTCACCTGAAACTAAGATCGATTGTCTCACATCATCCTATATCTAATAATACAAGCACTCCATACTGTTCCAATACTGTTTTTTACGTGGTAGAGCCATGTTGCAGCTATATTAGTAGTAAATTCGTAGCACGAATCGGGCGCCTCGACCGGAGTGGGACCACGCTCTCACAGAACACCAGCGTAAAATAGCAGCTAAACGCTGCTGTTATGGAGTGCAGATGTAAGGAGTACAGACTCTGTATAAAAAGTGTCCGCAGGAAAGCGCTAAATAAGTGTGGCGCCACTGTAGCTAAAGTCTAAATTTTAAAGCACTATTTATATTTTTTTATTGCACAGAATTTCACCATAATTCTTTTTACAGTAATTATTTTATTTAACCAGTAAAAGAAGATTTCGGTGCCCTATACCCACTACCAAAACCACCTTTATGCAACGACACTACAATTTCATAGCACCATACATATATAATAAAATTCCCACTGAGAATATTGTTAGCCTTATAACTCTAAGCACCAATAGATTTAAAAAAATATGTATTGAAATGGTTGCAAAATCTTGACTATGTCCAAACTGAAAATCTTCTTACAATATCTAAATAAAATACAATCATTAAAACACGCACAGACACAATCACACACACACACACACAAGCGCGCACGCGCGCGCCACACTTCCGCACATACGCACAACAACAATAAACAACACATTAAACAGTATGTAACAGTAACGGCTATAAATTAATATTAAAGAATAATAAATTGTCTTAAGTACTTGCCGAATATAGACCTAGAACTAAGAATTAGGGAAGGCACTGTTTCCTGAGATACAGGTGATAACCTAGTTCAGGAGACAGAGCTCCTTTGTATTTAGACACATTTGATTGCTAATAAACGTTATTTATTTATTTATTTAAAAAAATTTATTTTCAAAACCACTCTCAACGTACTTTACGGCGATTTGTCATAATACCCCGTAGCTACTCGAGCACTGTTGTGGAGAGTTTTTGCACTGTTATTTACTGTTTACAGATCGACACATTTTCAACTATTCTCCTATGGGAGATTGTCCTCCTTACTTCTATACTCCATGGCTGCTGTGTTTCGTATGGCGAGTGTAGAGAACCGGAGACCCGTTTTACTGGAAAATAGGCATTCCATCTTAGTCCTCTCAGGTGACAACGCATCTGCATTTTGATTCGTAATCGAAGATAGATGTAGATATCTATGGGCCGCAGCAACCACTTACCATCAGGTGGACAGTGTGCTCGTTTGTCACCCTTATCCTACAAAAAAAACCCGGAATACACTGAGAATACTGCTGCTTAGTAGTAGAAGTAGGAAAGATGATGATAATGTAATGAAAAGACGGTTTCTGAGGCAGAAAAAGAAATCAACGCACCTACACAATATTGTCTTTCCATAATAATTCGTCGATAGATACATAGCTGTGTGATATAGACGATGGCACAATGGAATCCATCAACCCATTTTGCCCCATGGGTGTCGCGCAATAGGCGACTATGGGATTTGTCAGAAAAAAACTTATATAACTATTTCACCACCAGATGTAAAATACCCAGATCGCAAAGTGCAGCGTCAGAGGCAAGACGTCTGGCTCTGCAAGCATCAACCCACCTGCCAAGGTTTATCAAGATTAAGGCAAATCCTATACAATATATTATCCTAAGTTTAACGGGGAGACTCATGTACAATAGTGCACTTTACAGACTGATGATAAGGATGTGCATTACCTTTATTCATGGAATATGTTTTTAGAGAAGTCAGTTTACTCCCAGATAGTAAGTGACTACCGCCGGCCACAAGCATCCGTGATCAGTGACAGAGGAATTATAGACCTTTGTTCTCATATGCTCAACATATTTAAAAAAAAACATTGTAAAAGGTATTTGCTAAGCGTACTTAAAAACTCATCAATGTTTTTATTTATTTTTCTAACACACTTGACAACGCATTTTGATTGTTAATCGAGGATAGATGTAGATGTCTATGAGTCACAGCATTCACCCACAGGTAGACTGTGTACTCTTTTGTCATTTTCCTTCTATAAAAGAAGAACTAAAACGGTTTGGCTGAAAACATACTTAAGTTTTCAGATTAATCGTATAAAACATGTGGGTCAAGAGTACTGTTGCTAGCAGAGTTGAATGCGTAGTGCTCTTTGTAGAAAATTGTTTTTCAGTTACCGAAGTAAGAAAAATAACATTTCTGTAAAACAAATTTTGAAGTGTCATTTTTTTGACTGTATTTAATGAGTTAGGTTTCTTTTATCTCCAGCTTAATGCTGCTTTGTTTTGTATGGTGAATGTGGCAAACCGGAGAACTATTTTTTTATAGAATGAGGTGATAAACGAGCAGTCCACCTGATGGTATGTGGATGCTGTAGCCCATAGACATCTACATTTATCTTCGATTAAGAACTCAATGCAGATGCGTTGTCACCCCTTAGGGCTACGATGGAATGCCTTGTTTCCAGTAAAAAGGGTCTCCGGTTTTCTACACTCGCCATAAGAAACACAGTAGTATTATTTTACGGTGGTATTCTACGAAAGCGTGGTCCTTTCTCGGTCGGTGCTACAGTTGTAATATAGTTGCAGTGTGGCTTGAACACGTTTAAAATTACGTTTTTACTGGTAACGAGGAATTCCATCTAAGTGCTGAAGGGTGACAAAGCATCTGCATTTTGATTCGTAATCGAGGATGGAATTTTTATACGTGGTAGAGCCATGCTGCAATTATATTAGTAGTATAGTTGCAGCACGAATGGGTCGGCTCGACTGGGGAAGGACCACGCTCTCACAGAATACCAGCGTGAAATAGTAGCTAATACTGCTGTGTTTCGTAGGAGAGTGTAGAGAACCCGGAGACCCTTTTTAATGGAAAAGAGGCATTCCATCGTAGTCCTCACGGGTGACAACGCATCTGCATTTTGAGTCGTAATCGAGTATAGATGTAGATGTCTGTGGGCCACAGTAACCACTTACCATCAGGTGGACTGTGTGCTCGTTTGTTATCCATAATATATAAAAAATATTACCACTGTAGTAAGTAATATACTTACCGTTTAAAAAATAAAGTAATTATAATTACTGATTGGTTAGTTGTAATTTAAATTCTTCGCATATCTCGATAGAAAATAACGATAAAATGTCCAAGTCAAATTTTTTCGATGAGTAATTGCATTTTAATACAAAAAGTGAACTTACGTTACGGTAAATGGGAACATGATTACGGGACACAGCTAATGGCACCACCACCATTCAAAAACTTAAAGGCCACAACTGTAAGGGATACATACACGTTATTATGACTATATATGATGTCATGTAAAGTTTAAAAAAGTTGCAGCAGGTTGCATTTTTGCCTGATTTATAAGCGCCTCACCTCATTAATTAATTAAATTTCATTGCAATATCACGATAAACTTTAAATGAATAATAAGTCACCATTCCAACACGTTTATCTACCCTATCCATCGCCAACGGATACATATAAATTAAGCTTTCATAAATTTTTCCAAGAACTGATATTGGATAAGGGCAAGGTTGTGGAAAGGTCGTAACTTACGTAATCTTTGGGTCATCTTTTATTATAAGATTAAGCTCGATAGGTACTACGCCAGTTACCTTTATACTGATTTTAAAAAAAATAAGGAAAATAGATTCTTGAATAGCAGCTTCGTACCGGTAAGCGAAGTGTGGGGAGGCGTCCTACTAGGTAAACTGAGTAGGTTGTAAACATTGAAGTAATATGTACTTACGTACTGGAACAGCTATTTCAAACTAAAAATGTGGGCACCTCTGTGTTCGCGCGGTTGGTTTTTATCATAGAATAAACATAGGTAGAATGATCAGTAAGTAATAGTAGATTGTATTGTTAAGTAGGTAAATGATATCGAGTATATTTTTTATTTTTACATTTAAATTTAGCCTAATTATGATAACTTATATATATTTCTACAAAAAAATATGGTGCATAATAATATATTAGTCCTATACTTAAGCACTCACAGAAATGTCGCATCTGAAAAAATTAATTTCATAATCTATATTACATGACACGGGATGGCGTCTTAGGAACAACTTGTTTTATTATTGACATATAATACTTTTTTTCTCTCTATCTATCTATCTATAACGCTCTTAGTACATACTAGTACTTAATTTTATTACGTAGGTAGTTTTAGACAATATTCTATGTCTTATAAGTTTCCACGAGTCTTCGGAAAAATCCCATTATTGAAAAAAAAAGATAAACACACAGTTTACGTAACGGTTAGAGATTCCGTCCTATAGAAAGATGCGAGGTCATTTCTAAACGGTAAATAACTTAACTAAAAACGGCTGGATCTGAAGGACAGGATGAGAAATTGTGTGATAAGAGAAGAGTGGCGTATTTAAGATGATGTTGTGACCAGGATTAAGGAAGAAATGCTTAGGTGGATTGGTCAGGTAGAAAGAATGAATAAAAAAAGAGTGACAAAACCAATTAATGTTGCAGAAGTGAACGGCAGTCGGAAAGGGACGCCCTAGTTTATCGAGCAAATTGGCGATATAAACGGGCCTAATTAAGAGTACCCGTACCCGACGAGCATGTATGCCCAGGTATATGTACGAGTAGGTGAATGTAAAGGAGGTGAAAGAGGTGTGTCGGTATCGTACCGAATAGAAGTCTGTAATCTCTGCGGGACAAGGACAAGCGCGAGAGTTTATGTATGTAATAACAGCAACAATGCCACGTTGGTATTCTGTGCGAGCGTAGTTGTTCCCCGGTCGGGACGATCAATTCTTACTGCGTTACAGCGTTCTGCAGGCTCTACCAGATTTTGCCTTCATTAATTTTTCCAAATATTTATAAATTAAAACCTTAATTACTTTTATCTCAGATTCAGCAAATAAAATTTGATCAACATTCAAATATTCATTATTTAATACTTGTTTTGTATTTAACATGAACGCTGGAAAATTAATGTTTGAAATGACGAAATTGAGCAACTATTTTCTCCTTTGCTCTACTTCTCTAAAATATTAGACACTAATTAATGTTGAGCTCTTTGTGTAACTTCGTCTAATGAAATATTAGACACTAATTAATGTTGCTGTATAACAGAATTGTATTTCAATATTAAGAATAATGCTCAAAACCTAAGTTAATCTAAGTGATTATTATTAGATATACGATAATTTCAGTGTTTATTGAATAAAATAAAGGTTATATTTATTTGAAATGACATAATGTTTAAGTATGATCGTTTGGTGTTGAGGTCACTCAAGACAGTTAAGGAAGCAAGAAACAAAATGTTCGAATCCATAATTTTTTGATAGTTGGAGAATCTGAGAAATTAGCGGATGAAATTTGCCATAACTTACGCAGAACACATCGGATCTGTACTTTACAAGCCTGTGAGGCATTTGGTCAAACTCATCATGAGTATTGAGTAAATGTTTTAGAGCCTTAGAGAGAGACAGATAAAGTAATCCGTTAATATTTTAGAAAAAAATTAATCGTATGCTATTATTATCTAAGACTTCGTAGCTCGGTCATCGTACATAAAAGTAAATCGTTTCACGCTTATGTTGAGTCTACTCGTACACTCAGACCCTGCATATAATTCTTACTCTGAACGATCGCATAAGCGTTTCATACGAAATAATTTATTCTATGATGTTAGCAATTTTTAAACTGAAATATTTTTTTATTTCTATAGATTTAGATCTAATTACGATCTGGGCGTCTTCAAGGCAAGAATGAAAAAGTTTTTGTTACGTTAAAAAGTGCGATTTACCATCTAGGACTTCATCGCCACTTTTTTTTTTTTGGAAATCTTATTCATATTTGTATTGTAACCCACATTTAAAAACTCTTTGAAGTATTCGAAATAATCTCCATATTTTCTCGTTCACTCGGCAACGGGTCTGATCAGATCATACAATACCTACCTTACGACGGCTCTAATACGGGTCGGATTAGATCAGGTCGGATCAGAAGTACTGCCTTATGAAAAAACTATTTTTTCCTTTAAAACAAAACCAAAGACAATATGCAATAGATAATAGTATCAAAGACAAAGATATGCTCTTTTATTTTAAACCATAACCTGGCAATGTTTCTTAGAAAAAAAAAAGAAATCACTCTGAACTTTCGGCGTTCCACGTGTCGCTTTGATGAAGGTGCTCCGTCTTTTTTTATAGAATTTTATATTTGTGTCTGGACTAAAAACGAATGTATTATACTTTTTTATATTCCTTGTAATATAGTAAACACGTAGATATATAATTTGTGGTATAAAAAGTGAATTTTATACCACAAATTAAAGTATTGCCAAAAGTACTTCAAAATCCGGAAGGCCCATTTTGGCGGTTGGGTCATAAATGTGTTATTTTTCAAATTCTCATTTATTTTTAGTGTAAAATGTAAGTAAAAATAGTTTTCTTACATATTTCAAATAACTTGACGTTGTATTTATTTCAAATTCACACAAAAATATTTTTGAAATATTGTTCGAAATGTCATACAGATAAAATATTATTATTATTATTTTAATTTTTTAATATTTTGGTATGAGTAACGAATAGAAACACATAAAATATAAAAATATACATATTTCCAAACATTTTCATATAAATTTCTCCAAAAACAAAAGTGTAGAATTCAAATTAGTAGTAATTTTGTCACTAAAATTGAAGTATATACTACTACTATGCTATACAGGGTAATTTATGTATTTTATTACAATTTCTAGCAACCAAAAATAATTTTATTCGATAGTTTATACATTCAACAAGAATTCCTGTAAGTTTTATCCATAAATATTGTCTCAAAGTGAAAATATAGCAAAATTTGCAATATAGCAAAAAAATTTGCTAACTTGCAAATTTTCCCGCCATTACGGTCCCGAGTGAACGGGAGTACAACAAGTCGCGAGCTGTCAGACCTTACAGGAATTAAAAAACAACGTTATAGTTGAGAAAATCTGTAAACTTAAGAATGTTATTACAGTTACATACGTTAGTTATTATGGCTACAAATTGAACATTGTACTTTTTTAATTTAATTTTTTTTTAATTACAGGTACGCGAAGTGTGAAGGGGCAGCCCCCACTAGACTAGAGTGATGGTCTGGTAAGAAATACAGGAAATTGATTGATGCAGGTGCTTCAGTACTGTGATTTCGATAGCTGTGGACTGGTGATGGAATGTAATGATGATGACGATAATGAAATTCCAATATGAATATGTATTATTATATTTACATTTCATATTACATTTTTCGGTAAAGGCACTTAAAATATGCGTTAAAAATCTGAAAAAAATTATAAATAATTCAGGGTTTACAATACATAAAAAAAGTGTATGTGCCTGATAAAACATAATATAATTTACTACAATATTTAAGTTGGGTAGGGGCAGAGGGCATGGTAAAGTAGTTGTGAAAGTATAGTAACCGAATTTGATTATATTTCATAGCCAGCGACCCGCGTCGCATTTTCCGGGGTAGTATTTATCAACATGGCGTTATAAAAGTTTAAGATAATCATCGAACATCATTTATTTTACCAACTTCTCTACGTTTTAAAATACTAGATTTTTGAATAGATTATAGTCTAGATCAATCTCGGCGTAGCTCTCTATTTGTTCGTCAAGTTTCATTACGATTGGTTCAGTCATTCGAAAGGTTAAAAGAGAGATGACAGAAGTATAGACAAACAGGTAGACAAAATCTTTAAAAATGATTATTGATACCCCCTCATCTCAATAAAAGGTAATTAATATAAAAATATTATATGCAGACACTTTAATTTTATTTTATAAGTATAATCGCTAAGAGTGTAATCGCTTAGAAAACCAACATGAAGTTTATAAAATCAGTAAGAACTTTACTCAGTATTATTTTATTGTGTATTAAATTTTTGTTATTTTATTTTAGTATTCGCATATTAACTTTTTATTACACCTACTTCATTCTATCTCTGCATCATCCCAAGGTAGACTGGGAGAGAATGCATTAGGCATTAAGTCCGCCTATATACCACTTGTGTATATGAAGTTTTAAATAAATAAATAAATTTGTATCAAATGTGTTTGACGCTATTAGGATTGGACACTCCTCAGGTATCATAATGGTATAAATTACTACTAATGTTTACTTGGTTGAGCCACACTGCTGTGTATGGGTCCGACGACCGACAGCATGAGGCACAACGTGACAATTCAAGTTAATTTTGAGTGATCTCATGAAAGCAAACTTCTAGTTGCCAAAACGAATGTAACCTAGGGGAATTATCAAAGCATTCTGTCTGAACCAATGTCAAATGCTGCTCAAATGGTATATAATTAAGTTAATATTTTGTGTAAATAATTTAATGAATTGTAGTGTGTTACTTAGTTATAAGGTACAATGGGACTAATATGTTAAAAATAACGTAAGTCCCTAAATTAACTTTCAATTCTTATTCCTAAATTTCCTTACCATCGGGTAATTTAGGTATAGGTAAGGCTCAGATAATATGATAAGAGAGTGTACTTGTTAAACACCATTACTTTTATAAAAATAATAATGTCCTCCTAGACCGAATTTTGGTAAAGGCGGCCAGTCTCAACGGAGACCAGCCCTCCGTAGCATCTGCGCAGTACAGGATTACTGTAGCCGAGAGTATGCACAAATACTGATGCACTCTCAATTCCCTGGCTCTCATAGTACGATGGGACGTATGATGGCGCGGGACCAACGGCTTTACGTGCCTTAAGAGGCACGGGGAAGTAATACCGCCAATTTCCTGATTCTAAGCTGGTCCTGAGAATTTTTTGATAGAAAAACCCAACAACTGATTTTAGCCCGATCCGGAATTCGAATCCGGGACCTCATGACTAGTAACCGTGAATAAGAACAACGAAACAGTGAAAGACATCTTATTGGAAGTTTAAGTCAGCTAGTATACGGTTCTTATCGCGTGTAACTTTTTACCAAATTCTCAAGTTTTATCCAGGTTTGTTCAGTGATGAAATTTTAATTGCAGCCAAGTTTAAATTAGATATTCTGTGTTTTTCGCTTTGATTCGCGTTTTGAAAGTAATTACAAGTCTTTCGCATTCAGCTGTAACACGCGAACCGCAAATTTAATTTAGCATTCAAGAATTTTAAGTGGACATTTCCATAAAGAAAATTGTAAACACAAAGTATTAGTTGCAATAAGAAGGTTTAATGAAAAAATTTAAAACGAACTATTCACTAAGGCATTTTATTACAGAACTAAAGCGATAATCCCCCCCCCCTATCCCTATCCAACTAGTGGTAAGTACTGCAGTCCAAAGAACCCTGCAGCCAACTTCAAACAAAGAAGGCTGTATCTGCGTTGTCACCTCCGTAGACTAAGATGGAGTGCATCACAACCTGTGATTATAATTTTGCGGTATAAATGTATTTTTCTCATCCGATTTAGCTACATAAATATATAAAAGAAAATGATAAATATATATTAAATATAAATATATAAATAAAAAAAACCTAAATAAATAAAAACACAACCAGATGGAAGCCCTCGGCAGGGGATATCAAACGGCCGAGGTTTAGGGGGAAAAGGAAAGAAATCGAAGGACGTTGTGGGCGGAATCGAGGAGCAACGCCTTCTGCATGTGATCACGAATCGGTCTGTCATGGAGACCCAGTCGCCTCAGATGACCCGAGAGGCCTACGTCTACGTACTTAACAATTAAAATTCATCTCAAACGCTTGAAATACGAGTGAATAACCATCTCTATAAGATGTTAACACTGATTGGTGACGGGATACACCTTCAATAGTATGGGACATATCGTACTGAGCTCTGTATTACCTGTGAGGCGGGTTGACTGCTTATACGCTTATAATGATTTTTTCATTCATTTATTTACCAATTTATTAAATTTTTTACTAACTCATGTAAGAATACAAATGGCAGATATAATAACGTCACTAACATTTTCTACCAGTCAACTGAAGAAAAAAATATGATAATTATTATATAACTTGTTATTTATGCTATTAAATACTGTTTTTCTTGCTCGAAGGTTTAATTATGTGTTATTCCTTAGCTTAGTATTTTAGTATTTAGAGTAGCATAGTTATTTGTTATAGTAATTATAAATATCTATTGCCTTATATTTCCATATTTTTGTTTGTTAATACCATTTTTTTTATAAGAGAAGAGTGACAAACGAGCATATAGTCGACCTGGTGGTAAGTAGTTGCTGTGGCCCATAGACATCTACATCTATCCTCGATGACGAATCAAAATGCAAATGCGTCATCACCCGTGAGGACTAAGATGGAATGTCTCCTCCTTTCCAGTAAAAAGAGTCTCCGGTTCTCTACATTCACCACACAAAACACAGCAGCGTTAAGCTGCTATTTTACGTTGGTATTCTTATGAGAGCGTGGTTTTTCCCTGGTCTAACTATACTACTAAAATAGCTGCAGTATGACTCTACCACGTGTCACCAATACATTATTTTTTCTATTTTATTATGTAGACCACACCATGGGGGAAGGCCACCTCGAACTTCCCTCTCCCCAGTGTCCGTTGATTTGCTAAAGAGTACTTACTTTATTTTATATTCATATATTAACATAACATTCAAATATATATAAAATTATAAAATTGGCTAAAAACAAAGTAAAACTAAAAACTTAAAGTACCTATCTTACAGTTCTATTCCTTACAGTATAGTGCCGAAGATGCTCTGGCTGTGATTCCTTGCTTTATTGCAATACTTAGCCTTTGAGCGAGAGAAAAAACCAGCACTTTTATCTTCAGCAGCGACGACTAGATGCGGATGCAATTGCTTTAGGGACTTCACCGCACGTGGAGCCCACGGATCTCAGAGGCTCATATTTGCGCCACTTATTCAGCTGCCTCTGATGTCATCCCGACTCTTAAAGCGTTAACGTTGAGATGAAAGGCTGCCAATATATAGATATATCATTTCTGAGCCTATATCGGAACTTACTTGTTCAAATTCTTCTAATTTTCTGCAACTCCAGATGGTTTAAATATTGGTCATTTAAATTATTTTTTTTTCTTCATTTCTACAAAACCTGCGTACGTCCAATCATGACCTACGCAGGTATAACCTTTGCCCACGCCCACCCTTGCCATATTCGACGTCTCCAAGTCGTCCAAAATTAGTTCCTGCGTCGTATCACAGGAGCCTCATTCTATGTGAGGAACGTGAATCTCCACCGTAACCTGTGAATGATGGGTAAATTAATTACCCATCATTTCTTCATATCTTAAGGAATTATCCTTAAGATACTTCGATTCGATTAAAGAGCACCAAAATCCATTGGTGGCGAAGGCGGGTTCGTACTCTCCAGAGAATAATGTTGCCCCCACCAGGAGACGTCCTATGAACATCCTTCTAGACCCCGATGACGAGATCACCTCCAAAAATAGGTTACTCCCGTCCCCCCCCCCTTCCTTAAGAGAGGGAACTAGTATTGACACAACACATACACATTCAGACGTTACACTAGTACAGATCACTAAGGCTCACCGCACTCGCCGGCGAGCGCGAACTCATACGCAACCCGTATACGAGGTTCAACAACAGCATTACTCCTTTAGAGGGACCCTTGACGTCGCCTCGCCAACAGCAGAATCGTTGCACTCAATAGCTCGTGGGTCCTCACTCACGAGTCTATTTCGATGAAGCTGTAAAGGCCGCAGGGCCAACAACATATAATTTCATAAAAAAATCTTTGTGCTCTTTTATATAGTCCACGTTCGAAATATATCCTGTTGAACAGCAATAATTAATTAAGGCGACGAAAGGTCTCCTTGTCTAATTCATCGTTCCACCTATATTTTGTTTTCTGGGTACTTGGTATATTTTCATTCGAGGTTTTTCAAAAAAAAAAAGGTACTTCAGATAGGGTTGTGACTTATACTGTCAAATGTAAAGGTCGCATGTGGGAAACTCTCTGTATTTTTCAATTACTTGTTACAATATCTGTATGTGGTCAATTGCACTTAACCCATCAATACGTTTTTTTTTAATTACACTATACAAATTTTACTTTTTATCCCATTTTAAAATGTAACTACGAGGGCGGCACTGAAAATTTCGGGAATCAAGGAAGTGACACAACATTACTATTTAAAAATGTATTTATTGCTTTTCGAAGTATTCTCCGCGAAATTTGACACATTTTTCCATACGATGGAACCACTCATTGAAGCAACCATTCCATTCGGAAGTTGGGGTCTCCAAAATGGCCGTTTTGTAGGCGTCCACAGCTTCTTAGGTGATGAAAATCTCTGTCCACGTAATTTATTCTTTATTTTAGGGAAAGTATAGAAATCGTTAGGACTTAGGTCGGGGCTTTACGGCGGATGGTATAATAATTCTATGTTTTCTTGCTCTAAAAACTTTTTTCTTTTGTGTGCGGTGTGAGAACTCGCATTGTCGTGATAGAGGGTGATGCGGCGGTTGCAGTTCTCTTTACGGAGTTCAGATACGACCTGTGGCAAACAAATGCTAGCATACCATTCTGAATTAACCGTTCTTTGTCCCTCAAGAGGAATAGTCGTAACATGGCCGGTTTTGGAGACAAACGTGGCCACCATTTTTTTTGCAACACTCCGTGAACGAAAAATTTTTGCTGGCTTTAACTCATTTTCGAACACCCAAACTTGTGACTGGTTTTTTGTTTCGGGTTCGTACGCATATATCCAGGATTCGTCATCTGATACGATGTTGTATACAGCATTTGAGGATCCTGCGTGGAATCTTTCGAGAGTTCTGACGCACCAAGTAACGCGAGCCGCTTTTTTGCTCTTCACAGAGCGAATGCGGTATCCATCGGGAAAACAACTTTTTTACACCTAATTGTTCATGCAAGATTATTTGTATTTGACTCATGCCAATGTATAAAGTTGCCTGAATTTCGCGGTATGTCACATGTCGATCTTCCTCAATCAGCTTACGGACAGCATTAACGCTTTCTTGGGTGACTGCTGTTTTTGGACGACCTTGACGGGGATCATCACTGAGCTTGACAAGTCCACGTTGAAATTCAGCAAACCGGCGATAAATTGTGGTTTTGGATGGGGCTTCATCACCAAATGCAGAAATCATCCGGTCAACACACTGTTTTTGTGTTAAACCACTTCGAATGTCATAATAAATCATCGCTCTTGAATTTTCTCGAGTCAATTCCATTTTCTCAACGACTAAACAAGTTTGACAAAACCTTGTGACAAGACCGAGAATCTTTTTTTAAATAAATAAATGGTATTCGATTTTTAAAATCAAGAAGTTTTCAATTAAAAAGATTTTAATATGACGGGAATAGTGGGAAATTCCATTCCCGATACTTTTAGTGCAGCCTAGTATCAAGCAATTTGGTACTACAGTGATAAATTTTATACTTTCCGAATCAAAGCTGCCCTAGTTAAAACGCAACGAATAGGAAATTTACTCTTCTCATCAGAGTGTCCTTGGGGAAATCAACGGTTTATAGGACTAATTCATACTTAGTTTTGCGATGTTCTGTATTAGACACGACGTAACATCCCAAGGTACGTGTTCGCGTTGTAATTGAAATAATATATAAAAAGATATGGGAATGTATTTTATGCAAACTTACATTTTTAAATTTGAATATTGATGAAAGAATGTACGTTTGCCAAATAAAAAGATATTCAAAAACAATATTATGCTATAAATTTTATTGTCAAAA
Source organism: Parnassius apollo (assembly GCA_907164705.1). Lineage (NCBI taxonomy): Eukaryota > Metazoa > Arthropoda > Insecta > Lepidoptera > Papilionidae > Parnassius > Parnassius apollo. The sequence continues at coordinate 3,845,004 of CAJQZP010001137.1, forward strand.
TATTAAAACAAAGAATGTATGCATATACTAATAAATATATAAGAATGCATAAGATTGACGACCTGCTGTGTCAATTATGGCAACCTATGAGGCAATCTATGGGGGAGGCCTTTTTTTAACATTGGGAAATGCCCACGCAAACCCGCCTCGCGGGGGCAAAAACGGGTTATGTCAAACTCGCACCGACTAAAACCCCTAGGTGTTCCACCTTGTTCGCATATTGGCTGGGCCACAGGAACGCTTTCGCATACATCCGCGGCCGAATCAGCGTCGGCCGCCCCTTGGCGGGGCCTCCTTTGAAGAGGACTTTTTCCTTCTTAGGAGTAAGGCGCACCAGAACACATGGCGCACCTTCCTCCACGGCCTCCAACCACAACTGCGCCACGGACGCCCATGTGTTCGATGCGCGAAGGCCATGGGGCCAGGAAAAACGAGGACGTTGGCGCATCGTTATACTAACACTCCTCTTTCTCCATGACTCCACCTCGGCTGCAGCGGTAAGGGACGAAGACACCCTTCTCGCCGCAACCACCAGCACACATCCGAAGTGGGCTCGCAAAGCCTCGTGAGTGGCCACCTCGTGCTGGTCATTTACCCCGGGCCAGCCGTGTGGGTCAACTACTTTCTTTGTTCACCGCGGGTGACCAAGCCGCGGCTACTAACTAAGCCCCCGCCCCGCCACGACAAGGCGGAAACCCGTTCGGGGGGATGGGGGAGGCCTATGTTCAACAATAGATTGTAATGGATGGATAAGTACTACGAAATTATAAAATAAATAGAATAACTGCAACGGTCTTGAACGGCTCATATCTCTGATACGTAAAAATAAAACGTGGTAGAGCCACGCTGCAGCTATATTATGATTCTTCTACGAATGGGTCGGCCCGACCGGGGTAAGACCACGCTCGCACAGAACACCAGCGTAAAATAGCAGCTTCATCCTTCTGTGTTTAGTATGGTGAGTTTAGAGAACAAGAGAACCTTTTTACTGGATACGAAGCATCCCATCTGAGTTCTTAGGGGTAAAAACGCGTATGCATTTTGAATCTTAATCGAGTATAAATGTACATGTTTATGGGCCACATGCATTTACCATCAGGTGAAATGTTTGCTCGTTTGTCACCCTTATTAAATATAATAAAACGTTCCAAATACAAGATAGCTGGTAAGAGATTTTCAAAAAGATAAAACAATTAGGTATATAAAATAATACGCTCCTTGAGTAAGAGGTATACTTTATAGGGTTATTTCGTGGTGATCACTAACCGGAGCATTTGCAATCTTTAATTCACTTCTTTAATTACATTGAATTAATTGAATAAAAATTATCAGTTCTTGGCATATTTATAAGTTTATCTATCACTTTCACTATCACTATATTCCCTTACAAGTCAATGTCACAAAGTAAGCTCCAAGTTTTCTTTAGCTTATTGAAATTCTTTTGTTTAAGTTCTTAATTGAGTTTCAGTTTAAAGTAGTATTAAATTTCTTTTTTCTTCTGCTTGTAATGATAACGAAGGCGTAAAAGTAAAGTAAAGTAAAGTTACAGCCTATATACGTCCCACTGCTGGGCTCAGGCCTCCCCTCATTTCTGAGAGGGTAGGGCAAGGAAGTGTCCGCCGCGCTGCCCAAATGCGTGTTGACGAACTTCACATGTCTTCGAAATATTTTTTTTCTTATTCCTCAGACATGCAGGTTTCCTCACGATGTTTTCCTTCACCGCCGAGCACGTGGTAAATCAGCACTTAAAATTGCAATTAACAATTTCATTGGTGCCGGCGGGGATCGAACCCGGGTTACTCGCGTTCTGTTATATTTACAGCGAACGTTAACCACTGAGCTACCACGGCTCTACGAAGGCGTAGGTTAAATTAATTGTAACGTATTGCTCGCCATTATGCATAATAACAACTTTGATATAACTTTATGTGCTGTGTGTAATATGGTACGCTAATAGCGTTCATTTAAGCTTCCCTTGTAATTAACAAATCGAGACAGAAACAAAACATCGCCAACAGGAACGTCTGAACCGGGCCGAGGAAATCCAATTATTTCCGTTGCAATGAGATTTTTGCTGCATTTGTTTCCAATGTCTAAATGTAGTTTTATTCGACAGTGATTTTATTATGGCATGTGTTTATTTTCGAATTCTTTTTTAAAGTAGCTTTAATGGGAGCCATATATTTAAAACCTCTTCAAGTTTTAAGTGTAAAGAATACAGCTTATTTATGTTTCATTGCTGGGCACAGGCCTCCACTCTTTTTTAATAGGGTTATAGAGGAATCAGAGAATCTTTTTCTTCTTTTTCTCTCACCGCCGAGAACATGGCATTGGAAAAATGGGGCGTACTAAGTACTTTATATCGTTAATGTAGGCTGTTCTACTTCATACTTTTCGTATTAGGTATAATGATTGTTACTGTAATATTTTTTATGTTCCCTTATACTCACGGGTACGTAAAATGTTTATTGTATGCGGAAATTATAGCTCGTATATTCAAGCAAAGTAGCTTTAAAAATGTCATAGGATAAAATATTCATGACAATATGCTCGCGCTTATTACATTTGTACGTTATGAGTACGCTAAAAAACGATTTCTTAAAGATGATAAAAATCCAATATTGTACTAACATAAATATACTAATCATGAGGATCTTTAAAAACGACAGTTGTTACAATTATATTTATTAATAATGATAATGATTATTTTGTTTTGTAACAATTGAGTAACAACTGAGAAAATTTAGTAAGTAGCCCATGGATATCCAAAAATACTACGAATAAAGGTTACAGGTGCACTGTTACCCCCAAGATTAAGATAGAATACCTCATATTGAATATACTATATTTTAGGGATTTCATCGCATTATGAATATTTTATTTAGTATTCCTTACGTTTACTAGTACAAATTACTTTGCGTCATCCATGATCACGGGGAAGCTGATGTGTTCGTCGTCTCAATGTGTCATAGTCCGGTATTACACTGGCACACTAATTTTAAAGCTTCGTGGTAGCAATAATAATTAAGCAGTTGGTATGCCACTAGATATAGTTAAAGACCCATAACCGTACAGTTATAAAAAAACGTTTTATAAAATTAAGAAAATAAAACTATTATTTCATTTCAGTATTACATTCAAACATTTTTTTTAATTAAATACTTCTTTCTTACGTTAATTCCGTAATTTAACTCCTGCAATGTTTTTTGTGTGACACGCCATACATACAGTATTCATGCAAAGCTAAAGATACAATCAACAGATACAGATACAGAAACAGATAAAACCAAATTGTTTCTGTGGCAACACAGTTTTCAGATTTATTTTGCGCAAGTGTCGTTAACTGTTACTGTTATTTGATATTGGTGTTTTTTCTTTGACGATGGCTTTTTAATTATAAAGCATAACCCAACAAGATTTTCTCTGTTCCTCGGGCACCGCCGCCAATAAATTTGGAAGGTCGTTTTGCAGAAGCTACAAATAACTTTTCCCAGTTAGGTTCTTAGGTAATTCAAATAGCAGAAGACTTTTTTTCTATTTTAAATTCCTGTCCAAAAATATAAATAGGTACCGTGACGTGACCTCATACACACAGTAACGATTTTCTAGCGCCAGCTATGGAGATTGTAAATTTAAGCTACCTCTTTTGAGCGTTGATTCATCATTCCATAAAAAAAATTCCGGGTCTTCTTCAATATTTACTAGCATTTGTCGAATCCAATCTTATATTATAAGAATTTTGATGGCTAGGTGCAATATAATTTGAAAGTTTTAGATCTAAGTGCTGGTTGAGTAGCCAGACGAAAAAAATTATAAACGCCCAATAGGAAATACGCATCTTATCTTTTTTCCCACCGGAACACCAAATGGCACTTGAATAATTTACCTCGTGCTTTATCGGTCATAAAAGCAAAACAGTAATAGTAACTAGGAAGTGCTCGTAAAAGGCGAAAAAGTTAGTTTGTTGAGTTATTTTTCGACTGTTTTGAATTTTTTAACAGAATTCAAAAAGCGAGGAAGCTTTATGAAGCCGACAATGTTCACTGATTTCTCAGAATTGGCTGAACCCTTTTAAATTATTCTTTTTAATTAAATAGTTTACATTTCAAGGCTGGTGTGGGGGAAAAATACGGGATGAAGGCTTTAATGACGAATCGAACTCGGCTATGGGAGGCTAAGACGTATATTCTCATCATATATGCTTGTGGCCGGTAACCAGTGCGTGTTAGCAAAGTAGTTCTAAATAGTTCTAAAACGGATCACTTACTCTAGGAAGCTCTAAGTCTGACGGAACGGAGAAGGTATATACGTTTACCGTGAGAGATTGTTTGTTTGTTTGTGTGTGCAAACGAATGTTCCCATTTATCTCTATAACGAGTAGTTCATGTAAGGGCAGGGCAATGGCAGCCCCGACTTGATTTTATTTAGTTTGTAATTACATCGTTTAATAGGGTAGATGAATATCTGCATTACCTATATTGGATATTATTGCTGTGTTTTTCACTGCGACATACAAATAGATACAGAAAGGTAGGAAGGAACTGAGGAACATCATAATTAGTTGTTTATGTTTGTATATATTATATATATATTTAAAAATCTGTTAGCAGAATAATTTTTTTATAATTTTTCACCCGACAAAATAAGCTCTAGTTTCATGACTTATTTCAAAAAGAATCATATCGTATATAGATATATTTTATGGTATTATATTATTAGTTGTCTATTCTTGTCTTTCGTTACTTAAATCCTTTTTTGTCGGGGGTTTTGATCTTGACTTCTCTATTCTCGCTGCTCCCTTTCGCCATTTTGAGTATTTAACTTCAGCTAGAACGATATGATTGCATCCTCCACTCTTGAAAGCCACAAGGTCTTCCATAAAAACCACGAATCGAAATTAAAGGTTTTATCCTATGATCCTGACGGAATACAAAAAAATAACAAACGTTAACATAAAATTAAAATTTTAAAATATACTTACGATATTGATTTTTACCAGATCACATAAACACTTAGTACTCCTTGACATTCGTTGAAACTCATGAGAATTCCCTCAGTAAATGCTTCTTTTGCCGAAATATTGCGCTTCATCAATGTCCGCATGGGAAATCAACGGATGACTGTTTTATGTTATTTTATGAGTAGTTTTGCATATTCAATTGGTTAAAAATTTCAGGCATCTTCTTTCATTTTGGAAAAATATAAAATTGAGTATAGACATAGATATATAGTCCTGCCTCAAATCATCTATGATGCCATAAACAAAATGTGGATATTTTGGCAGCATCTATTTTATGCTGGTAGCACGAATGGATCAACTCGACCGGGAAAAGACTACGCTCTCACAGAATTCCAGCGTAAAATAGCAGCTTAATGCTGCTGTGTTTTAAATGGTGAGTGTAGAGAACTGGAGACCCTTTTTACTGGCAAAGAGGCATACCTTGTTTGTCCTCAGTCGTGACAACACATCTACATTTTGATTCTTAATCGAGGATTGACGTAGATCTATATGAGCCACAGCATCCACTTACCATCAGGTGGACTGTGCAGTTGTTTGTCACCCGTATTCTAGGAACAAAACGTGGACACTACGATATGCCATTACAAGATATAAAGAGCTTTGCTAGCGTTTTCCAGTGAATGAGTTTCACTTTCAAGAAATCTGGTGCAGAGATCTAGTAATGTTAGCTTATTAAAATGGCAATGGACTAATAATAATATAATAATTGCCTTATCGATATAAAAACAACTAAATTAAAAAAAACTTACATATATAATGTCCTCCAGAACGGATTTCGGTCACGGCGGCCAGCTTAACTAAGAGTAGGCATCGGTGCAGGACAGGATAGTGCCCAAGTGTATGTGCAAGCATAAGTTCTCTATTGTCTCACTCTCATAGTCCGATGGGATGGTAAACCGACACGAGACCAACGGCTTTATGTGCTTTCACGCGCGCGGCAGGCGCAGGCACGGCGATGTGACACTGTCCTGACTCCGGGAACATACTGAGAAATTATTAACTGAAAAACTCTATAACTAATTTATTTCGTTATAGAGTCGTCACGCTCGACCCGGGACTCGAACACGGAAGCTCATTATTAGCATTCGCATTTACAGTCACTGGACTAACGAGGCCGTCAATGGACCACCGTAAGTACTACTAACTAAAATGGCAAGTAGACAGTGAATGTGTCATATAATGAAGGCTACGGCGTAATAAACGAAATACGAGTCGTCCTCTATCTAAATTGAGGTTTGATTTAGGCAAGACGGTTGAAGGATTAAAGATGCGTAAAGTCAGTTATCGAACTAAGTAGTTTACCCATAGAAAAGACCTTAATCCATTGTCTGGAGACTGTTAATTAAAATAAATTGGCAACTCAACAACTAAATAGCTGCATGGGGAAAAACTAACAAAATAAGTACATTATTAGGATGTACTGTGTTTTTTTAATTATCTATTTATATTCCCCAAAGGTTGTCGGTTGTGCCACGTTATATTGACTTGGGATCGCTAATGAAAATATAGACAGGGTTTAATTAAAGTGGAAAGACGTTTATTGTTTTAGTAGTGCTGAGAAATCCTAAAGAAATAAGTACTCCTATATGGATAGACCATTGTTGCGACGGAAAGGCTTAGTAGTCATGGATTGTTGACCTAAAGCGAACACAGTGAAACCCACTTAGCTGGTCCAAGGTGAAGGACGTCAAAACCAGACATGGCTGGTCCGATAGGACTGAGTGAGCCCACTGATAGAGTCCTGTCGGTATTGTGAGGCGCCGATCTCAATATCAAATCAGAACTACTGCTGGGGGGAAGTCTGGTTATTTCGAGTCATTAATTTCCTAGCCTCATGGACTCCTAGTAACGGACTCGGGGGGAGGCTTTTTCGAGGAGGGGGCGCTGGTGGAGCAGCATATATGTGAAGAAGCGTATCCTTGTCAGTAGGTGACGTAGGTGGAAATCAATGAGGTTTGAGTCGATGCGAAGATTGACTGCCCTTGAACCCGACAGGCGTTAATTTATTATTATGTGTAGCTATTTTCAGCTCGTTAGATTTTAAGTAAAGCTGAGCATATTAAATTAACTTTGCATTACGGATACAAATTAACGTATCAATGTTAATTTATTGACAACAAGCGACGCCCTTCACCTGGATCTAATATTAAGGCGTTTTACAGATCTAATAAAATTATTAAAGACAATTTTTACTGTATGAATTTTTCGATTTCTCAAAAAAATCTAGTTTTTCGCGTAAATATAGCATATATCACTCCTTATATTTTCGATATTACAGACAGACGCACACACGCATAAATTTTGTTTATATTATCCTAATAAGTATATAAAAAACAAATGCCGTGCGTTGGTTTCACAAAAACTCGAAAATGGCTCGACCTATTTTGATGAACTTTTTTGTATATTTAAGTGGGTACCTGGTTGGTTTAGATTCACAATTGGACCTGGTAGGTGAACCTATTGTCGAGATCCAAAAATTAACCGTGCGGAGCCGGGCGGATCACTAATTTTAGAATTTTTGGTTGTTTGTATTAAGGCGCTACCTCCAGCGAACGACCTTGAGCGTTTGGTCTGTCGACGCTCGCTACAATATATCGCGTAAGAAATCGCCAAAAGACGCCACCTACTGCTACGAACGTAGTATTATTTTTTCAATGTCAATGAACTCTTCTATGGAAATAGACACGGCGTACAATGATAAATGTATTTTAATTTTCTTTATTCGGTATATTAGTTGCATTATATTAGAATTATGTATTCTAATATATTATCTAATTAATAAAAATGACTATTTTGATTATTTTTAACTATATACTATACTGCTAATATTGAATTAGCTTTTTATAGTGTAAATTATAATATTTGTCGAAATATTAATTATGGATTCGAACTTTACATGCTAATGGTGCTTCATTTTTGTTATTTTCATTTACTTACATATTGAAAATATACTTGAATAGTAGTTATTATTATTTTATTTAGCTACTGAATTTTAGGATATGTTTTACCTTGAGGTCAAATATAATTTTGAGGAGCAATAGTTATTACCTACTAATCTTTTATCTGCTATTCCTTATTTAGGAGCAATATTAGTAAATTGAGTTTGAGGGAGATTTACTGTTTATAATGCTACATTTATTATTTTAATATTTACCTACTGGGTAGGTAATTATTAAAATAATAAATATAGCATTAGTAACTAAATAGATATTTTTTTTTAGTTTTTTTAAAATTAAAATTTTCGTATTTTTAAAAATTACTAAAAAAAAAGGGTTTGAAATAATAGATTTTCTCACAAAAGAAGGGAACTTGAAAAAAAAGGAAAAAAAGCGGGACCAAAGCCAAGACGCGAACCACGGAACTCCGATATCACGCCCGACCGACATACCACCTGAGCTATAACGACCGTTAATGATTAGTCGAAATTTACCTTCTTATATTGTAGCAGTTTTTTTATTGCCTGAAAACATGGACAAAAGGACATTTTCTAAAAATAAATCCAAGCGTTCGTCGCTAAAATCGTTGGAGCCGTATAATTTTCTCATCTGGTTCGGTTATATAAATATTTAAATATATAAAAATTATAAATTAAAATGAAAAGATAAATATACATTAATATCAATAAAATAAAATAAAAACAAAATAATATTATATTATTACTGTTATTATTATTATTATAAGTTGTGGTTCGGTGAAGCTGCAACCTAATGGACCATGACAATATGAAAAGTGGTTGCTGACGTCAATTATTATTATTCTTATTATTTTTTCATTACTACCTTTTTCAACCTCACAAGATATTTGTAACTGCAAAAAAAAACTACGTATAAGTAAGTAAATCAGTAATATAGTGTTATGTATGATTCAGACTAAATAAAGGTTCCTAAAAATAGACGTAGATAAAGAAATTGCATAAAAAATTACTCAAATAAAAATGCAATAAACTTGTTAATTTTATAGGTACTTAGTAAAATATTAAAATAATAAGTTTTTTAGGATATTTATGTAAAATATAAAGGTTATATTATGTTCTAACTACGTTCACGCTTGCGCATATAAAACCGCGGAATTTCACTAGTTTTATTATCAAAATAATAATTGACAACCCTACCCTAAGTTTGCCTTGATTTTACCAACTCAAACTCGTTTTAGGAGATCAAAACATAGAGAGAAAGATAGGAGACTATTTTTTATTTAATATGGTTGGATCTTTATTTATTTGTATATTTTTTGTATTTTTTTATTTTATTAATATTTATGTATATTTATCTTTTAATTTTAATTTATATTTATAAAAACCAACCAGATGAGAAAACTATACAGATACCCCAACAATAATAATATAATAATAATAAAATTCAATGGCGTAGGGAATTGACGACCCCATCGCCCGCTGACGTAACAGTTAAGTGACAAAACTGCTACGTCAACGCAGTCAGTCAGCGCCTTGCGAGAGGTGTAAGCGCCGTGCCTCGGCAGAATTCAGGGTGCAAAGGCCCGTTTGTGCTTATGGCCGTCCACGATACGGTGCCGGGCCTGGGCGTCTCCCGTTAATGGACGCCCATATTATGGATGATGGAGAAAAAGATAGTGCGCAAAGGGCCGCTGCCTGGAGGTCGCCAGGGCGCGTCTGGAGCTGGCGCTGGACGCGACAGCATGCGGGCCGCCAGCCGAGCGCGGGGTGTTGCAAGACCACCTAGCAGCCCCCCGCATCCATCATCCCCACCAGAAGGCTTGGTGTCGGCTGGGTCTTCTCGGACTCAGCAAGCGGCACCCGCCGCTGGTGGAGCACGTCGCATGCGTTGGTCTAAATCAATGAATGAAAACGCACTGCGGGCGTATTTTAGGGCAAAAGGGGAAGAAACTGGATGTTTGGCGTATCGGGCTCGGATGCATCGCTTTTTTGCAGAGCTGGAGCCATCTCTATCCGTCACTGAGCAAAACCTGGCAGACCGAGTTAGGTACATCCTGCGCTCCAACATATTTGGTGACGCCGAACTCGAGCGACTACGACGTGAGGCTATTCCTTCATCGAATGGAAATGCTACGGCTGGGAATGCGGCGCCACTAGATGCGCAACAAACTGCATATGTGGATGCTGCCGTCAACATTCCATTTGTGGCTAATTCAGACGATGATGGAATAGTCTCCCACGAACTAGAGAAAATGAGGAGCATATTGGAAGAGTCGATGCTGGAAACGCGCAGCATGCCTCTCGAAAATCGACCGCGACTTCCCCGCATACCCCTTAGCAAGCGAAATCGGGCTGTCGTGCGGGCTCTTAACCCAATGCTGGTGACCTATTTGGAAGCCAGCCGGGACCTTTGCGAGACGGATTCAATTCTTTTTGGCGCCGCACTGGCAGTATGCCGTATTATTGGCGCCAAACTTCCCGTGGCTGGACGTGCTACTCAAAAAAGTAGCGCCATCCCAGCCTGGAGAAAAAGAATTGAGGACCGTATCGCAAAGGCAAGGGCCCTTATCGGCAGACTGACAAGCTTCAGGTCGGGTAATAATAGACCGAGGATTATGCGCACCGTTAGGATGGCGTTTGCTGGGACAAATATCAATTTGTTCCAGCCGGATATCACGCAAAAACTAACGGAGCGCATAGATGACCTGAAGCAAAAAATCGCTGCTTGGGGGAAGCGGATTCGACGATTTAGCGAGAGGTCAAGGCGGTTCAACCAGAATCGTCTCTTCCAGAGTGATCAGAAGAGGCTCTATAAAACATTGGAGCGACCAAAGGTATGTGGAGCGGGCCCAGGACCGGATCAGGCTGACACTGTCGCATTTTGGCGTGGCCTGTGGTCAGAGCCCGTAAACCACAGCGAGGGCCCTTGGATGGAAGTTGTGGCGAGCCAGAGTGCAAGTGTTACGCCTATGGACCCCGTCACCATAACGCCTGAAGACGTGGCTGAGGCGGTCCGTAGGGCCCCGAACTGGAAAAGTCCGGGGCTCGACGGGCTGCATCATTACTGGCTGAAGGGGTTCGTAGTGTGTCACGCTGTGCTCGCCCGACAGTTTCAAGAGGCTCTCGATCAGAAGTCGCTCCCGAGCCTCTTCACTACTGGGATCACTCACTTGGTTCCTAAAGATCAGGATACCACAGACCCGAGCAAATACCGCCCCATCACGTGTCTACCCACCATATATAAGACACTGACATCCATTTTGAGCGCGAGAATCACTCGTCACCTGGAGCTAAATCAGGTGATGTCACGCGCTCAAAATGGATGCCGGGGCGGTGGTCGTGGAACCAAGGAACCACTCCTCATTGACGCGGTCATTGGCAAAGTGGTGAAACGCAACCGTCGGAATTTCTCCGCCGCCTGGATAGACTACAGAAAGGCATTCGACTCGGTGCCCCATACATGGCTAAAGAGAGTCCTCCAGCTGTACAAGATTGACTGTACAGTTGGAGACTTCCTCGAGCAGTGTATGGGGCAGTGGAGTACGATCCTTTGCTATCTGGGCGAGCGGATGATGGCTGCGGAGAACCACATAAGGATAAGAAGGGGTATCTTCCAGGGCGATTGTCTGAGTCCAATCTGGTTTTGCCTCTCCCTGAACCCTCTCAGTACCTTACTGGAGGGCTCCGGGAGGGGATTTCAGCTTCGGAAAGGAGGTACAAAAGTGACCCACCTTTTCTATATGGATGACCTCAAGTTATTCGCCTCCAGTCGCTCCCATCTTATGGAATTACTAAACATCACTTGTGAATTTAGCAATTCTATTGGAATGGAGCTGGGAACGGATAAGTGTGCGGTCCTCCATGTTGAAAGGGGGAGGGTTGCTAACTCTGAGGGCATAGACTTATCTATGCCCGTCAACTTAAGGACCCTTTCCGAGGCTGAAACATACCGATACCTGGGTATGTCACAGAACATCGGTATCGATGAGGCTGGTATGAAACAGTCAGTTTGCGACGTGTTTTATGCACGCTTGACCAAAGTGCTTAACAGCCTTTTGTCCGGTGTGAATAAGACACACGCATATAACGGCTGGGTCATGCCTGTCCTCATGTATACCTTTGGCATACTCAGGTGGACTCAGACTGAACTTAACGCCCTGGATAGAAAAGTCCGCACTACCATGACGTCCCACAGGATGCATCATCCGAGATCGTCGGTAATGAGGCTGTACTTGCCGCGAAAGCATGGTGGGCGTGGCTTCTTGAGCGCGCTCACCATGCATAATCGCGAAGTGTGCAGCCTCCGTAATTACTTCCTGGCGAGATCGGATGATCCATTCTATAAGGACGTCATTTGTTAGTGATAAAGGACTTACCCCTCTATCCTTAGCCAACGAGCAATGGCAAGACCCGGCAGTGCAGACAATTTCCGACCGGGAGAACGTATGGAAGGAGAAGGAGCTCCACGGTAGGTTCTACAAGGCTCTACATGAGCCTTTCGTAGACACAGTAGCCTCCCTCTACTGGCTACGCTTCGGTGATCTCTTCGGGGAAACCGAGGGTTTTGTCTGTGCAATACAGGATCAGGTTATTAAGACCAACAACTATCGGAGATACATCCTAAAGGATGGCACCGTGGACATCTGTCGAGCTTGTCGCCATCCCGGTGAGTCACTTAGGCATGTCATCTCCGGTTGTTCGGCGCTTTCTAACTCTGAGTACTTGCACAGGCACAACCTAGTAGCCAGAATTCTTCACCAGGAGCTCGCTCTGAAATACGGTCTCGTGGACCGGAAATTGCCGTATTACAAGTACTTGCCGGAAGCCGTGCTCGAAAATGACCGCGCCAGGCTCTATTGGGACCGGGCCATCATCACAGACAGGACTATTCTTGCGAATAAGCCTGATATTGTGCTGATGGACCGGGCACAGTCAAGGATATTTTTGGTCGACATTGCCATTCCGTATGACGAGAACCTCGTGAAAGCCGAAACAGACAAGCAAACAAAATATCTGGACCTGGCTCACGAGGTGACTGACATGTGGGGTGGTCTGCCGACCGAAATTATTCCTGTAGTCGTCTCTGCAAACGGGCTAATCCCAGTCAGCCTCTCGGGTCATCTGAGGCGACTGGGACTACGTGGCGGACCGCTCCGGGCTCAAATGCAGAAGGCGGTGCTCCTCGATACCGCCCGCATCGTCCGCCGGTTTCTTTCCCTTTCCCCCTAACCCTCGGCCGTTTGGTCTCCCCTGCCGAGGGCCTCCATCTGGTTGGGCTTTTATTTATTTATGTATTTTTATATTTATTTTATGTTATTGATATTTATGTATATTTATCTTTTCATTTTCATTTATAATTATATATTTATAGAACCCAACCAGATGAGAAAACTATATAGATACCCCAACATAATATTCCACAACTATCACACAACGCCATCTAGTCCCAAGCTAAGCAGAGCTTGTGTTATGGGTACTAGACAACTGATAAACATACTTATATATTTCTAAATACATAAATATTATAGATAAATTACAAACAAATACTGCTCATCACACAAACATTTGTCCTGGGTGGGAATCGAACCCACGACCTACGGCATAGCAGTCAGGGTCACTAACCACTAGACCAACAGGCCTGACGATAAATAAAATAAAGTCTCTAGCTCGAGAGGAGAGGAGCCGTGGTAACTCAGATGGTTAGCGCTTGATAAAATTTTCACAGTGTGCGAGCAAACCGGGTTCGATCCCCGCCGGCACCAATAATATTGTAATTGCAATTTTAAGCGTTGATTTACCACGTGCTCAGTGGTGAAGGAAAACATTGTGAGGAAACCTGCATGTCTGAGAAATAAGAAAAATAATATTACGAAGACATGCAAAGTTCGCCAACACGCAGTGGGGCAGCGCGGTGGATAATTCCTTTCCTAGGACCCTTTCAGAAAATAGTATAGAAATAAAAAAATACTAAATCCAAACTTCATTTAAAACCAAACATATAAATTGTAAAATAGCTGCAGGTATCTATAACCAAGTAAAAGATATTCCTTTACTCCAACTTGTCCATGTTTCCCAAAACAATTTTTAGTTAAGCTTTATATTATAATGCGGATTTTTTATATTTAAAATTTTAATAATAAAGCATTTCGTACGTCTCAGCCGAGGCGCAAATATTTTTCGGCCGCAAATTTATAAGACCGATTTGTTATTCAAACATAAACATGGTTTTTTAATTAAATCTACCAATCATAAAACGACACGCATTTTTATTGAACACTTCCTATTCAATTCACAAAGTACCTATTATGTTTGTTTATATAAAAAAAGTATATTTAAGTACAATCATAAAACTAAATGGAAACACAAAGTAGGAAAATGCATTGAGTTATAAAACACATAAATCAATGGGCAAATGTAAAAATACTGGAGGCAGCAGCCCTATCGCATGTTTACGTACCGCACGGCTGTAATATTTATTTCTAAGATACGGCCGAGTTACAATATACCGTGACGTAAGCGCATCGGTTGGTAGGTACTCAAATAATATTATGTTTGCGGCGAAATGCGGACGCAGCGACCAGCGACGCGGCCACCTCGTACAAACGCATACAGCGTAATGCCGCCCGCACTCTGCGCACGCCCCTTTATCATAGAAGTTACACAATTTTCGGAATTATTTCAATTAAAAGAGAAAAAACGAACTTAAAAATTTAAATAAAACGTGGAGAATATAGATTTTTTCATTATCTATCCATTAGTGTTATCCTCAAATGATTAGAGCGTTGCGTTTAGCAACAGATGCATGTAATCAAGAATTTTAGTCATTTTTTAAAAGTTGATTTTAAATGTATTTATAGCACATAAAAATAAATTAGAACGTGGAATGCGATGATAAGATATCGAACATTAATAATGTACTTTTAGATGTAGTTTATTTTTCATAACTAATGAGATAATAGAGTCTGAAAAACGCACTTTCGCCAGGTTTTGGTCAGGGTAGCGTCTTAATACCTGATATTAAGCTTGGTCTCTTTTTAAGAGTATTAAGCAGTGCTAAACCTGTTAATTGCTCTTATCAAATAAAAGACGAGCATATACATAGCTTGTAGTTATGAAAAGCTGAGGACGATCTGTTTGCAATATCAACGCTTGCTGGTGTATAGCAAAAACATTTTTATGGACATTAGCTCGGGTAGTAGTTACGGGCCACGCGATAAAAAGCTTAAGGGGATAGAGTAAGTCAGCTCAAATTCTATCACTATGCTATCTGCTATGTACCGACATGTTTGTAATCACTATACTAGATAGGTCGTTAGACACTTATTTCATTAGGTTTATCATATTTATGTCTGTTTCTTAACGCCAACCCAGTCGCTTCTTATTTTTATTACGGTTATTTCCCATTTTAATTTTACGTCGTCCTGTTGCGTAATGTATATTCTGATCGTAAGCAACACAACCTCCCCGTTCAAAGGCCGAAGCGAAGTGACCACAGACTAGGCATGGCATGTCTATCTTAAATCGATTAATCGAAAAATCGATTCTTTGGCGTAAAATAATCGATCTTTTAGATCGATTTCGAGCACCAAATCGATTCACTGAATCGATCCAAAAAACCTCTCGAATCGTACTGATTCATCTGATTCAAGAACTAGCAATAAAATTCCCAAACTGGCTGGGTCAGATACCGCAGTTTTTTAATTTTTTGCTGTTGGGAACGCAAAAACAACCGGTCGTACTTGGTTGATAATTTGAACTAAATATATATTTGAATAAAATAAATATTTATGAACGCATCCAACAATATCGAAAAGTTGTCTTTTCATTTTCATTTCTAAAGTTCTAATTCTAATCTTATCTGTGGAATGTTGGCTAACTTAATCTGTGCTGTGAACAAAGACTACATATACATACTACAATATAATATTATAGCTGTGAACCTGTTTGTACTGTGAACTTGTGAATTTACTTTATTTATTATCAAAAACATACATACTGTGAGCTGTAAGTACAGACAGAGTACTTTTTAAATACCTATATACTGTAAATAAATATCATATGTTGAAGTTTATAGAGGTTTATAGTAAGGAAATAACCAGTATTGTGTTCGTGTAGCATTCGCTTCAATTTGATAAATAGTGAGTTATTAGATTGAAACAGATTTATCGAGAAATGTACGTTGCAATTTTAACTTTTGTTAAAGTATTGTTGTTGATTCTAGCCTAAAATGTCAAATAAAAGTGATACATGGAATCACTTTGTAAAAAAAAGGATCGAGTGACTTATGTGCAAACCACTACTAACACAAGCGTTTCATGCTTACCAGGAGTGGTTAAAAGGAATATTAATAATGTTGATTATTAAGATTACTAATATTTTATTTGAAAAAAATATTAAAGTTCAATTAAAGAAAAAATCGCAAATTCTTGAAATTTCATGTTTGAAAATGTCGCGATTAATCGAAAATCGATCTTTTAATCCTGGATTTAATCGATAATCGATTCTAGTGTTTTCGATTCAAATCGATTCAGAGATCGATTTTTGTAAGAGTGAATCGACATGCCTACCACAGACTACTAAGAGGATACTACGCATGAAGTGACCGTGCGGCAGAAATCACGCTTCAAAAGGCCGATAGTTTAGGTAATTTCTTTTTACAGTGAAAATAATGGTATTTTAAAAAAAGTAAATAACATAAGCACTACTTTATAGTTAGTTCAGTTAATATGCAAAGTTTCATGATCTAATTTAAAGTATTTTATGAATAACAGCGGTTTATTGTTTATTTTGGAGGTAACTTTGGATTTTTTTTCCATCGAGAAAATTTTACGAAATCGTGTTTTCGTCTAACATAATCCTTAACATTAATCCTCAACTTTACCATATATTTAGTTCGAAATTAATGCTGCAATATTTTCGGCATAACGAAGGATCTTGCTAAGCCATTTGAGATTATATTTCCCCTTAAATCCCATAATAGAGTGTAACAAAATAGGTAAACTTTAGTCAAATAAAGCAAGTTTCTAAATTAACATCTTCTTAAACACATAAAATAAAAATGTAAATTGCAGATATCTGTACATTTTATATTTTTGTTACAAAATTGATTGAGAGGGACTAAAAAATGTAACTGAATACATTTCTATCATTTATAGAGTTGTCTGTCTGTATGTCTATCTGTCTGTCTGTTTGTATGTTTGTCAACGTATCATTTATAAAGTACTGATTTATATCAAAATAATCGTGATAAAATTGTGAAGCATATCTGTGTTTTAAATGTAGTCTTTATTTCATTAAAATCGGTTCATCCAATCAAAAGTTATGATTAATATTCTGAAGTATGAGTACGAAATATATAGGCACAAATTTGTTCAATGGGGGCGTTGAGTTTTGTAATTAAATAATGTAAAATAGTGTTCCATAATGATATAATTGTATCTGAACGCAGTAAACAAAAATGATAAATAATAACATAATAAATATTTATAAATAATACATAAATCCTAATATTTTAGTAAAAAAGTACAAAAGTTAACCAATGTCATCGATAGATGGTGTTGTGCTAATTACGTCGAGTACCTATAATACGGTAAGCACACAAGCTAACAAGCTACTAACAATTTTTTTGGTTTCGGCAAGGATCATATCAATCACATAGAAGCTTGGCACTAAACGTATTATACTTCCCTTTTGCACTTCCAAAAGTTTTAAAATTTGCATTTTCGTGAAATTTAAAAATTACGTTACCCGATTTTTAGTTTTTTTTTTTTTAATATTATTTCTACCCGTTCTTTTCTAAATATCATAATATGCACTTTATAACTAATTCTAAATTTTAAACTAAAGAGAACAAATGCGTCAGGAAGGCACTATAGACTCTTCCCCGCTCCAAGAAGTATGAGAATGTAGGCACATTGATATCCTTTTTATATATATACATTTCATTGAATGCATATAGTCAGCCGTGGATCCGTGGACCATATGATATTGGCTGCACATTATAATATATAACCCGCTTCTTCGATTCCGTTATCGGGTAAAGCGTGCGTGATAGATCGTGGAAACTATCCCAAACATTGAGTTATATATAAACAAAGATTTTAAATCTTTGTATATAAATCAATGATGCCAAATATGAGGCAATCAATGGGGAGGCCTATGTGCAGCAGTTAACTTTAAAATGCTTTAATTAACGGTTATCGAATAAAAGTAAGAAACTTATATTTGCTGGTCCAATACAAACATTGCGTTGAAAGCAAAGTAATTATTTACATATTATGTGTCTTTCATATCTCGCTTATAACTAAATCTTTTGTTGATTGAAAATACTTATAGCGCCATCTATATAAATTATAGTAGTTAATTTATTATTACAGTAAAATAAATTTTATAAATTATTGATTTATGTTTTTATTGCTTAGTTAATAAGTACTTAAAATTAGACAAAATTCTTATTTTATATCAGAAGTTTTTTATTTTGTTTGCAAATAACATTTAAAAATTTAATTTATATTGGACATAGTTAAAACGAACAGAATAAAATTTAATTTGCCGTTAGGCCCGGTTTACATTTCGAGAAGTGACAAGTGCGAGTGACAACTGACAAGTGGCAAATGAGAAGTGACAAGTGCGTATTTTATTCCCACTTATCACTTGGCACTGCCTGTTCACACGCACTAAGCACTTGTCATTTGTCAGTTGCACTTGCCACTCGCACTTGTCACTTCGCAAAATGTAAACCGGGCCTTAAGTTAGAGCCCGGTTTACATTTTGAGAAGTGACAAGTGCGAGCGGCAATGACAAGTAACAAATGACAAGTGACAAGTAGCAAGTTCGTGTTCACACATGTGGCAATTGGATGTCATTATTATGTGAAATCTTCGAGTGTGAAGTTGGGTAGGTAATTGTCAAAGAGGCGCTAGCGTAGCTTTAAACTTTAAAACTTTAATCAAAAAAGATAAAATTGTATGATGAGATACAAAAGATGTGTGAAGTGCCTTATTGCAAAGATATTGGTGCACACCAATTTCCTAGAAACGCTATAGTGAGAAAAATGTGTCTTAAAGATATTACAAGGAAAAAATTTAAGCCTGAATATAATATGGCTCCAGCCCCTGACCTAAAGGAGTCTTTAATTTTCTTCTTTTCTTGGTAATATGTAGACTTAATGCTTCTTAACTTCACATATACCTACTTTTTTTTGCGCCGAAACCGGCCATTCCCATTGCTTGAGATATTGAGGGCATAGCAGTGTCTCGCATCATTTTATTTTTTTAAATTCAGCGATTTAATATTGTATAAACATTCGTTTTTCAATAATTCCTTGACAAATTTAATGTTATTGCTATCTGACCACTTCGGAATAAAACAAAATTATTATAAATACGAGTATGTATACAATATATATAACAAAAATATTTTATTTAATAACTATGTGTAACAAAAATATTTTATTTAATAACCAACACGTGTATGTTCTGACGTTCGCCGCTAGAACTGGGGCGGCGGTGGGAGACTGAGGGGAAAGCAAGGTTAGCGCGGGGCAGAGATACTTGTCAGAGAATAGAGCAGGCCGCTATTCACTTGTTACTTTTCATTTCGCACTTGTCACTTGTCACTCGCACTTGTCACTGCCTGTTCACACGCACTAAGCACTTGTCATTTGTCACTTGTCATTGTCACTCGCACTTGTCACTTCTCAAAATGTAAACCGGGCTTTAGTTTTGCCATTCATCGACAGATGTCACTGTTCACTATGTATCTACTATAATATACTTTTTATATACTGAGTCATAGATATTTTAAACTACAGCCCAGTTAATATACATTTTTAAAATGTGACTACACTGAGGTAGTCATGCCTAAACCGCTTGAAGTAGAAATCTAAAATTTGGAATGGTAGGTAGCTATATTTATGACGTTTATGACGTAGAAATCCGCTATTAAATCATTTTGGTAAATTCGATTTCTGAGAGTGTGCAAAAGGGTGTTTACTATTTTATTAAAAAAATATTTTACAGGGCGATTGACTCGATACTTACTGATAGTAGGTACTATATTTAAAAAATAAATAAATACGTATTTTGCGATTTTAAAATAACCCGTTACGGTAGAGGGCGCAGGGGCATAGGGTATGCTATTTTGTATGGAAATAAAATATTTTGGTTTTTCAACAACCTCTTACAGTGGGAGGGAGAAATTGTAGATAATGTTCTATTTTAAGGGAGAAAAAATATTTAATGTTTAAAAGTAATTATATAATAAAATTTCCCTCATACGGTTTTAAAACAAGGGTTCAAATTTTGTATAAAAAATATTGTGTTAAATCTACAGCGCAAACCGCTGGAAGTAGATGCGTGAAATTGGATCGATTGGATTGGATGCGTAAAAGTAGGCATCCACTAAAAAGTTAAAATCCTTAGATAGTAAAATAAGGTTTTAAGGGTACACTAGTCGCTTATTCTTCCATACAAACGTAGTCCGGCGATTACTCCACTGTTTGATGGTGTACGTTCAAAATAAAAAATGATTTCAATTTGTCTCATCATTATCTAGCCCTGTATGGAAACAAAAAAGTAAAAAAAGAGTATGTTTAAAAGTTATAAGCGTCGAAAATTCCGAATTTCAACACTAGTTTTAACACATCTTTGGGCGGAAATAAATACCATAAGAAGAACGAAAATTGCAAAACAGTTACCATACAGGGATAGATTAGTTGTTCAAAAATGCAAATAATTTTATTTTAAACAGATAATTCAATAGATTTTTCATGACATCCCGACTACCAAAGGTCTGTTTATAAAATTTCACGCGCCCGTTTTTTAACATCTTCTTTACAAATTGTTTCCCCGATCAGTGGGACGGACGGAGGGAGGGGGAGGGGGGCGCAGCGCGCACTCACACATACTCACTAGGTTAGCCGCTGCTATCTATTTATGGTTGTAGTACCTACATATGTACATCTTTATTTAGAAAAAATGCTTCCTTTTGTTCGTGTCCATTGCTGAAGCCGGGATGAATGTAGCTGCTAAAATGTGCCCATATGTTTGTTGAAGCACATTTAGTTAAAATTGAAAACAGGTAGGTACATAATAATGAACTTTCGATACAAGTAGTACATTAGGTACTTTAATTTGCTAACTAACGAAAACATTGATTTATAGTGTTGTATAACTCAATGAACGAAAACATCTCATAGATAAGCACGATTATCGAAAATCTTAAAATTAAAATAGGTAATTTTTAGATTTTTGATAATCGTGCTTACGTATAGGAATCTCATATCCTAATATACCTAATGTAATTTATGTAAGTACATAATAATCTAAGAAGGGCAGTCGATGATAAATAAAATATGTTTTGTAAGTTGTTTTTTTTTTTTTTAAAACACTTTAACACAACAAAAACATGAAACTGAGAAGAAGCACCCAATCTGCCGAAACAAACTCAGAGAGGTCAGTCCAGGTATCACATTGGTCATGTCATACGAGAACCAGGCTAATATGGTCCTTTGAAGAAAGAATCATACAGATGTGAGTGGACAACTTAGTACTTTTTAGGATTCCGTACCTGAAGGGTAACCAGCAGGGCCCTATTACGGAGCCTCCGCTGTCCGTGTGTCTGTCTGTCAGCGGGCTGCATCTCATGATCCGTAATAGGTAGATGGTTGTAATTTTCACAGAACGTGTATTTCTGTTGCCGCTATAACAGCAAGTGGTAAAAATAAATTTGAAATTAAAGGATTTTCTACTAGAAAAAGAAACGTGTATTTTTGGCTTTTTTTGATCGATAGTAATATGTGTAGGTATTTAAATCTTGTAATCTCGGAAGCTCGGAAGTCCGATTCGCACTTGGCAAAATATTTGTTTATATTTAACCTTACCTCAGACATACTCATATTTTTTATATATAATTTACTAGTACCCGGTTGACCGAACTTTGCTCGGTATTTTTCGCTCGGTTTTTTTTTTAATTCGTGTGTTTTGGAAATTATAATATTTAGATACAAATTACATACTGATGAAATACGAATAATATTTTTTGATCTTAGCGACATAATAGAAAAACTGAACTGGTTATTTGAATAAAAAATCATGAGTGCAATTAGTTTAATTTAAATTTTCGTGTTTTTAAAAATACTAAAAAAAAGGGCTCCAAAAAAATAGATTTTCTCAAAAAAGAAAGGAACTTGAAAAAAGAAACTGTAAACCAAGCCATGCGCACTTTTTGATCGTACAATACCAACCTTACGTCCGCCAAGTAGTGCGCTAATTTGATCAGAATTATGTAAACGTGTGTACCTATGAAAAAACTATTTTTTCGTTTTAAACAAAACCAAAGACACTATGCAATAGATAATAGTATCAAAGACAAAGATATGCTCTTTTATTTTAAACCATAACCTGGAAATGTTTCTTAGAAGAAAAAAAAAGAAATCACTCTGAACTTTCGGCGTTCCACGTGTCGTTTTGATGAAGGTGCTCCGTCTTTTTTATAGAATTTTATATTTGTGTCTGGACTAAAAACGAAAGTATTATACTTTTTTATATTCCTTGTAATATAGTAAACACGTAGATATATAATTTGTGGTATAAAAAAGTGAAAAGTAAATTGCCAAAAGTACTTCAAAATCCGGAAACTCCATTTTGGCGGTTGGGTCATAAATGTGGTATTTTCCAAATTCTCATTTATTTTTAGTGTAAAATGTAAGTAAAAATAGTTTTCTTACGTATTTCAAATAACTTGACGTTGTATTTATTTCAAATTCACACAAAAATATGTTTGAAATATTGTTCGAAATGTCATACAGATAAAATATTATTATTATTTTTTTTTTAATTTTTTAATATTTTAATATTTTGGTATGAGTAACGAATGGAAACACATAAAACATAAAAATATACATATTTCCAAACATTTTCATATAAATTTCTCTAAAAACAAAGGTGTAGAATTCAAATTAGTCGTAATTTTGTCACTAAAATTGAAGTATATACTACTACTATGCTATTCAGGGTGATTTACGTATTTTATTACAATTTCTAGCAACCAAAAATAATTTTATTCGATAGTTTATACACTCACCAAGAATTCCTGTAAGTTTTATCCATAAATATTGTCTCAAAGTGAAAATATAGCAAAATTTGCAATATAGCATTTGCTAATTTGCAAATTTTCCCGCCATTACGGTCCCGAGCGAACGGGAGTATAACATGTCGCACGCTGTCAGAGCTTACATTTTAAAAAAAGCCAATCGGTTGGTCTGGGCTCGAACCACGGTATTACGATTTTGTGACCATCCAATATACCAATTAGGCTATTTGTAATCATTAACGTTCTGTTAAAATTTACCTTCTTATTCTAACGATATTGTAGCAGTTTTTCATTCCCTAAATACACGTACAAAAAGACATTTTCTAAAAATAAATCCTAGCTAGATCGATTTATTGCCCCCGAAACTCCCTGCACACAAAATTTTACGAAAATCGTTGAAGCCGTTTCCGAGATTCCGATTATATATATATATATATATACAAGAATTGCTCGTTTACAGGTATAGGATACTACTATATAAGCTACTACTAAATAAAATAGTAGTAGCTTTGCTATGGTATTATAGTATATTTTGGATTAGATTTAATTTATTACAGAATAATACGAACTATATAAAAACTAATGAGCGCATCAACCTACCTTAGATATTGGGTTATGAATACAAGATAAGTACACATAGGATTTAGTTTCTAAGTTGTACATATTTTATAGCCTTCGTTATGAATAGCATAAACAGGCCAAGCCCCCTAGCCTACAAACGTTTCGTAACAAATCTCTTTCTACAATCGCGCCTTTTATTTGTTTGGAATGACTACCTGACTCGTTCAGTGATGCCATTCCAATACAGTGTTTAGTTTTCAACTGGCGTTATCTATCATAAAATAAATCAAAATTTTATTCATATTTCGCTAATTGTGTCTGTACTGTAAATTTGGTTTACAATCGATCTCTAAATTGTAGTTTTCTTCTAATTACTTACCTTGTCTAGACGTGTTCTTTGGACTTCTGAAAGGAAGTCTGTGTTGTTAGTAGGTATTCCGTTTATATACGTTACTATTTTGATAGACGTTTGTGCTTGTCCCTGCAGTGACACAATGCCTATTGTTGATAACTTTCTAAGTACTAAGAGAATATTTCAAACCGCTATTGAACACAAACAATCAATAAACAATTTACAAACTAACATTTTTTTATTTATTTAATTAACCTATACAGAGTGACGATGAAGATATCACATTAAATGAAAAGACGTATCCTAAATAACGTTCTTTAAACATACATAATTAAAAAATGTAACAATTAACATCCTATGCCCAGTAATATTTTTTTTTTCGATTTAATATTAAACAACATCATGTAAATGCATATATTTATCACCTGACGAATACTAAAAGGTCAAAGACCCATGACCGGCAAAGGCGAATTATAGTTCAAACGTTGCCAATCCGAATAACTCAAATAAAGAAAAAGGATCAAGCAAAAAATGTACTTAAGTCAAAAGATTTAAGACTTAATTCTTATGCGCCAAATTAAAAACAAAGGGACTGCGCGCTGATAAGTTTCTCGATTTGTTTACGTTAATAGGATAATAATAGATGCGAAATTAGACGCTTACTTCTATTGTTTTGTATTTTTTTTTGTGATAGAACACGTTAATAATACGCTAGATAAAAATCATATTTAATAACTTAGTGAAGTGGTGTGGCATTTACTTTTTAACGTTTTAACTTTTTCTAAGTTTTGAGACACCTCGTATCAATTTCACGTCGTCGGAATAAACCGTCATGATTTTGATTTACGGAGAATGCCACCAAAACGCGGCTCTAGCATTAAACAACATTTAATTATTAAATTTGATTTGATGTAGTTATTAAACTTTAGTGATTACAGGATTAGAGTGATTATTTGGATAAAACAATATCATAAAGTTTATGATTTGTTGATAATATCGCATTAGCATCGCCCTACGCGTGCCTAATTCCCTATGTACGGGCAAGTGTAGGTATCGCTGCGCCGTTGCCGTTTTTACAGTCACATCAGGTCAATAAACTCATATTATCCAGCATGATTTATTTCGTATAATATTTTAAGCTATTTATTTTGTTTGAAAAAGTGCACTTTTTATTTTTTATATTATTATATTTTTTATATTATTAGACGTATATCAACTTGCATTTACTCCTGCGTTATAAAATGTGATAACCTAATCTCCACCCAGTATAAAAGCCCCACTCACATCAAAATCGCGCTGTCGAAAAAGCAGTTATCCTGACACTGGCTGACATATACTTCGGGGGAGTTGCCTGTGGGCTATTATTGCTAACTAACTACTTATGGAAAGTAAATACATAGTACCTACAGTAATATTTGCATAACCTACAGTAAAATACAAAAATATAAAGAAAATATAATTATGTTACCTACACTTTTTTGTATTTGTTTTAGAAATTGTTATACTTTTTTCAAAAAAAGTTTTTTATGTTACCGTTTTTAGTTGAGAGTTATGTCCCTTTAGTGGGTACAGGCGTGATATTATATTATGTGATCGTATTACTATATTACTATTATTATATTGCGGTTGATTTGCTGTCATTTATTGAAGAGTGCCCCCGATTTCTCCAAGAGAATATCGTGGAGGCAGTTTACAAACATAAATTGCACAAGGACAAACATCCAGACCCGGAACAACTATTTGTAGGCCATACAAATATTTGTTCCGTGCGGGATTCGAACCCGCGGTGCCCAGCGCAGCTTCATTGCTAAGCCACAGCGATACGGAGCTCAAATTTCCGTTTGAGTTTATGTTGTTATTCAAAAATGAATCGCATAGGTAGGTACGCGATGACGCCGTCTCGCATTGCGTCACTCGAGTGCGTATGTGTGTACGCACTAGCTTCTTACTGCTCATCACAGCATCTATCCCTTTCGCACGTGATGTCGGCTGAGATAGCATGCATTTTTTCCCCACCCACCACTTAGTTCGTGCCTTCGACTAGGGCAACCTTAAGAATGTATTTTTATGGTGTGATTTCATATCGGTATAGGGAAAAATTATTAAATGATTATTGTAAGTTTAAACTTAGTACGAACATTTTAGGATATAGTATTCATCCTGAATGGCAGTGAATGGCAGAGTCGGAAAGGAACTTCCTAGGCGTTAATGTAAAGTTTAAATACCATTGCAAAATATGTTTATTTAAGTTATGGAATCCGATAAAGATACCGCTTGAATATAAAAAGTCATAAGAATACAAATATTTATTCTATAATGAAACTTAAAATCTACGCGATAAGTTTAAAAATATTATGTTAGCAATTTCGTACTTACTCTATTTTATTCCTGGTATTACATTTCAATTTCGTTAAAATAGCTATGATTGGACCATACTAATTTGAAATAAGACCACAAAAGTATTTGTGGTCTTATTTTTCGGGCCATTTTTGAAGCGCTTATCGGGAATCTAGTAGTATTATTAATCGAAGACCAGGATACATGGTTTGCGCGGAGAAAGTGGTTTACAATTTTATGGTGGTGGGGAAATCCGTAAAACGAAATTATGACAGACATTAATAATACTTATTATAGAACTTAACAAAAATCTGTCCATATTGGTCATTATATACAAAATATAAAAAAATATAGTGAGATCAGACACAGATAAAAAGGCTACGTGCTTTCTCAGGATGAAACACTGCAAAACCCTCGACTCCAGGCTGCTACTGAGCATTTCTTGATAGAAAACCCAACTGATTTTAAGTCCGATGACATCTATTACTTTAAGGTCAAAAATCTTTCCTAGGTAGAGTAAAGTTTTATTTTTTATTTGTTTGCAGGATGAGACAAAATATAGATACTTATGCAATTTCATTATTTTGTTAGTGTCGGTAGTTAGTTTTAGGTAGGCATTAGATTGTTGTTTACATTTCAATCTTTTTATTCAACAAGAATTATTAGAGACGGTGCTTACTAATTTAGGGCAATATCTTATTTGTTGTATGGAAACCAAGTATTGGCTAGAGAAATTCGGGAGCAAATTAGGAATTACGTTATTGCGATCATTTTGTCGTTTATTTACAAAATAAAACACAAACTGTAATTTGCCCTATTTGTTCTAGTTTCATTTGTGAGTCTGTTTATTTATTTGTCCGATTGACCGACTAACTGTTTTTATTCAGATTAGTGTCTTTCTAAATATTCGCGACAGTTTAATTCCACGTTTCCACGCGAACGAAGTCGCGGGCACAGCTAGTATACAATATAGACCATAACGTTACTAAGTAAGCACCTTAAAGTGCCACTAAGTAGTGGCTACTCTTAAAATTAAATAAAATTACGTAAGCATTTTCATGTGGTTGTTACTGAGCTTAGTATTGCAATAAAAACTTTTATACTACCGTAATTCCGATCCGTTGGACTATGTTTAACCCTTAAAATATTATAGCTAACCACTAACTTCAATGTTGCTGGCATGCAGCATCATCTCTACGGTAAAATAAAACTATTTTCTCATTTCTTAATGTTGAAATACAATAGATTCCGAACAGTTATAGTCGTTATAGCCATTCATTTTTGCTTTTGACTTTAATCCGGACAATCGTTTCTGTTTCTTTTATTGAATGTGCGTGACGAGCTCACAGTCAACCTATTGGTATGTGTGACCCATAGACATATACTGTATTATATACCTGTAGGTTGTATAATCATAAACATTTATAATCGATTATTAACTTCAAAATGCAGATACGTGACTAATACGGAACGTCGCGCTGCCAGTAAAAATCTCTGGCTATCTACACTTACCACACGAAACTCAGAAGCATCACGATGTTATTTTACACTGGCATTCTGTAAAATACTGGTCCTATTCATGCACCACCATAACATAACTGCAGCGTGGCGCTACCTCGTATGACCCAACATGTAATTGGTATTTCAACTAATATATGCTGGTACTATAATGAATCGGTAGCAAAAGAAGTACAAATATGTATGAAGTATTTATATGGTCTACTTTACTTACATACAATAAGCTATTAAACTGACTTTATACGTTGGATGTGACATTTAATGCGGATAAAGATATTAAGTGTGCAGGTCAACGACTTATCATGAATCAGAAGCGAGCCTCGTGCCGAGTGCTGAAGCAAAATAATATAGTAGTACGTAGTTCATACATACAAGGTTTTTTTTGTACTTTCATGATGAAATATTGCCATCCTTGGTGGGCGGTTTCGCAACCGCAGTTTTTTTAAATTTTAGTTGTTATCAGAAAACTGTTTATTTCCCTTTATTTTCCTGTTTCAGTTCCCCTCTGTCACCTCACCTTTTACGACTCCCACGGGACCATATGGGTTAGGATATTATTACACCGTCACTACCGGGTTGGTGTAACCCTTATAATATCAAAATATAAAAAAAATTGAAGATGTAGCACATAATTTCATTTTTATTTTATAATAATGTGCTACAGCGGCGTACACATAATAATATGTGCAGCACAATGCATAATAAAATACGCATGTCTATGTATTGCATCGTATAAGATTTTATAACTGCATAAAAAATTAGATAGACTGAAAACAGCAAAAACCTTTAAACTCCTTTGCGCATATATCGCAGAATTTTATTAGCGTCATTTTGTTTAGCAGCAAAAAATAAAATACTAAAGATGTAAGATACGTACGATGCCAACTTGCACTTTATGTTTGAATTATCGATGCCGATAAAAAGTTTAAAGCTCTGCGATAATAAAGCGCCTTGTTTCATCTCTAGCTATAAATGACCAGATAGAGGCTCAATGGCTGCCTTGTAGTCAGAATTGCCTACTTTATGAATTAAACAGGCAGTAAAACGACTTAATCGTTAAACGGTTTTCAAGATAGTATCACTAAACACATTCAAACTATTTGTGAATTCTTAGAGATTTATATTGTTCGCTCCGTACTTAAATCTAATATATAACATTCCATAAATATAACCATTATATATATCATAAATCGTATTTTTGTAATAACTTACTCAATCTTTCAAAAAGCATTGTGGATACAGATACCTCTTCAATATTTTAATGTATATTCGTATAACCAACTTAGCATAGTTTACTAGTTTCCCATTAAGTTCAGTTTTGTAATTTTGTGCGAGACTAGTTTGAAGCTCAGTATTTTTTTACCAATACAAAACCATAATATTTTCTAAAATCAGCTTTCATTCCACTGATAGACGTTTTTTACGGAATAGCAGATGTGGTTTTGAGCTGGGGATTTCTCCTGGTTGATCTGATTCTGTTGGAAATGACAATTTCTCTTTCATCATCGTCGTCGTCACCGTTGTTGTCGTCGTCGTCGTCGTCTTTATTATTATTAGCCCTTCGAAGTTCCAGTGTGGTGAGATAATTTATTCAAGGTTAACTTTCTAAATATTTTTTGCCATAACAGACTTAAATGGAATTCCATGCGTCAACTAGATGTAATCAAAATACTTTATTATTTTATTGTTGAGATAAAATTAATGACAATATTCTTTTATCACAAACAAAGGGAAAATATAATAATAATTATTATTATATTTTCCCTTCGTTTTTTTATATTTATTAATAAATATACAAACTAAAATATAAAAAATATAGTGAAGTATTAAAAAAGAAAAATATGGTCAAAGTAGAAAATGTAGATATAGAAAAATGTAGAAAGTTTCATGTTTAATTCATGTCAGAAGTACATGACTTTTTGTTGACGCGCAGTGAAGCGAGCATGCTGATCATTTAGTCCCGCGTAAAGATACCAGGACGAGCCGAAATCAGTTATTGGGTTATACTGTCAGTCATATGTTGGTTTGGGACTTTCTTCATGGTTATGTGGGACTTATAACAAAAAAAAGCATTTTTGTTATACAAAAACTGTTACTTGCCTAGCATGTCGTACCAGACTACGGGATACCAAGTTTGAGATTTTGTAGGCGTTGGGCTAGTCACCTATCACTTCTTTTCACAATTTTCTATCTAAACCCATAATTTTTGAACTTAACGAGTTTCGAGTAGCTAATTGCTCTTTGGCTTCTGCCTATATCCTGAAACATAACAGACGTGATGATATGTTCTGGCAAGCAATTCTTATTTGCAGTTCGGAGTCAGGAAGTCACACCCCGCGACTTGGAAATCGTGTTAATCCGTTGTTCCTGCGGCTGATCTCCTCGTGTCGAATTTCCATCACATCGGACTATGAGAGTGAGTGACTTGTACTTCGCCGATGCCTCGTCTCCGTTGAGACTGGCCTGGAAATTCGGTCTGAAGGACATGATATACATAAATGAAGGACTTTTATTACATTCGATTAAAATAGCATGTACCCCTACATCTCAGAACCGCACATGCCAGCTAAGCCGTTAATATCTTAGACAATAAAGTCATAGCGACAAATAATGTTTCCAATATCTTTTAATGCTCCATGCTCTCGTTCCTCTCTTGTTTTTCAAATCTACTTTGCAGATTAATATCGCTTTGCGTGAATATTTTGTATAAATTATTATTAAGATGTGTATGGCCTAACAATAACTTTTGATTTTTGCAGCATGGATTACTCTCATTTTCAGGTTAAATATTTGCTTGGCTGGGTCATGTTTTCAGTGACATTTACAAGCCTAAATTTCTGAAAGTTTAGGGCTCCTCGTAGTCCGTCTAGATAGATCCTACCTTCACTTCAGCTACGCAACATTTCACCCAACGTGCCGACTTCAAAGATATAAAGAGCATGTATAATTTCAGGCTAAAAGTTATTTCACCTGCATTCTCGAGACCTTTGTGACGACAACGTTATTTTAAGTAGCTTACAATATCAAATGTCAATGTTCTGCTGTCGCCAGTTGTGATCAAATATATTTTCTTTCTTTTATTGCTTTCATGACATGATAATTATGTGTAATATATTTTAATAAAATAAAATAAATATTTTAGTGTTAAATTCTTAACGAAAATTTTAACACATAAAATTACACGCATATATATATATTTCCTTTCGAAGGCTCAGTAAGCGGAGCTTAAATTACTTTGATATTTGTTTTTAAAAGTCTATTAAAATATTTATTGTTCTATCACAAGCGCGAAGAATGTACGAAATAAAACACGTTAGCCTCTTCTACTTAAAAGTACTTCTAAAAGATACTCGCACTTGTATTTGTTTTATACATTTATGAGCGTTTTATGCCTTACCTAATGTATTATGAAGGCAATTTCATGCTCGGTTTTATATTCATAAACGATATTTTATTGTATGTGAAATCACAAAGGTCATCCGCTTGCCAAGCGTGGCAACTATGGCAAATATCCCCCCTATGGGGTAATCTATGGGGGAGGCCTATGTTCAGCAGTAGACTTTAATAGACTGTAACGGTAATAGAATATTAAATCTCATCATTAAAAAAAACTGTTTAATTTTAAAATATGAACGATTCTATAACAATCAATTATGAAAATATTTTTTGTGAAAATGTTTTGTTATGTTATTGATTTATTAAATAATATTTTAATATCATTAAATAATATTTTCAAATATAATATCTTCCTTTTAGTGCTCCGATGTTAATAAAGATACGTGTAGGATTTACAATTACGAATTACAAAATCAAAATCGTATGATGCTGTTTGGGAATTCTCTTGCTTGACATTTCCAAGTCCCTTGAGATTTGCCCAACGTGTAGAGACTCCAAGGATTTGTGTAATCTCATTGGAAGCAGCTATTGGCTTCGCTTTGCTTACATTAACTGGTGACATGACTTGTATTCATTATCAATTGAACAGTAGCTATAAATTTAAACCGTGTCTTTTGTTTGCTTATCTACCTAATAAGAGAATTGGTGTTGGATTTTAAATTTTTCATATTCTTCTATTCGTAACAGTTGACGGCTGGATGGATCCTTTTTCGCAATACCAGATATCTGGCTTCTTTGAGTTCTTAGATTAAAAGATTAATTTTTACTTTAAGGAATGATTTTAACATTAAGCGTACTACTAAAGGGTCCCTTTATAACTAACTTCAACTACTCCTAAAATAATCGAATTTAAGTAATAATAATCTTTATATACAAAAATCAATTTTCGTCCGTTAGTCTCGCTGAAACTCAAAAACGGCTCTACCGATTTTAATGAATTATTTTGTGTGTGTTTAAATGGGTTGCTAGATGATTTAGGTTCACATTGGGACCCAGTAGGTGGCCCTATTGTCGAGACCCAGAAAATGCGCTTGCTAGTGTAATACAATAATGCTCATTTCTCCTCACAAAAACAAACCATACATAATAAAACTTACCTACATCTATTTAAATACTTGTATGTTTATACTCATAGTCTAGAATATGTAAGCAGCTGATGTCTGAGTCAGGCAATAAAATGCCTGTATTACAAATCACTAAGTCCCCACACACTGAAATAAACAATTGGTTATTAATTGAATGTTACAGATATATAAGTCCGCCCTTCGTACCCTTAAATATCTGGTTTTTATCAAAATGAGGATGGCATACAAAAGAATATTTGACAGTAGGACAAAATAAACTTGTTTTTACTGATCACAATAATATGAGAACAGTCAAGTTCAAATTTATTATTTAACTTTAAATCATACAGTACATTTTTAGAAATAAAATTATTCTAACAAGAGAGAGCGTAACATCTCGTAATTATGTAGCAAAGCGCCTTTTTATCTCAGTAACTTTTGACGGTTAAATTATTTTGGCTTAGTGAAATTTTTGAATAATATTGTCCGTCTTCTCCAGCTGACACATGAACTTAATTACGACTTGATATTAGGCTTGTGAAGTACGCAACTATTACCTCTAGGCCATAGTATCCTGTTACCGTGCGCTCGCTTGCTGTATTTACTTGGTTAAATATATCACTACTTACTACAATTATTTTCATTCTTATTCTTCGTGTAGTGATAGCGAAAGAGAACCCATTCCTTGTCATCCCGTGGGTGCTGGTGCCGCTGCGGCCGCCATCTCGATACGATATTCTCCATTGTGGCAACTATGGAATATATGTGTAATATATATATAAAGTATATATAAAATAATAAACCTATATAAGTATAGCTTTTATATGTTTAATATTGACATTCATATATATAAAAATTCATGATTAGATATATACTCCATATATAAATAGTAAAAAAACTCCAATGGGTTTTTCAACAAGAACTTTGTTTTTCAATTGGGGCAACACCAACAACATGACAGTTTTGACATTTAGTTTTTTGACCTATTCGTAGTAGATGCTTTGGCAATTGCTACAATGAATACAATTTCGCTCGACATTAAAATCCATTATGAAAATTGGTTCTGTTAAAGTTTTTCTAAAATTCGTGATATTTTCGGACAACATAATCATCCTTCTGAGACCGCTATTAAGAATTTGGTCGCTAAATTTGAATCGACAGGCTACAAAATGTGCCAACACCAACGCCTGTTCGACCGGGTCGTTCAACCGAAAACATCGCAGCCGTGAGCCACAGTGTTGAAGAAGATCCAAATTTGTCAATTCCTCGACGTTCTCAACAATTGGGGTTATCCAAAACCATCACATGGCGAATTTTGCGTAAGGATTTGGCTTTAAAGCCTGACAAGGTTCAACTGGTGCAGGAATTGAAGCTGACCGACCATTCACATCGCCGTAGATTCGCTCAATTCATTCAGGAACAGCCCGCTGGTTTTTCTGAAAAAATCATTTTTTCAGACGAAGCCCATTTTCACTTGTCAGGGTACGTCAACAAGCAAAATTGCCGCATTTGGGCTTCTGGAAATCCTAAAGCGATTATTGAGAAGCCTTTGCATGCTCAACGTGTCACTGTATGGTGCGCTGTGTGGTCTGGAGGCGTGATTGGGCAGTTTTTTTTGGAAGATGAGGCTGGAAATGCGATAACGGTCAATGAATTACGCTATCGCGAGGTGTTAACATCTCAATTTTGGCCTACTATTGATAACATCGATATTACAAACATGTGGTTTCAACAGGACGGTGCCACATGTCACACAGCCAACGAAACGATCAATTTATTGCAAACCAAATTTCCCCACGAAATTCAGCTGTTAAATGGCCAGCCAGATCGTGTGATTTAACACCACTGGATTATTTTTTGTGGACTAAGTTAAGGACAGAGTCTATACGGAGCCAATCGAATCGATCGCGGCCTTAAAACTCAAAATCCGTGACGTGACTAACGAAATAGACCCGCTATTTTGCCAAAAAGTGAGTGAACTTTGATGAAAGGATCGACATCTGTCAGCGTGGTCGTGGTGTACATTTGCCAGATATCATTTTTCATTCATAATTGCCAAACTTTTCTCTTCGTAATACAATAAAAATTTGAATCATCTTCATCTAAACTCTTTGTTTTATTTTGTTTTAGAAAACAAAGTTCTTGTTGAAAAACCCTTTATATATGTATATATATAATATATATATATATATATATATATATATATATATATATAGAAAGGAATCTGTAGCCATTTAGACGTGTTCAACGAGCAGTCTGTCTCAGCAGAGGGTGATGTACCCTCCTAGGGTAGATTTTTGATTTGTTGATTTTTACTACGTTTCGGATGTAATTAATAGAAAAAGTACTGCGGAAAACAGATTAATTAGTGTTCACATTAACATAGAACGCTGACCTAACATATCCGTCACTAAAGTAATTTTATGTTCGTACATATTTTGTCCTGGAATAGATTTTTTATCAATGTAATTATTACATAATGTCTATTTAAAGTCCTTTTTAGAGCTCCGTATCTCAAAAGAAAAAAACCCGGCAAGTGCATGTCGAGATACGCACATCGTAGAGATAGGATTCCGTAGATGCCCGTCACAATACGTGGACTTAAGGGGAAATATAATGTCAAATGGCTTAGCAAGATCCTTCGTTATGCCGAAAATATTGCAGCATTAATTTCGAACTAAATATATGGTAAAGTTGAGGATTAATGTTAATGATTATGTTAGACGAAAAAACGAAATTTTCTCGGTAGAAAAAAAATCGAAAGTTACCTCCAAAATAAACAATAAACCGCTGTTATTCATAAAATACTTTAAATAAGATCATGAAACTTTGCATACTAACTGAACTAACTATAAAGCAGTGCTTATGTTATTTACTTTTTTTTAAATACCATTATTTTCACTGTAAAAAGAAATTACCTAAACTATCGGCCTCTTGAAGCGTGATTTCTGCCGCACGGTCCTTCATGCTAGTATCCGCTTAGTAGTCTGTGGTAGGCATGTCGATTCACTCTTACAAAATCGATCTCTGAATCGATTTGAATCGAAAACACTAGAATCGATTATCGATTAAATCGAGGATTAAAAGATCGATTTTCGATTAATCGCGACATTTTCAAACATGAAATTTCAAGAATTTGCGATTTTTTCTTTAATTGAACTTTAATATTTTTTTAAATAAAATATTAGTAATCTTAATAATTAACATTATTAATATTCCTTTTAACCACTCCTGGTAAGCTTGAAACGCTTGTATTAGTAGTGGTTTGCACATAAGCCACTCGATCCTTTTTTTACAAAGTGTTCCATGTATCACTTTTATTTGAAATTTTAGGCTAGAATCAACAACAATACTTTAACAAAAGTTCAAATTGCAACGTACATTTCTTGATAAATCTGTTTCAATCTAATAACTCACTATTTATCAAATTGAAGTGAATGCTACACGAACACAATACTGGTTATTTCCTTACTATAAACCTCTATAAACTTCAACATATGATATTTATTTACAGTATATAGGTATTTAAAAAGTACTCTGTCTGTACTAAGTACTAAGTAGTAGTAAGTAAAGTACTAAGTTAGACCAACATTCCACAGGTAAGATTAGAATTAGAATTTTAGAAATGAAAATGAAATGACAACTTTTCGATATTGTTGCATGCGTTCATAAATATTTATTTTATTGAAATATATATTGAGTTCAAATTATCAACCAAGTACGACCGTTTGTTAGTAGCAAAAAATTAAAAAACTGCGGTATCTGACCCAGCCAGTTTGGGAATTTTATTGCTAGTTCTTGAATCAGATGAATCAGTCCGATTCGAGAGGTTTTTGCATCGATTCAGTGAATCGATTCGGTGCTCGGAATCGATCTAAAAGATCGATTATTTTACGCCAAAGAATCGATTTTTCGATTAATCGATTTAAGATAGACATGCCATGCCTAGTCTGTGGTGACTTCACTTCGGCCTTTGAAGGGTGATTTATATCTATAACCATGCCAAATTACAGCTTTGTAGCCTCTAGGGTCTCTGAGTAAAACCGCGGACGGATGAAAATGGCGAAGCTATAAGGGCTTACTGTTGTTTAACTACGGAACCCCAAAAACAGAATCCTCTTATCACTTTATTGATCGTCCTTATGAATAATAGTATTATCTAGACTTGCGTAGGTTTACTAAGGATTAAATTTGTCAAAATTTGTCGATTTTCACAACCGCGCGACGTTGCCGTTCCGTGCAACAAGCAATGAACACTTCACAGGATAATACTCTAAAATAGTAGTAGTTTTGGCGGCCGAAGTGTTTTTCGCTGATAGCGCGAAAACCGTAGAACCTAGGATTTTGATCTATTTGGAGCATAGTTCTCTCATTCTAAGCTACGATTTGAGATATTTTTGACGACTCTCCGTTCAGTAGTTTCCACGCTCCAAATGGGCTTGCTGACGGGACGCGACGCCAGCAAGCACGTTTTCAAAGGCCTGTAACTCGAGAACTATTGAAGCTACATTAATATTTTTTTTTGGAGCAGAGTGCTTCAAATAGGGCTCATCTGTAGAGTTTTTAATCATAATCCAAATCATTACCGTTTCAGAGATCTGCGTGGGCTTGCTGGCGTCCTGTCCCACCGGTTAATCACGTCTAACTCCTTTCACATTCTAGTTTCGAAGTTGATTTCACGGGAGCAGTGCTCCAATTTTGCTCGAAAATTTGAACCACAATACACGATAGTACTCTCAACGGTTCCCGAGATCTAGCTTGGGCGTGCTGACGGGACAGGACGCTATCAAGCCCACGGTTTTTAGCTCGCAGCGTCGTTCGTATTAATGCTCCAATTTATTTACTTGACTGTAGAGGTGCTCCATTTTTGCTCTAAATTCTGATATATTGAAAATACACCTAGCTCGATTGGGCTTTCTGGGGGGACGCGAGCGTCCCAGTAAACCTAATTCTGCGAACAGATTACGTTCTAGAAACTTCGACTTACTATACAGGCTCTTAAGCTGGGTTCCAATTACAAGTTGATCCCTTTCCTGAACGGTGTGAGAGTACTAATCCCCAATAATCTGTATAAAACTGACTCGATATAGTTTCAAGTGAAACTCGCCGAGCGTAATTATGTACACACGCGATATCCACACAACATTATGTTTTTCGAAGAGTTTTATGTATGTTTTAACCTTAAACTAAGTTCTTCGGTAATTATCAAATTCAGGTAGAGTAAATATCTTTTGTTAAGACTTAGATATATTTAGGGTGGAACTTAACCCAGAAACATACAAAACCCGCACGCAAGCACATGCGCAAATCCGCACGCACTCTCGTAAGCACACGCGCATTTACACACGGTACATAGCGGCAAAATATTTCGTCAACCAGATACTTTGTTCATCTATTTATTTAATTTTAGTTGATTTCTTTGTAAATCTTTAGAAAATAAATAATAATGAAGAAATTGTACAATAATAAATAATGATGTACCTACTAACGAGACAGTTTCTGCCGACAACAAGTTTAATTTTAGGGAAGAATATAATCTGTGAGCCATGGTAGCTCAGGTTGCGATCCCCGCCGGCACCAATGAAGTTGTTAATTGCAATTTCAAGTGCTGATTTACCACGTGCTCGGCGGTGAAGGAAAACATTGTGAGGAAACCTGCATGTCAGAGAAATAAGAAAAAAAATATTTCGAAGACATGTGAAGTTCGCCAACACGCATTGGGGGACAATTCCTTGCCCGAAAACTCTCAGAAATGAGCGGAGGCCTGTGCCCAGCAGTGGGACATATATAGGCTGTAACATTACTTTTTTATAATCTGTGAATTATTGCGTGATTCTTGATACTGTAATCATAGTAATAAAATATACGTCCCACAGCTGGGCACATTCCTCCTTATATTTGTGAAATGGTTAAGGAGCAATTTATTCACCACGCTGCTCAAGTGTGTAGATAGGCAAACTAAATGTCCACAAAATATTTTATTCTTCAATTATACAGGTTTCCTTTTTTTCTTCTTTTTATTTCTTTTCATTGCTGCCTGTTGTATTCGAACCCGAGTTACTCGCGCGCCGTGAAATTTACGACTAACATTAAGCCCCTGATCTAATAGCCAAATCTCTATCACTTTAAGTCAAAGTGACTGAGACACCACTAAACTTAGCGACGTCGTAAATTGAGTAACGTTTGAGTTTCGGGAAAATGAACATTGAGTTTTACTTAGATTTATCTTAAAACTTCCCTTACAAACGAAGTGGTAGAGCTACGCTGTAACTTAATATGGTTTTAGCAATGAGTAGGCTCAAGCGGGTAAGATAGCAGCCTTACTTAACCCTGCTATGTTTCGTAAGTTGAGTGTAGAGAAAGGGTCTCCCCCTCTTACTGGATTCGAGACATACCATCAGGTAACAACGCATCTCCATTTCGATTCCTAATCGAGGATAAATGTGGGTGTATATTGGTCACAGCACCCATTTACTATCACTGATTCTATTGAAAAACCTTTTGGAAGCAATTGAATTTCACGAATTCATTCGATTAACAAGATCGTAGAGCTATGAAAGTAATTGAGATTCAATGGCAGAGTCAATGGCACTCTAGTATCCAAGTATGTGCTCAAAGCTCAAACATGAAGGTCCACACCGTCCACAGAGTTGTTCAATTAACCAATAAAAAGCGAATACTACAGGCATATAGGCAAAAAGTGAGAGGTTAATAAATAAATTTGTTTTGCCTATCCACCATATGGTGACAGTGTAAAAATATTTACTACCCCATATGGTCCTGAGGGTGTCGTAAGGGGTGGCTGAGGGGAACAAACCAGGAGATAGGCAGCAGAGTGTACATATACTGCGATTGCAAATCCACCCGCCAAGCGTAACATCTATGGCAAATGTTCTAATTTTGTTTTGATTTAGGTGTATATCTAAATATTTATATTTCCCGATTGCATCCATTTTGAAAAGTAGTGAACTGAGCTTATCATTTAATATAAATTCCAAATACTTACCTTTACTTCTTTTTCATTTTGTAGCGGAATAAAATATTCAGACTCATATATGTTTATTGGAATAAACGAAATTAAAATAACTATTTTTCAAGAGGGTTGCTGCAAAAAGGTTTGAATTCGCACTGCCTTTTAACCTGGTGACATCTATAATACACGCAGTTTTAATGATTAAACTTATACAAGGATAATCTTTATTACTTATTTTTATTTTTTATTTTATTGAATAAGGTACACAAACAGACAGTAGTTATATAAAATTCTAAAATTAAATATATATTTGTGTTGATCTAAACTACAATCTAAAAAAGTGTACACAGCATAGTAATATAACTGCAGTATACTCTTAGTCTTAGCAAAAATAAAACAGATAATAAATACATTGAATGTTAAGAGAAACACGTAAATTTCTTTTAAATCTAACCAGGCTGCTATCGAATATATCTAGATGTACGTTATTACGCTTAATCTCGTCCAAATCACTTATTATTTTGAAGAGGAAATACACTGTGTAAATTTTTTCCCTTATCAAATTGATTGTTCTTTTATTCATCGGTAAATATATTCAGATAAATCTAAGAAACTAAAAATAAAGGACTATAAGGAAATTATTAGGACAACATTGATATTGTTACGAGTTTGAGGTTCGTGACAATAAAAACTGCAGATTGAATTACCAAAATTTACACTTTTATTACCGAATACCAATTAAAACTTAAAAGACACCAATAATTAATCACACTGATTCACTTTATTTCGCTCCGAAGCTTCGCTTGTATTGCCAAATTCAATACTACTCCGATCGCGGCTTGCAGCGCCTTTAAATACACCTTTTCTACCGAAACATACAGAATGTTCCAGCAAATACCGGTCCCGACCGACTAAGTACGAAAAGTTCGAGCGTGGACCCTTCTAGAAAACTTAATTCTTCTACCCGCCACTAGATGGCGCTATTGAGAGGATTCCAGAAAGATCTTGACACTCTTATTTCTAATACTTGATACCAGATGGCGCTAGAGCCATCAACTGTCGCGCGAAACAATATGTATATTTTTGTTACCTAATGAAGTCAGTGGTGACTCCTGTTAAGTGAACTGCGGAGCTTAACCTCGTCTGTGTTTCACTTTGTAATCAGATATAAAAAAACAGGCAAACAACTTAACTTCTTAACTTAACTTCTTTGCTGCATGCAAAGAAGTGATTGTTATGACTTAAAAAAACCTTTGATCTTTAAAAAAGGAGCCTACTGCTTTCTAAAGGGCTTCAACAAATCGGCAATTATTCTGGTGTTGGGATAATATTAGGGTTGCTCACGTAATATGAAATTTAAGACAAGGGATGGGCCTTTGAGCTACTACGACTCTCAAAGTCACTGTCATTTATTATCAATACATTCCTTCACAAGTCCACCACTGAACATAAGCCTCCACTAAGGAATGACACAAAAGACGGTCCAGAGCCACCTGCATACTTGACTTGTTGTATCCTAAACACATTATGACTTCACCTTCCGTTACACTTTGCTTACCGATACGATGCTCTTACGCAAGAATCATTCTTCCCCATCTATTATCGGTTCTTTGAGCTATAAAGCTGGCACAGCTTTATAGCTCGCAGTTACAGCGCTAAGGGCCGCATGTTCGAACCCCGCACGTAACAAGTATTTGTACGGCCTACAAGTAATTGTTCCGAATCTGGATGTTTATCCTTGTGAAATTTATGTTTGTAAATTGCCTTCACGATACAGGAGAAAATCCTAGTGTGGAGGTAACGTTTATTAAAAAAAAGAAGATTACTTTGGTTCTGCGCGGATATCCTTATTACGAAGTTAAGCACTCAAGAAAACGCCGAGCATAGCCGTCCCCATCCGAGCCTAACCGCAGAGCATAACCATCCTTTCACGATAATCACAATTACTTATATAATATTATAAAGTGTGCGTCTGACATATTAATCTTAATCCAATAATCGGACTACGTGTGGCTTCAAGTTTCCTTGAAATTCATTCATCGGTTTGTTTGCGTTGAGCAAATTCTAAACGCGTATTACAGAATTACATGACTGAGTTAATGAAAAAGGTTTCTTTCTAAACTTCCGTCATTATTATAACTTTCTAGTTAACTTATTTGTTATCTTGAACGTCATTTTGATTAAAAGTTTGTAGATTACAAGTCTCGTAACAGTATTAATTTATCTTTTTGATAAAAAATTGATAAATATGTCATCTTTCGAATGATTATTAAATGTAAGAATTAAAGAATTAATGCTGGTTTTTTGTTCTACGATAAAAATGATTTTGAGAGGGGTGGGGGAGGGTGTGCAACAAGCACATTAATAATTTTTATTTGCGATGGTTGACACTTATCTACCTTTTGAATTAACTCTTGCCGATATAAATTTAGCTAGTCATCAATTTAAAAGACAGGCTGATTATTTATACAATGTGTCAATAAAAAACTGAACATTTATTCACTGAACTTTAATGAGCTCAAAAAGACAGTCACAGAATGGCTTCTCAAACTTAAGTATAATGAGGTCGAAGCATTATTAAAAGTAAGTAAATGAACTTTATTTACATACGCACTCAAACACACACACACACACACACACACACACACACACACACACACACACACATACACACACACTCATACGCACGCACGCACGCACGCACTCACGCACGCGCGCACGCACTCACGAACGAGGGACGCGCGCACGCGCACACGCGCTCACATGCACGCACGCACACACACACACACACACGCACACACGCACACACGCACACACGCACACACACACGCATACACACGCACACACAAGTTCACACACGCACACACACGCATACACACGCGCACACACGCTACACATACGCACACACACGCACACACGCGCACACACACGCAAATGCACACACACGCATGCACACGCACGCACACGCACGCACGCACGCACGCACGAACGCACGCACGCACGCACGCACGCACGCACGCGCACGAACGCACAAACTTACGCACACACTCACGCACTAACGCACGCACGCACGCACGCACGGCACGAACGCACGCACGCACGCACGCACTTACGCACGCACGCACGCACGCACGCACGCAATCACACACACACACACACACACACACACACACACACTTAATATCAAGTGGGGTAAGAGGGACACCGGGGGAAGAGGGTCAAAGTCTACCATAACTAA
The DNA here is from genome assembly GCA_907164705.1 of Parnassius apollo. Lineage (NCBI taxonomy): Eukaryota > Metazoa > Arthropoda > Insecta > Lepidoptera > Papilionidae > Parnassius > Parnassius apollo. The sequence continues at coordinate 3,887,470 of CAJQZP010001137.1, forward strand.
TAAATCGAAGTGCTTATGACTATGAACTTTTCTTCAATAAAACAGTGAAGGCGAAATAAGTTTGAATGGTTGTCAATAGATGTCGCTACGTTGCTCAGAAGACACTACAAAAATGAAGACACGTTTGACAGCTGTGAATTCGACTAGTCAAGTGTAATATATAAATCAATGGAAGGAAAGCTCGACCGCATCACAGGCTACGTTTCACAACTACATTGCACTGAATATTCGACTCTATATCATTATAATAAGAACAGGTGGTGCAAACACACGTATATCAAAATTCGTACCATTGTTGATAAAAACCTTCATAACATGCGTGTGACGACACCGAAGATCAAACGTGGATAATTACCAGTAACGTTCATAACGTTCATGACTGAATTATATCAACAGATCAAGATTTATGGTTTTAGAATGTCCCATTGAAGTCTTTATTCATAAATTAAATGAAGGTTTTAGTCAGTCTAGATGTTTGGAGAAAATATATACTAATTTACTAATCAGTCTCAAAACTCAAAATTATGGTATCTTTATTATATCTGATGGTAAAGAAGCTACTGCAAGCCCATGAACAACTATTACTAATTGATTGTGAAAAATAATTCATATTTTTACACAAATATTTGCAAAATCCGTAGTTGTTAAGAGCTGAGGCAGCAATTAGAAATTTAATATAAATCAATATATAACATCCTTCAGACAGAATTTTGGTCACGATGCCCAGTTTCATTTCAACAGAGTCTAGCCATCTGCGCAAGACAGGGTTATAGTACTCAAGTGTATGCGCAAGCACACATGCACTCACTGTTTCCTAACTCACATGCCAATCCGACACGACCTGACAATGAGAGAGATCAGGCACAATTTCGTTGACAGGAAAACTAACTAAAACTCGACGTGAGATAGTTCAGATTAAAATTCTTAACTTTATATTATTTTATTTTTAATAAGTTTGTAAGTAAAACTTATGGGTCATCACTTAACCAATACCAGTTTTGCCCTTTAAAAGGCCTTTCTAAGTTCGTAACACATTTATCTTTAAGAAATTGCATAACCAAAATATAAAAGTATATTGAAATCATAAAATAAAGTTTCGTTCGTTAGTTACTACACATCTCTATAAAAAAAGTCTTAACAGAATAAATTTTGATAAAAGGGGCAGGGATAAACTGATAAAAATAATAAACTTAAAAAATTGAGAGGGTTTTAAGATCAGAAACCAATAAATTCTTATGTAGTGCACGTCTTATTCAATGTAATTTTATAGTATATAAAATGAACACATTTATTGAAGCACTGATTTTATTTATAGTTGCCGCAAAAAGAGTTGATTCGAAGATCTCATTAGATATAAATGTTGGAATAAACGATAACGATGTTACAATAACACATTCTGGTTTCGGAGTCGACGTTATTGGTCATCGGGAAATTGAATTATTTAATATTGGAAACGCTAACATAAGGAAGGCTGTAAAGAGACACTACCATTGGTCTCCCAGCAATGTTTACTTAAAAAGTCTGACACCCTGGGGAGATTTGTTTCGAAAATATAACTGGGAACAGGAATTGCGAGTTTTGACTGTCAAATCAGCAAGATTAAAGACATTAACGAAGAAACCTGTAATAGTGTTGTCTCACGACTTCGATAACGTTTCAAATAAGACGATTAAGGTAAACACAGAGATAAGTCAAACAGTGGAAAATACGATTTCGACAAATTGGACCAAAAGCAAAGAGACGACGGTTTCTCAGGAAATTGAATATGATATGAACGTGATGTTTGCGAAGATGATGGGCACGACTGGTTTCTCATATACAACTAGTTGGGGCGAAAGTGAAGAGCGATCTGAAACTATTGCGATTGGAACCACAAGTGGTGTTGAAACGGAACTGCTGCCTGGGCAAACGGCGACCGCGGTACTGTCAGCAAATAAGGGTGCTTTAGAGGTAGAAGTCGTGTACTTGGCAAAATTAAGAGGGAACGTAGCTGTGAAATTTAAAATTCCTTATAAGGGTCACCATTTCTAGGGTCCATCGATAGATAGTGTGATGAAGAGTGGTGGATTAGAAAATGAAGTGATTATAAAAGAAACTATCAAGTTAGGTTTCTACATTGATGCATCCTTAAAGGTATATAATAAAATATCTGGACTGCCATTGTAACAGCAATAACTACGGTGTTTGGAAATCGTTGTTATGGTTCCAACATTTGAAAGACTTTTTAATATATTACCTCCGTTAAAAACACGTTCTGAGGTTCATAGAGTTCACTTCTACTATTTCCAAAAATATCTCTCTGTGAGTGTCTGTGCTTGTTTGCGCATAATCGTCGCGCATAAAAGTTAGTGAATTCACTAATTAAAAAAGTAAGTAAATAAAAAAGTTTTTTTAATTAGAAATAGAACATTCATGGGAAGTTGATGGTGTAGCCTGACCGAATCGAACCGACGCCCATATTTATTCAAGATGTTAACGGCTTTTCGGTATAATTTTCTACTAGCAAGCAAATTTTTTATAGAATAAAGGTGACAAACGGAGGCCACGAAGACTAGCCATCGGCGCAGGACAGGATTATAGTGCACAAGTGTATGCGCAAGCACAGGTGCACTCTCTATTCCCTCACTCTCATAATCCGATGGGACGGTAAACCGACATGACCGGAGAGAGATCAGGCGCAGGACCAACGGCTTTACGTGCTTTCCGAGGCACGGGGATGAGACACCGCCAACTTACTAACTCCGGGCAGATACTGAGAATTTCTTGATGGAAAAACTCAATAACTGATAGTTTTTGCCCGACCCGGGATTCGAACCCGGGAACTCGTGATCAGCAGTCCCACTACTACAACCACTAGACCAACGAGGCAGTCAGTGACAGAAATAAGTACTAGTCTCAACCTACGCGATTGCCTCCTGTACCGAAAGAGTGTCATACTATCTATGAAAGTGTATAGGGCTTATTAAGAGTTATGTCTTAATTGATGTTACGCTTTATACGTCATTAATATTATTACAGCCCTTCACAAGTCCACTGCTGAAGATAGGCCTCCCCCAAGGAATGACACAAAGCACGGTTCTGAGCCACCTGCATCCATTGATTTCCTGCATGTCTTACCAGGTCGTCACTCAATCTAGTGTGGGGACGTCCTACACTGCGCCTACCGGTACGAAGCTACAACTCCCGAACATTTTTTCCACATCGGTTGTCGGTTCTTCGAGCTATATGGCCGGCCCATTGCCACTTTAGCTTACTAATCCGTCGGTCTGGTTCTACTGCGGATATCCTCATTTATAAGTTTATCACAGCAGAGAATCCCCGAGCATAGCTCTTTCCGTAGCTCGCTGAGTGACTTTAAGCGTTCTCATACGATCAGCAGTATTGTACGTATTACATACATAAACTTTGGAACACACTCCCCAATGATAGATATTAAGAATGCCACAAATAAAAAACTCTTCGAAGTTCTTCTACGACAACATTACCTTAGGGCAATTACTAATTGACATTATTTTCCTTTATTCTTTTCTTTTTCCTTTTACTTAAAATATTTATGAAATAAACAATATACTATATACATATTTTTGAAACATTACATATATATATATATATATATATATATATATGTGTGTGTGTATGTATGTACTTTGTATATATATTTTAATATATGTACACTTTATGTAATATGTTCGCACCTGGCAACAATTGTCCTTTGCACCCAGAATGATCTGAATAAACCGGCCAATCGAATAAACAATGCAGACTGTACCGTATCAAGAGTATATATTATTTAAGAATTTTTTATTATAATATTGTTAAGTACCTAAATTAAAAATTATTTTACGTTTTATTATATTTATTTGTTAAGTCTATGAGTTAAAAATATCATTTCGTAGAGTTTACTAAATATAAAACTTCAAAAGATTTTATGGCAAAAGATTTATTTAATATGATAATTTCCAACCACCTTATATAAGTATAAAATAGGTAAAAGTTTAATTTTCTTGCAAATAAATGTTACAATCCCTATTTTTAGACATGTAAAGTAAGATGAAATTGTGTATTGTTAGGAATGAAATTTAAAAATAAAGAAATTTATTAAATATTTAAAATAATATATATTGAATAAAGTTACCAATCAAAGTCAAATCAAATCAATTGAATCACTTAAGGTTTTTGTGTTTATGTCATCTAGCGTCGATTATACTTACCACCTTGAAGGTCAATAAGTTTTAGTTCGATAAAATGACTTTATTACCTATAGCCATGTAGTAGATGGCGCTATTATTAATCTCAAATAGAAAATTTCCGGTTCCCAATGGATCTCACAGAGTACTGGAGCTTGAAATGATCCATTTGAATGATCGATCGGAATATACGATCGATCATTCAAATGGATACGCGTGAAAAAATGTACTGGAGTGATTCGGTCAATAGAAATGAATGATTGACACATGTCTAAAGGAAAAATTATGTGGGTTTCACTGTATTAACAAAACTTTTTTTGTTAACTTATGACAATAGTTTTCACTTGATTATTTTGCGTGAGCCTTTTTTACTTTATTAGAATATCTCGATTTAGGTCTTACATGGAATGGCGTTGGTGGTGTGACTATACGCATTGGTTTTTCTGTTAAACTATCGAATATCTCTAGAACTGGATCGTTGTAGATCGATAGTTTAACACTTCTTAATGATGCCGGCTGCTTTCATTATATCATTGACATTTGGGGCACAAAAATGGTATTTACCGTAAACATGAGCATAGTTTACTACCAAGTTACCAACTAAACTCGCAACGTAATCGATTTTGATAAGCAGGATTATTTTGGTTCCCTTTAATCTCGTCGTTACTCGTTGCCCTGACTGAATATTTATAAAACCATCCTTTGAAACGCCAAATGATTGAGATGCGTTTTGTAAATAATCCTTTCTCCATCGATTATGGTACGATACTGCTCGTCCGTTAAAGTTATAATCGATATCAAAGAAAATTTCATCTTCGGGCAAACCTTGTTGCCAAAATGAAGATATTGTGTTTTCTATTGTTTCAAATATCGAAACTTTTGATCGAATTGTGTTTGATGTGTTGTTTATATGTTCATGTATTTTTATGATAGTATTTACATTTATTACATCAACTATTTCTGCATTTTTTACTTGTAAGCTTCTTTCGATTTCCTTCCATTTGTATTTTTGGTATAAATTACTATAGGGCGTGGGATCTTTCATAAATATATTATCGGGTACCTTACCAAGTTCTATTTTCAAACCTCTCCTTAAATTATCGTCTTTTTTAATATTATTAAACAACTTCACTTCCATATCGGTTATTATTTTTCTATCTATACCATAGTAGTGTACAAAAACATCTTCCTTGTTTGAGGCCGTGTTTACAAAGATCTGTACTTTAGTATTACACAAAACAAACTCATAAGCTATTATAACAATGCAAACACGAAACATTTTTGTTCAGAAATACTATTTCAATAAAAATAAATTTATTGCCAATAGCTAGGTAGGTACTCATAATTGATTTGTAGTAGACTGTCGTCATTATAGGATAGTATGAATAAATCTATACATATAAATAACATTTATGTGTCTGTATGTAAAATCTAAACTAGCTGCTGTTCACTGCTGCTCACGGGGTTTTTGTGTATTTTTGAAACATGAATAACTTGAAACATTTTGTCTGTCTGTATGTTTGTTCGGGCTAATCCGCGGATAACTAAACCGGTTGTGATGAAATTTCACGAACGGATAGAGAGCAACGCCATCTGGGCTATATTTTATCCGAAAACTATGCAAGATTTATTTTGTGTAATCGTAAAACATAAAATGAATGGGTTTTGATGATTATCTCAAACATTTTAAGAAATATGAAAATAGTTTCGAACAAAACTTTTATGGTTTACAATTTTACTCAAATCAAGACCATACCCTTTTCGGGAGGTAGAGCCATCACCACCAGGTGAACTGTGTGCTCGTTTGTCAGCCTATCCTATAAAAAACCCTCTCTGAAAGTTCTTAAAGTTTCAGTAGCGATTTTAATCAATTTTTTTACTTCAACGTCATTTTGTAACATAACTATGAAAGTTTAAGGTTACATTGATAGAATATTTTTACGTAGAATTAATAGATATGTTGTTTATTATTATTAGCATTTTCTCTTAACGCTCATAGTTTTCGAAATAATCACAAAAAAAAACTAAGTTTGAAATGATTTTTCGAAAGTTTTGCTAAAAAAACCACTATAATAAATCTGAAGATTTTATCGTTTAATTTCTAAGTGAAGACTGCCGCGGGTAAAAACTAGTAAAAAATAAATATTCAGATAACAATGTTATAAGAATTGTAACCTAGACCAGGTTATCGTTAAAATAAACATACATTAAAGACCAATTTATATTATTATAGTATCATTTCCTCATTTATAATGATGACGTTAAAGTTTTGAATGAGGAAATTGATTTCTGTTTAATGTTACCATATTATCGAAGGTTATAGCTTGCTTAACTTAAGTATTAATTAACTCCATATTTGTCTTTTTCTATTGCCATTTAATTTTTTTTATTTATTCAACAAAGTAACAGTTTTAATTACAAAATCAATTTCTTCGTGCCATTAAACATCTATTGTTTGTCTTGGCACTGCACAGTTTGCTCTTAATTATACATTAATTTACTTAAGCTTATTATTTAAATGACATTGGAATTAACTTTTACTTAAACTAAATATAAAGTACTATAAAACAATTGTGCTACAAATTATTAAAAAAAATTTGGCATAAAAATTTATATAAAATCTATAATATGTATCTCTTAAACAATTTTTTTTTGTGGAGAAGGTAGTTTTTGGTATTGTTTACCAGGAGTAATGAAGTAAAAACGTGATTGTTGTCTTCAGTTGTTCGCTTATCCGATATACTGCACTATCTTATGCGGGTACACACGGAGTGTATTTTTACGGAATATTTTTTTTTTCATGTATTATATTTTGTAACACGTTTTGTTTATTTGTCCAATTTAACAATTATTGGCATAGATAGATATAGCTCGTTATGATTCTCATTGGAATAATATATATAGATACTTTTTTGAATTCTTATTATGCGAAAAAATGTTTAAGTTTTGTTTTCAAGTTTTGTGCGGTTAGCTGGCTTCTTATCTCCGTAGGTAAAGAATTTAATATGTATGGTATTAGAAATTTACGTGTTCTCTTACCGTAGTAATTATTAGTTCTAATTGGCGAATAAGGTGTTTTATTTCTAGTGCTATAAATGCGTTCCCTTGGGGTTGGGTACATCGAGTATTCATAACATTCTTTTAAAATCATATATTTCACCTTTTTATGTATGGGTAAAACTTTGCAGTACGTGAAAAGGTATGAGTAATCATTTCGATATTTGTCCTTAATGTGTTGAGGCAATATAGATTTTAAAATTCTTATTTGTAAGCTGTAAATTTTATCTAGGTAAGTGCGGAAAGTTCGTCCATAACTACTAAGACCATACGATACTATCGATTCCACTAGAGCATTATATAGGCTTAGAAGAATTTTAAATGGAACTTTATTACGAATAATATAAAATTTCGCTAGGATTGCCCTTAATTTACTACACACGTAGTCAATATGATTCTTCCAGTTCATCCTATTATCTATAATCAGTCCTAAGTATGTGTGATACTTAACAAGTGGGATTTTTTCGCAGGAACAAGTTATTATATTGTGCAGACAAAGATGATTATGAGCAATAATGCTTACTGGCATAATATTCTTGATATGACTAGAATGAATGTGTAGTACCTTAGTTTTTTGTATATTTATTACAAGTCCTAAATCGTGAGCCCACATAGAGAGGCGTGAAAAATCATCTTGTAATTTTTACATGGCGATATCCTGATTTTTATCCTCTGACAGGAGGCACGTATCATCTGCATATTGGTATAAACTACATTTTTTAATGATATTTTCTAATTCATTTACGTATGTTAAGTATTGGAGTGGCCCTATAACTGAGCCTTGTGCCGTACCTGTAGTCATAGGCATTTTAATACTTAAATTATTTTCTATCTTTACTTGGAAATATCGATTGCTAACATAATCTTTACACCATCTTAAGAAACGTCCTCTAACACCAGAGTTTTCGAGTTTTTTTTATAAGAATGTTATGTTTCAAGGTATCGAAGGCTTTACTGAAATCGATGAATGCAATTAATATATGTTTTTTCTCATCTAAACATTTGTTTACTTCGTCTGTAAATTTTGACAGTAACTGTGTAGTAGATTTCTTAGCCTGAAATCCGTATTGAGATGCCGAAATAATTTTATGTTTTTGGTAAAAGTTGTGAAGCTGGTTGGAAATGAATTTTTCTATAATTTTGTCAATTGTTGGAAGTATAGTAATAGGCCTGTAATTACTGTAATCGTCATGACGTCCACTTTTGTAAATAGGCCGTACCAAACCTAGCTTTAGATCTGTAGGATAAATACCTGTTTCTATACTACTATTAATTAACTTGACAATTACTTTAGCAATTTTTTCTGATATGGCTTTTATGTCAATTGTACGAATTCCATCAGCACCTGGTGCCTTTTTTGTGTTAAGTGTTTTTATTATATTTTTTATTTGATTTGTGTTAGCTTTTTGAAAGCGTATAGACTTATCTACTGGATTTGTGTACAAATCATCTGATAGCATTTTAATGGTACATTTTGGTATTATATTTTTTAAGTTTCTATCGAACTCAGTAGCAAAATTATCAGCAATCGTTTTACTATTTTGACTTTTGAAGTTAAATGCTTTATTTAACGATTCATCTAGTGTTTCGGTAACTTTGCCACAAAGTTTGTTTACAATTTTCCAAGTATATCTTGGATTAGACATATTGTTATTGATTTTTTTGATAATAGTAATTATTTCTAGTTTTTTCAATAAATTTAATTGTTTTATTTCTATATTTATTATATTCTAGTCTTAGAAGTTTATTATTTGAGTCATTTTTCCATTTAGTAAACAAATTATCTCTAATTTTACACATATTTATGATGTCTTCATTTATCCAATTCTCTTTATTTCGTTTACTACCTTGTTTTGTTTTTTTATTAATTGACATTCACTATAGCATTTCATAAAATTAGTTTTTATAAAATTGTTTATATTAGTAGGACATTGCATATTATTAACCGGTGACCAGTCTATTTCATTCAGCATTCTATGAAGTTTTTTGTTGTCATATAAAATAATGTTTTCAAATTCATCCCGTGTGTACGAAGCATGTAAAATGCATGTTAGCACGGTCATGCGATGATCGGCTAATACAGTACCAATAGCGCCCGAGTACAGGTCTAACGTACGCGATCGCACAAAGATATGATCTATACAACTTTTAGTTAATTTGTCTTTTCTTTTTTCTATTCTAGTGTAATCTGTTATCGCACACGTTAGACCGCACTCGGCTATTTTACTAAGATAATATTCTTGAATAGGTGTAATATCTTTAATGTTGATATTCATATCACCCAATATGATTAAGTTATGTTTTTTAGCGAAATTATCTTTTAATGTGTGACACAACTCCTCAATAAACAAGTGTTTGTTTTCATTCGGTGGTCTGTATATTATACAAAGATGGAATGTTTGCAAATTATTTTGGGTCGTGATTTTGCTTATGAGTGATTCAAAGTGTAAAGTTTTGATATTTATAATTTCAAACTTATGGTTCTTACTACATAAATAATTATCCCACCCCCCTTTCTCTTAGTTCTTAAGATACTATTCATTGTATAGCCATCGATATGAAATATAGATAGTAAGTTATTAGATATGTTGGCTTCTGTTATGGCAATGCAGTCTAAATTAATTTTACTAGAATTTATACATTCCTTTAGCATTGCAAAGTTTTTTATGATAGATCTTAGGTTTATATGAATAAAAGTGAAACTTTGTTTACCTTTAGGTATAAGTTTGTAGAAATCATTTAAATTAATACAGTCGTTTATTTCTGAGACGTTCGTGAGAGAATCCATTATGTTTGTTGTAATTATAACTTATAAGAATAATTATGCTGAGTTTTACCCTTAACTAACTATTTCCGTTTCTTCTGTATTTAGGGACTGAATAGTGATTTTTTTGCAAGTATTTGGATGTCTTCGATGCACCTAATGGTTGTGATCTTGTCTTTGTCTCCTTTTCGCGCGAAAATGTGTCCATTTTTAAACCATATGTACTTGTATTCGGAACCTAATTGTTTTTTTGCATTCCACAAGATTATCTTATTTGTCTTTGTGAGTGCGCGACTTAACGTAATTCTATCTTTACCCTCATTATATATCATTGGCGCATTCGGAAGAATATCATTAATTTTTAATATCTTCATTTTTGCGGCTTGGATCCATTTCTCACTCTCTGTTTCATCACTTAGTTCTAGTAGCAGATATCCATCCTTTCCTTTTCTTCCTTCTATCTGTTTTATGCTTTTAACTGAATTTGCATCCATATCTAATTTGGATGCTAATATTTTAGTTACTTGATGATGATTAATGTTATCTATACCCGATATACCAGTTAGTTCAATTTTGTTACTGTATTGTTTTTGTTCCAATTCTCCTATTTTTTGTTATAAAACATTTATTCTTATTTCCAAATTATTATTTTTGTTGTTTAATGCTATATTTTTAGTTTCTAATTCTATAATTCTACGTTTTTTTTGGAAATGAAAATGCTAATAATAATAAACAACATATCTATTAATTCTACGTAAAAATATTCTATCAATGTAACCTTAAACTTTCATAGTTATGTTACAAAATGACGTTGAAGTAAAAAAATTGATTAAAATCGCTACTGAAACTTTAAGAACTTTCAGAGAGGGTTTTTTATAGGATAGGCTGACAAACGAGCACACAGTTCACCTGGTGGTGATGGCTCTACCTCCCGAAAAGGGTATGGTCTTGATTTGAGTAAAATTGTAAACCATAAAAGTTTTGTTCGAAACTATTTTCATATTTCTTAAAATGTTTGAGATAATCATCAAAACCCATTCATTTTATGTTTTACGATTACACAAAATAAATCTTGCATAGTTTTCGGATAAAATATAGCCCAGATGGCGTTGCTCTCTATCCGTTCGTGAAATTTCATCACAACCGGTTTAGTTATCCGCGGATTAGCCCGAACAAACATACAGACAGACAAAATGTTTCAAGTTATTCATGTTTCAAAAATACACAAAAACCCCGTGAGCTTAACAGCAGCTAGTTTAGATTTTACATACAGACGCATAAATGTTAATTAATAGTATAGATTTATTCATACTATCCTATAATGACGACAGTCTACTACAAATCAATTATGAGTACCTACCTAGCTATTGGCAATAAATTTATTTTTATTGAAATAGTATTTCTGAACAAAAATGTTTCGTGTTTGCATTGTTATAATAGCTTATGAGTTTGTTTTGTGTAATACTAAAGTACAGATCTTTGTAAACACGGCCTCAAACAAGGAAGATGTTTTTGTACACTACTATGGTATAGATAGAAAAATAATAACCGATATGGAAGTGAAGTTGTTTAATAATATTAAAAAAGACGATAATTTAAGGAGAGGTTTGAAAATAGAACTTGGTAAGGTACCCGATAATATATTTATGAAAAATCCCTATAGTAATTTATATCGAAAATACAAATGGAAGGAAATCGAAAGAAGCTTACAGGTAAAAAAAGCAGAAGTAGTTGATGTAATAAATGTAAATACTATCATAAAAATACATGAACATATAAACAACACATCAAACACAATTCGATCAAAAGTTTCGATATTTGAAACAATAGAAAACACAATATCTTCATTTTGGCAACAAGGTTTGCCCGAAGATGAAATTTTCTTTGATATCGATTATAACTTTAACGGACGAGCAGTATCGTACCATAATCGATGGAGAAAGGATTATTTACAAAACGCATCTCAATCATTTGGCGTTTCAAAGGATGGTTTTATAAATATTCAGTCAGGGCAACGAGTAACGACGAGATTAAAGGGAACCAAAACAATCCTGCTTATCAAAATCAATTACGTTGCGGGTTTAGTTGGTAACTTGGTAGTAAACTACGCTCATGTCTACGGTAAATACCATTTTTGTGCCCCAAATGTCAATGATATAATGAAAGCAGCCGGCATCATTAAGAAGTGCGATGCTACAGCGATCCAGTTCTAGAGATATTCGATAGTTTAACAGAAAAACCAATGCATATAGTCACACTACCAACGCCATTCCATGTAAAACCTAAATCGAGATATTCTAATAAAGTAAAAAAGGCTCACGCAAAATAATCAAGTGAAAACTATTGTCATAAGTTAACAAAAAAAGTTTTGTTAATACAGTGAAACCCACATAATTTTTCCTTTAGACATGTGTAAATCATTCATTTCTATTGACCGACTCACTCCAGTACATTTTTTCGCGCGTATCCATTTGAATGATCGATCGTATATTCCGATCGATCATTCAAATGGATCATTTCAGGCTCCAGTACTCTGTGAGATCCATTGGGAACCGGAAATTTTCTATTTGAGATTAATAATAGCGCCATCTACTACATGCTATAGGTAATAAAGTCATTTTATCGAACTAAAACTTATTGACCTTCAAGGTGGTAAGTATAATCGACGCTAGATGACATAAACACAAAAACCTTAAGTGATTCAATTGATTTGATTTGACTTTGATTGGTAACTTTATTCAATCTATATTATTTTAAATATTTAATAAATTTGTTTATTTTTAAATTTCATTCCTAACAATACACAATTTAATCTTACTTTACATGTCTGAAAATAGGGATTGTAACATTTATTTGCAAGAAAATTAAACTTTTACCTATTTTATACTTATATAAGGTGGTTGGAAATTATCATATTAAATAAATCTTTTGCCATAAAATCTTTTGAAGTTTTATATTTAGTAAACTCTACGAAATGATATTTTTAACTCATAAACTTAACAAATAAATATAATAAAACGTAAAATAATTTTTAATTTAGGTACTTAACAATATTATAATAAAAAATCCTTAAATAATAAATACTCCTGATACGGTACAGTCTGCATTGTTTATTCGATTGGCCGGTTTATTCAGATCATTCGGGATTCGGTCGGTTTTTGGCTCATACACAATTCACACAAATCGCGGGATAAAAAGGTACCGTCAATTGCTTGTGATTGGTTATACTGGTACATTCAAAATCAAATGAATGAACCATCAATACTTTTAAGAGGCGAGAGTAAGTCAGCTCAAATTCTAATTTCGCCCCCACTTCCCCGCGCGTCGTATGCTATGTACCGACATGTTTGTAATCACTAATACTCTAAGTAGATAGGTCGTTAGATACTTATTTCATTATGTTTATCATATATATGCCTGTTTCTTAACGCCAACCCAGTCGCTTCTTATTTTTATAACGGTTATTTCCCATTTTAATTTTACGTCTTCCTGTTGCGTAATGTGTTTTCTGATCGTAAGCGACACAACTTCTCCCTTCAAAAGCCGGAGCAATACTAACGGAGCGACAGGAACCAAGCTTACGCGCCGATAGTTTAGGTAATTTCTTTTTTACAGTGAAAATAACGATATTTTAAAAAAAGTAAATAACATAAGCACTGCTTTATGGTTAGTTCAGTTAGTATGCAAAGTTTCATGATCTTATTTAAAGTATTTTATATATAACAGCGGTTTATTGTTCAGTTTGGAGGTAACTTTGGATTTTTTTTCTATCGAGAAAATTTTACGGAATCGTGTTTTCGTCTAACATAAACCTTAACATTAATCCTCAACTTTACCATATATTTATTTCAAAATTAATGCTGCAATACTTTCGGCATAACGGAGGATCTTGCTAAGCCATTTGAGGTTATATTTCCCCTTAAGTGTACCAGCTCAAACGAACGAATCATGCGTGATTGGCACATGTCTATTTTTGTTTGGAGAATGGGCCCAGCACAAATTTTAAGGATTTTTAATGAAATGCATGTTGATTAGGTCTATAGATTACAATAGTGTTATTAGTTTTGCTGCATCTAAACGGAGTCCTGAGAAATTAACAATTAAATTATGAATCTAACAACATCCTAAAAACAAACTGAAAGCGATTTTCTAGTAGTTTTCACCGGTATTATAAGTTAAAATAGAACACTGTTGAATAATTATAGTACATATAAAACTAAGTTGTAGGTATATTCAGCATTTATAGGTACTTTAAGATCGATCGAAATTCTTTTCACTATTTCCGTCAAAATATAGTGCCTGTCTGTGCATAAATGTCGTATGGATTCTACTTTTGACACGTTTTGATTGATTGTGAGTGTAAATCCCAAATACCATTAAAATATTATGATTAAAGCCAAGATGACTAAGGGATAGTATGTCCATTTATATTATTTATAATATTACCAACACACGGTAAGAAATATGTTTTAAAGTTATGGTTGTATTACAAAAAACAAAATTTAATGGAAGTCTATTTATTACTGTAACTCATAATTTCTAAAGTATTCTATTAATAGTGGTACAGAAAGAGAAACTTTTAATTCAATATAGATAATAAATAATTATAAATAAATAATTCAATATAGATTATAATAATTTTTTAATTTACCACTGGTACGGAAAAACCAGTCTTGGGGAGAACCAGCAAGAAACTCGGGGGAATTTTTTTTTAAAATAATACCTTACAATCATGTATGTTACAATTAATAACACATAACAAATTAGAAATAGCTGGGTAGCGATCACTTTACCCAGGGGTATTATCATCCATAAATTCCTTAACTTTGATGATTGATTGAGATGGACAGACAGGAGCAGTGTCAAGACTTTGTTTTAATAAGTTTTGGTTGATTACTAAGTATCTCTAAACATATCATATATCGTAATAAAATAACTGGGTAAAAACATGCTTATCTACGTAACCTTCTCAGAAATGAGAGGAGGCCCAGCTGTGGGACGTATACAGGCTGTAACTTTAAAGAATATTTGAAAATGTTGTGATTATAATAATATATTTTATTATAGAACCAATTACGAGTAAAACACATTTCTAATTTATTTATTTTTTATTCCATTATTTCATATTGCCAGTTTTAAATAATATAAAAATTAAATTTTACAATAGTGTGTCGTCTTTTCTATAGGATTATGGAGTTGTGTCAATAAGACCCGTCACCTGCGCGACTAGATGCAGTGTCGGCTGGTATTACAGAGATCCTTGGCTTGAATCCATCTTCATCAGCCTCGTACTCTACCACCTGGAAACAGAATACATGCCATGAAAATGTTAATTTTATCACGTTTTCATCATGTCACTTTCTAGTTTTTCTGCCGTTCCGGATAGAATCTTGCAATTCAAATTTCGAACACTTCCCGATGGGCTAGGGACTTGAAATTTTGATCATAGCTCAAATCAGAAATTGTAGGTGAAAAACGTGGTATATTAATTTCTTAGGACAAAGTTTAAAAAAATATACTTGTTTGTACACTTTCGTTTGTTGAAAAATTATAGCAACTAGCTACTGTAGTCCAAGGATAAAAAGTAAGAGATCGAAAACAGGAACAGAAACTTTTTTTATTCAATATAGATTATAAATAATACTTATTGAAAGTCACTTTTTTTAATTTACCACTGATTCGAAAAAAAAAACCTCTATCCTGGGAAGAATCAGCAAGAAACCCAGCGGGATTTTTTTCAATAACAGCTTACAATCATGTATGTTACAATTAACACACAATAAATTAGAATCAGCTTGGTAGCGATAACCCTACCCAGGGGTACAGTATAATAACAGGCCATGAGGTATTCGATCTTAGTCCTCATTGAGGCCAATTCTTTATTTATGTTGGTTGCAGGTGAGCAACTGATTCCTGCAACGTTCCATCAGGTGGACTGTAAGTTTGTTTTTCAATTAAATTTTTTATAGAAGAATGGTGACAAACGAGCACACGTTCCACCTGATGCCAAGTGGGTGCTATAGCCCATAGACATACATCTGTATCCGATGATGAATCATAATGCAGATGCATTGTCACTCCTAATAACTAAGATGGAATGTCTTGTTCCCAGTAAAGAAAGAATTAACATTCACAACCTCTTACAATGCCGACTGTCTTACTATAAAGTTACAGCCTACATACGTCCTACGTAGTGGGTCGTATATAGGCTGTAAGAGAAATGAGAGAACTCTACATGTCTTCGAAATATTTTTTTTGTTTCTCAGACATGCAGGTTTCCTCACGATGTTTTCCTTCACCGTGGAGCACGTGGTAAATCAACGCTTAAAATTGCTCGCGTACTGTGAAAAGTTATATATTGTATTTCAGTGTGTCTTACTACACTAAAATAAAATAGTATTCGCATTTGTGTTTGCAGAAATAGATAGGTGGAATTTACTCGGGTTCCAAAGCAGTAGAGCTGATAAAGATGACTTCAACGTACCTGTTTGGTTCCATCAAGAAGTACGACAAAGTACGTCCCTTCTGCTTTATCGTCCTGCCGGTTTTCCACGTGGCCAAAGTCACTTCCGCTCTCGTAGTCGCTCACTTTGTAGGAGAACTTGTAGTTCGCTGGTTCCTGTGTATTTTGATTAGTAAGTTTGAGTAATAGAACGTGTAGTAGCGTGTAAGAACATCCAGTACGACATATCGTCCCGTGGGCGTCGCAAGAGGTGACACACAGAAATACAAAGGCAACAGCGTCTTCCTAATAACGACTAGAAAATAAAATAAACTGCGGTTACCAACCTGCCCACCAAGCGTGGCAACTGTGGCAAATATCCCCCTTTATCAGGTAACCTATGGAGTGACTCGCCCCCCCCCCCCGGGTATGTTCAGCAGTGGTCTTCGATAATTATTATTGAATGAATAATTAATGGCATTGATACATTTAGTAGTATTTATTTATTTATTTATTTGCCATTACGTTACATTACGTAATATTGGTACGTCAAAATTACAATTACAATTATATAGATACAATAATATAGTTAAAATTACAAATTATACAATTACAATAATATAATTAAGATACATCTCATTTACAGTACATTATTTTATGTGTCAAACAAGTCAAAAAATGAACATTGCATATATTCTTCTATGTTGTAAAAAGCGTGATTTAAAAAGAATGTTTTTATCACTTGTCGGAACGCATTTAGCGGAAGTCTTGTTATTTCTATTGGCAATTTATTGTACATTTTAATTTTTATTGCAAGACCTTGCTTGAACACTTTGACTAATCTGGTTCTTGGATTATCAATTCTCCTAAGTTGCGTGTTTGTACAAAATGCAGCGCTAGTCGTTATTTCTGACGTTTTTAGGAGGTATCTACTTCTTATTAAAATGATATATCAACTAATAAAAAAACCTATTACATTTCTACACAATCTTGATTCCATAATAGCCAATTCCAGCTTTTTTTTTTAAAGGAGTAAACACTTGATGAATCTTCCTACAACTAAACCACAGAAATGCGAATTAATTATTAATAATAAAAAATTATTATATAAAAATTATTGATGACATACATCTCCTCATAAAGTAAACATTATTATGAGTCTCATAAGCGAAGCGTTGAGGTTGTGCTCTACTCTAATGGTGTTATGTAAAGTCGCTTAATACGTAAGTAACATCATATATTTTATTAACTGCATAAAATATCATAAATCTAAATAAGGTTATAGATATTCATAATAATAACAATTTACATTTTAGACACACAAATAACAAGGTATAACAATAATTATCATTACTACTCACAATTTATCTTCCGTGTACGTATTCTCTACTCAACAGTTTTAGTAAGACTGCCGCCCGTAACTGCCGCTTATCGCTGCCGCTCAAACCTTTTTTTTTTTTTGCGCCCGAAGCAATTAAAGGGCTACCCTATACGTAGGGAGGCGGAAAATGCATTACGCATACCACGATAGCCGGTCTATCGTGGTTATGAGGGGCTCACTGTCCTACCGGGGACCCTAAGTGATACCCTCTAAAAACCGCCTTTGGGGACAGGCAACCGGCTGATTAAGCTCTATTGTGCCTTATCATGAGCGACCCTCTTTTGGGAAAAGAGGGCGCAGGCGGCTAAGTGCCGCTGAGGGAGTGCCTACGAAGGCAAATTAATGTTAGTTATTACAATAATTTTATTTAATTAGAGTTGGTCTGAGCCGCCAGGAGACAGTTCAGGTCGTTTGAAAGTTTATTAGGCAGGTCCGAGAGAGAGTTTCTCGGCCTGCGGACACGATAGCGAGAGGGGAGTGAAGCTGCCTCACGAATTAAATGGTTTGGGTGCGACTCTGAGGCTTTGAAGAAGTTCTCAGAGAGTTTTTTAAAAAATTGTTGAATTGTTGGGAGCTCTAAGTCCCGATGAAGGTCGGCATTACGGACGTACCAAGGTGCGTTCGCAGCTCGACGACAGAAGAGGTTCTGAACTATTTGGAGTTCATTTAAAATATTAGGGTTTGCGTGGGCAAAGACGGGGCCCGCGTAGGAACTGCCGCTCAAACCGACGACATCTGTCTTTTATAGGCTTGTAATTTAACAGTGCTAAACTACAGATGGCGTTGCTTGTGTGGTTTCCGTTACAAGTTTTTATAAAATTGGATATTAAGCCGTAAGTTTTTACATTATAAAACATTATTTATATTTCTTATAATTATCTTAAACAGTTTTACATTCTAGTTATAAATATAACTAGACATAATCTAATACATTAATGTACCCGCAGACTTTATAGGATGAAAATAATTAATTACCCACCATGTTAGTTTCAACAATATAAATTATTAAAATACGCTAACAATGGAAATCCAGTAATTTACTGAGCTAAAAATGTCTTCATTTTTTAACTACCGCACTTTAAGAATAATAAAAATACACAAATATCGAGAAAAATCACTCGTTTTCATGTTTCTATTATTTTTAAAAGTAATTTTTTTGTATTTAGTGTAAAAACAAACTGATTGAAAAAAAATTATCGAGGATATCCGGAAGTCTGTATTAATCGTAGTCGTTAGAATTAATGTATCAAAATAATTCTTTTTTTTATTAGGTTTAGAATCTCAACGCACAGGTTCCTTTAAAAAATCACTGAGTAATTTGTTCTCGTTTAATTGTAATTAATGAAAATGTAAATAACAACTGGTACTTTTCTACAAAAAAAATATTCTCATGGATCTCTTCGTTCGTCTCAAATATAGAAAAAGAGATATTTTTCTTTTATATAATCAAATGAAATTATAAGGCGTGCCCTTTTGGATTTTCCAAACTTTTTTATTTTACAATTGCCACTATTGGATAGGCAATTTATTAATGAACATTTTGATATGTTTAATTTTTTCAAAAGATAAATATTCGATTTTATAAAGAAAATATTTTAAAATTTGGGCGAATTTCTTACGCGACATATTATTGTAGAGAGAGCGCGTGGAATGTATAGAACCGAATGCTACAGGTCGTTCGCTAGGAGTAGCGCCTTAATTGGCCTCCCCTTTAGATTGTCTTGTAGGATTTTGCTATAGTTACCACGCTGGCTAGGCGGGATAGCGAAAGAATAATGCTGCTGTCTATATCCCGTTTCAGTTTCCCTCTATCCCCACTTACGACACCTACGCTAGTACAAAGTTAGCGCGTTTTTTTGTGAACCAATAGTTTGGTGAAAAAAGAGTGCGAGAGAAATATTTTAAATGTAATGATGTACGGAGAAAACTGTAATTATTTCTTTTTATTAACCATTTTAGTTTCAACTTCAATTTTCTATTCAACTCCGATGCGGATAATATGGAAATAATGTGAGTTTCTTTCGCTTGAAAATCTAAACCTCCAAATCAATAGCTGGGGTAAGAGGCTCACTACTCACGGTGAAAGAGGAACATATGTTTCTTTTACACTATGTCAGGGGTAACACACATTTTGAATAATTTATAATTATAGGTAGATTAAATGAAAAGAATTGACTGACTGTTTTGTACCTATTACAATTTTAAATTATAACTAAACTAGAACTTTCCCGCAAATTCGTCCACGTGTAACTTAACTATTTTTGTGTTAAATATTTTTTTTAATCGAAATAGTGTAGTGTTTGAGTTATCTTAACCGTAAAAAACAAATAAAAAATCAAATGTTTTCTATTTATTAAATTAGTTTAAATAAATAAAGTTTTTTATATACGTCCCTTTCTTCTTAATATTTTGTTATACTATAGCACTTTTGACTGTTTCAGGAATGATATACATATATGATAAAACATGCCGCGAAAATATATAAGAAAATCTGATAGAAGCAGATATGATAATGATAAATTAAGTGAGGCTGTCAATGCGGTAAAAAACGGAACAATATCTGCATACGCCGCATCAAAACTTTATAATAATAATATCGAATTTCGGCCACGGCGGCCTGCCTCAACGGAGGCTAGCCATCGGCGCAGGACAGGATTATAGTGCCCAAGTGTATGCACAAGCACAGGTGCACTCTCTATTCCCTCTCTCGTATTCCGATGGGAAGATAAACCGATACGACCGGAAGAAAGATCAGTCGCAGTACCAACGGCTTTACGTGCTTTCCGAGGCATGGGGGTGAGAAACCGCCAACTTCCTGACTCCGGGCAGCTACTAATTTCTTGACAGAAAAACTCAATAATTGATTTTTTGGTCCAGGACCTCATGATGAGCAGTTGCACTACTACAACCACTAGGCCAACGAGGTAGTCAACTTTATAATATACCAAGAACAACAATTGTTAACCGTGTATACGGTTTTAAATCCAAAGTGCCATTGTTATTTTTTAAGAGTAATTAACTAGGGAAATCTAGTTGGGAGTTATATTACTGTTTGTATGATTAAATAAATATAGAAATATTACTGGTCGACTTCTTTTTAGTTTGCCACCCCTGATCGAACTTGTATGTCCCTCTTACCCCGAATTCATTTATTCTTCTTTTACATTACAAACGATACCTTATTTCATCGATTGTATGATCTAATTTTGACCGAAGCAGTTCTACTTACAAATTAACGAACATTTAGCAAATAACATTTTAATTCAAACTCCAATCTTAGGAAATACAATGACTGTCCCTCTTACCCCATGTGAGGGGAAAGTGGAACGTTTACTTAATCTTGACATTTACATCAATATAGTCGTAAGAACTGATAATAGCGTAATGAAATTTTGCACATGTGAAGCTAATGCATAAAGGCAAGTTTTGTTTGGTTCAAAGATCTTAAAAGACTTTAGCTGGTCTTCCTAGCAGTCAAAATATTTTACTGAAAATAAAGTGTGTTCCTCTACCCCACCTGACTTTATACAAAACCCTCATTAAATAAATATAAGCTTAGTTTCTTATAATTATTTTTTTAATTTGTTTTTGTGTTTATTTAATTCTTGCTATAGAAGAGCGGGGCATCCTTCCGCAAGTATATATTTACTTAAAAGGATGTCTCACTTACTCCCATACCTAAGTAACGTATGATATTTTTTAACAATTAAACAATTTTTAAATTTTCAATATCTTCATACAATATCGGATGGAAACATGTATGCACATATTTCATTACCTTAAGGGGAAATATAATGTCAAATGGCTTAGCAAGATCCTTCGTTATGCCGAAAATATTGCAGCATTAATTTTGAAATAAATATATGGTAAAGTTGAGGATTATAGTAAGTGATTATGTTAGACGAAAACACGATTTCGTAAAATTTTCTCGATAGAAAAAAAATCCAAAGTTACCTCAAAAGTAAACAATAAACCGCTGTTATTCATAAAATACTTTAAATAAGATCATGAAACTTTGCATACTAACTGAACTAACTATAAAGCAGTGCTTATGTTATTTACTTTTTTTAAAATACCATTATTTTCACTGTAAAAAGAAATTACCTAAACTATCGGCGTCTTGAGCTTGATTCCTGTCGTTCCGTTAGTATCGCTTAGGCTTTTGAAGGGAGAAGTTGTGTCGCTTACGATCAGAATATACATTACGCAACAGTACGACGTAAAATTAAAATGGGAAATAACCGTGATAAAAATAAGAAGCGGCTGGCTTGGCTTTAAGAAACAGGCATAAATATGATAAACCTAATGAAATAAGTGTCTAACGACCTTTCTACTTACAGTATTAGTGATTACAAATATTTCGGTACATAGCATACGACGCGCGGGGAAGTGGGGGCGAAATTAGAATTTGAGCTGACTTACTCTAACCTCTTAACTATGTTGAATACTTATATTACTTATATAGTAATTTTCACCGTTACCGTTACCGTTGAAGCCTATCAAAAGTCCACTGCTGAACATAATACTCCCCCATAGATTGCCTCGTATAGTAGTTGATAATCTTACAACAACATTACGTGGTATAGTAATGGGTTTTTCAACAAGAACTTTGTTTTTCAATTGGGGCAACACCAACAACATGACCGTTTTGACATTTAGTTTTTTTGACCTATTCGTAGTAGATGCTTTGGCAATTACTACGATGAATTCAATTTCGCTCGAAAATCGCATTAAAATAATTAAAATCCACTATGAAAATGGTGGTTCTGTTAAAGTTACGTTTCGTAAAATTCGTGATATTTTCGGACAACATAATCGTCCTTCTGAGACCGCTATTAAGAATTTGGTCGCTAAATTTGAATCGACAGGCTCGGTACAAAATGTGCCAACACCAACGCGTGTTCGACCGGGTCGTTCAACCGAAAACATCGCAGCCGTGAGCCACAGTGTTGAAGAAGATCCAAATTTGTCAATTCCTCGACGTTCTCAACAATTGGGGTTATCCAAAACCACCACATGGCGAATTTTGCGTAAGGATTTGGCTTTGAAGCCTTACAAGGTTCAACTGATGCAGGAATTGAAGCTGACCGACCATTCACATCGCCGTAGATTCGCTAAATTCATTCAGGAACAGCCCGCTGGTTTTTCTGAAAAAATCATTTTTTCAGACGAAGCCCATTTTCACTTGTCAGGGTACGTCAAAAAGCAAAATTGCCGCATTTGGGCTTCTGAAAATCCTAAAGCGATTATTGAGAAGCCTTTGCATGCTCAACGTGTCACTGTATGGTGCGCTATGTGTTCTGGAGGCGTGATTGGGCCGTTTTTTTTCGAAGTTGAGGCTGGAAATGCGGTAACGGTCAATGGATCACGCTATCGCGGGATGTTAACATCTCAATTTTGGCCTATTATTGATGACATCGATATCACAAACATGTGGTTTCAACAGGACGGTGCCACATGTCACACAGCCAACGAAACGATCAATTTATTGCAAACCGAATTTCCCTATCGCATAATTTCACAAAATTCAGCTGTTAAATGGCCAGCCAGATCGTGTGATTTAACACCACTGGATTATTTTTTGTGGGGCTATGTTAAGGACAGAGTCTATACGGAGCCAATCGAATCGATCGCGGCTTTAAAACTCAAAATCCGTGACGTGATTAACGAAATAGACCCGCCATTTTGCCAAAAAGTGATTAAAAACTTTGATGAAAAATCGACATCTGTCAGCGTGGTCGTGGTGGACATTTGCCAGATATCATTTTTCATTCATAATTGCCAAACTTTTCTCTTCGTATTACAATTAGAATTTGAATCATCTCCATCTAAACTCTTTGTTTTATTTTGTTTTAGAAAACAAAGTTCATGTTGAAAAACCGGCTAGGTTTTTGTTATATAGATGAAAATAAACGAGCACATGGCTCACCTGGTGGAAAGTGTCAACCGCCGCTCACAAACAACTTCAACACCAGGGGAACTGCAGGTGCGTTACCGTATTTTTAAAAAGTTCGTCTCTTGAACGTTTTTACGTCGTATCGGTAACTAGTACATAGTAGGAATGTCAAGGTAATAAAACGGCAACAGCAACTTAGCCATCGATAATTCTTTTATAGAACTGAAGTTTTGAACGAACTTACAGTCCATATAAATGCAAATGGCGATTGTTGTTCATGGACACCTTCAGTCAACTTCAAACAAACAAATAAGCCTACAGTTGAGTTGTCACACACTGATTTCCCGTCCACTCATTGAAAATATAATCAAACTCATCAGTTTATACGCAATTGAGATCTGACACTAAAAAACCTATAACGTTACGTACTCGTAGTAAACTATCAAAATCACCATTATACTAGAGATCAACCCGGCTTTGCACGGATAATTTATGGATCTCGACAATAGCGCCACCTACTATAAGTGAATCTTTAGGTTAATTGGTTTACCACCTAGGGACTCGCTCAAACACACAAAAAATTACATCAAAATTGGTCGAGCCATTTTCAAGTTTTATCGAGACTAACGGACTCCATTTGATTTTCATATATAGATATAATATAAGTATTTTTTTAATTTCGAATGGTGATTCTATAACATACTAATAAGAGAACAATTGCTGTCAATTCATGTTTAAATAATGTGTACAGTAAATTATTTATGTTGGGAACTGAAGCGGGTACCGGGAGACTGGTGTAAAGCCGTGATAGTCCCCCAAAAGATAAAGCGCGCCACAATATATATATATATATATATATATATATATATATATATATATATATATATATATATATATATATATATATATGTATATATATAAAGGAAAACGGTTGTAGCCGGACTCTAAGGACGGACGGAATTTAATGACAGGACTTTAACTGTATAACATGTGATGTAAGTACGTACATCTTTGTGCTGTAACTATTTTAATAAATTTTGTTGCTCATAATAAATTTTTTACACCTTTATATCCCCGGAATTTCGGGTTTCTATGTTAGTATCACGCATACAGTTTTCGCATTCTTCGTTCATTAACAGCATATCAAAATACTCATCGACATTGCATTATAAAATTAGTAATTAAATAAATAAATACGTTAAAATGAAATAAATACGTTAATAAGCGTAAGTACAAAGGTTCTAAATATTTCGATCCCGTGTCGTAAAATAATTCAACTTGAAACACGAAACCCTAACTGGTGACAATGGCACCTACGCCTATCATCTATTCTGGAACGTGAGAACAATAATTTCAATCGACATTTTTTAACGAAACAATAGCAAAAGGAATTGTGAAAAACAGCTAACGACCGGTGTTCTGTTTGCAGAGCGGCTAATTCTTATTGTTATAGTTTGATTGCATAACGATCCGACTCGGATTACTTAAATAGCCCAAGAGATAATCTAATTTTAATGGTTATTTAAAAATAAAAGGCCTAATGTGTTAAATTTGTTGTTTAAAATTTACACATATTATGTATATTTCATTTCTTTTAATAATTTTACCTACGCTGAGTTAAGTTTATATAATATTAATAATATTTTGAATATTTTAAAAATTAGTTTATTTAAAGTTATTGTTGATTTTAAAATTATCGAAATAACTCTCAAATCACAAGCACTTAATATATATTACATAACACATAATTTCTTTATCTTCTTATTGTCACATAAAGGTTCCCTGGCCATGCTTTTCTCTGTTTTTATCACATAAATGTCCATTAATGGAGATGGGCCTTTCCATTAATCGACATAGGGAAGATTCACGATTTGCGGGCGGAATGACAATCGCAGTACCTACCAGACGACTCGCACCTTTGACTCTCGCCCGTCGCCGACCTAGGCGTTTTACGTTGGGATGGATATACCGACATCTATTGCTGCCTATCTCCTGCTTCAGTTTCTTAGGGTAAAAAACGAGCACACAATCCACATGATGGCAAGTGGTTGCTGTGGCCCATAGACATCTACACCTATCCTCGATTACGAATCAAAATGCAGATGCGTTGTCACGCGTGAGGACTAAGATGGAATGTCTCGTTTCCAGTAAAAAGGGTCTCCGGTTTTCTACACTCACCATACGAAACACAGCAGCATTAAGCTATCTCTTATAAAAGCCATGGGATGATATGCAGTAATGAATTCTCTTACACCGCCAATACACGGTATAATATTGACACTTAATAGGACAGGTACTGCGTAATTCAAAAGCGCTAAGTTCCAAAATAGTATCGTATTGGTAATTATTTTTATAGACTATTTATTGTAACCTTTAACCTTTAATGGTGCCGCGACTGTTTCAGAATGTAATTGAGCTATATGTTCACACTATCACTTGAAGACGTGAGTTGAAATATAACAAACCTGTGGGGACTTTCTAACGAAATATTTTCTACACAAAGTGCGCGCGCGCACTGAATATTTAGACAAGAAAGAATGACGGTGCTGGGTCACATTTTTGGTAATGAAGAGATGTTTTGTTTATTTTTGAAATAATTACAATAATTAATGACACAAAAGTCAATAAGATTAGCTCTGGAACTTTTACTTGTATATTTGACGAAAATTGGTATTTTAAATACACTACATAGTACCAAGCAAGGCCCGTCAAATACAGAGGGGCAAAATCTGAAATAATTTGTTGTTTTAATTTTATTAAATAGAAGTTTTATAGATAAGTGTTGATAAAACCAGGTAAAATGCTATTGTCTCCAGAACTAATAGAAAATTAACTTTTAATATAAGAATTTTACTAAAAATAACAGTAAATTTGAACAGAAAATTTATTCTATTGCTATATTATTTGGATGCTATGGCCCGTAGATAACAACTTCAATCCTCCATAAGAATCGAAATGCAGAACCTTTGTTACTGCTCAAACATAAACCTCGTTACAAATTGAAAGGGTCTCCGTTTCTTGTCACTCACTATACGAAACCTTTGATTATATACTTGTCAAGTATATAATCAAAGTACGAAACAGCCCGCATTGTACTGCTTTTGTACTCTGGTATTCTATGCGCTAATGCAGTTGAGTATAGCAATCACTACCACTATGGCTTAACTTATCTGATGGAATATAACGGGTACATATTAATTACCAACCAGGCGGTCAACGAGTCTTTAACACTGTTGGTGTGGATATTACACGCATTCGATCCGACCGGTTTGCTTCGTCTATGATAATTCCTACAGTAAAAGGAGTGGCGGCGTCTGTCTTTTCGTCCGATTACAATATGCATGTCATCAAGACTGGATAAGCGTTTTAATTTAAGATAGTACAATTTACCATTTAGGGCTTTATCATCACTTATTACCAGATGGGATCTTAGTCAAACTCTGGCTTAAAACGAGAGAAAAATTAAAAATATACCCGAAAAACCAAACAAGGATTTTAATTCATGAACGACAATCAAGAAATAGTAAGTCGTTTTTCGGTGACATTTATGTTACTTACGACAGCTCATTTCCGCGTAATTAAATAAAATGATGAACAGGTATACCTCAAAATCTAAAACTAAATTGTACAATAGTGCGTGATGCCAGTGATGACTTACGGATCTCGGACCTGGTCCTTCACTGCTGGCCGTATGAGGACGCTCAAGATCGCTCAGCGAGCTATGGAGAGGGCTATGCTCGGGGTTTCTCTGCGTGATAGACTTATAAATGAGGATATCCACAGTAGAACCAGAGTGACCGATATAACCCAACGGATTAGTAAGCTGAAGTGGCAACGGGCCGGCCATATAGCTCGAAGAACCGATAACCGATGGGAAAAAAAGGTTCTTGAGTGACAGCCTCGTACCGGTAGGCGTGTACGGCGACCCCCCACTCGATGAAGTGTTGACCTGGTAAGACATACAGGAAGTCGATGGATGCAGGTGGCTCAGGACTGTGCTTTGTGGCATTACTTGGGGGAATGGGGCTTATGTTCAGCAGTGGACTTGTGAAGGGCTGTAATGATGATGAAATAAAATGTCGTTTCCTGCCCGGTCTCAAGAGCATCCCCCACCATACCTCAATTGCGTGTACTACCTACGTCACCATTCACCACCAATCCGCTAAGCTTAGCGGTCAACATCCGCAGAGTCTACTTCACCTGAGGATGCCTCGTTGTTTTTTGCGTGGTGGTGTTTGGAGTGGTAGGGCTGGGAGTGATGGTCTTGGGATTGGTGGTGCTCGGATTCTAAAAGAGGGAGGGTGGGATGTGCTCTTCAGACTTCTGACAAATAAAATAAAATAAAAATAAAAAAAGCCTTTTAATTCCATGCATTACAATGATTTTTGAGCATTGAAATTATTATGCAACAATTCAGTTCAGATTACCTAAATTAATTGATAACATAAATTAACATACTAATTAATTATTGTATTATATGCACTTGTAACCATATATTAAAATATATGACATTTAGCTTTACTATTAACATAAAAACGTTTGGATATTTTTAATTATTATTATTACACAAATATCAAAATAAAAATTAAAATTAAAATCAAAATTGAAATTATAAATTAAAAATAAAATTATAATCTCGTACTTATACAATTCAATCAATAGAGTAATCGATAAAGTAATATTTAATGCTAGAATGATATAAATATTTTAAATATTATAAATAGCATGGACCCCTCTCAGGTAAAGGCCTCCTCCAAGGATTTCCATTTTTCTCTGTTTTTTGCTAATCTTAACCAGTTTGTTCCTGCGATCTTCTTTATGTCATCCTCCCATCTCATGTAGGGTCTCCCTGCTCGGCGTTTGCCTGGCGGGCCCTTCCATGTGGTTACAATTATAGTCCACCTGTTGTCATCGCATCGGGCTATATGACCAGCCCATCTGAATTTTAGTGCTTGAGCGTAAGCCAGCGTGTCTATTGCTTCAGTATAGTTTCGTATTTTCGTGTGTCGTATTTTTGGTATTTTCTTTATATTTAACATGCTGCGTTCCATTCCTTTCTGACATGAACTAATTTTCTTTTTAATTTTCTTCGTAATTTTCCATGTCTGGCAACCATACGTTAGAGAGAGCAGAATGCATGAGCCCATAGTTTTCTTTTTTGAGCTTTATTGACATGTTGCTTTTAAATACTTCTTTTAGGCTCCAATATTTGTTCCACGCGATTTTTATTCTACGCTGTATCTCCATTTCATTACTGTTTGTTTTGAAACTTATTAGTTTTCCAAGATAGATATATTCATCCACGTAGTCTAGCGGCCTATTTTCTAACCTGATACACTTTTTGATGCTATTTGTCATGGCATTCGTCTTTGACAGGTTTATCTCTAATCCCACTTGTCTGCTGCTTATATTAAGGGACTCTAACATATATTGCAAGCCACAGCTAGTTTGTGATAATAACACTATATCGTCTGCGAATCTTAGATGGCTTAAGTATTTGCCATTAATGTTTATACCACATTTATTCCAGTTCAGTTTTCTTATGACGGTTTCCAGTACAACTATAAAAAAGATTTGGTGATAACGGATCGCCTTGCCTTACTCCTCTCTTAATAGGAAAGCTTTGGCCAATCTTTTCCAATTTTACTTTGCTAGTGCTTTTGCTATAAATGTTTCTTATCACTTCTATGTATTTATTTTCTACTTTTTGAGCTTTTAAGGCTTCCCAGATACTCGTGTGAGATATTGTATCAAATGCTTTTTGATAGTCCACAAAGGCGATGTAGAGTGGTCTTTGTTTTTCCTGGTACTTTTCAATAATTAGTTCTAGGGAGTGTATGTGATCTATTGTAGAGAATCCTTTGCGAAAGCCTGCCTGTTCTACAGGTTGCCATGTGTTTAATGTTTTGCTTATTCTCTTATTAATGATTGAAGAAAATAGTTTGTATAGAGTCGGTAAAAGGCTAATGGGTCTGTAGTTGCCAATATCATGGGAGTCTCCTTTTTTATAGAGTAAAATTATGTTTGATTCGGTCCATTGCATAGGTATAATCGCCGTCTCTAAGATGAGGTTAAATAGGTGCGCCAATGGCGTGGCCAGTAGAGATCCTCCGTACTTTAAAGCCTCGTTGGAGACTTTATCTGGCCCTGGACTTTTATCTGATTAATCTCCTCATTGCTTGAAGGATTTCTATTTCATCGATCAGTAGGATTTTATTTTCAGTACTTGTATCCAATATCTCCACATTATTCTGGATGATTTCAGTAGTAAGAAGCTGTGTGTCCGATTTGGCGCTGTATAAGTCCCGGTAAAAGTTTGTTGCAATATCGATTATATCCTTGCGTTTGTGTGATGCTCTTCCCATCTGTTTCAAACCCTCGATCCAGGCTCTATTTGTTCGAAGTTCCTTAATGGCCTTTTTCATACTCCCTTCTTGCTTGAGATGTTTTTCTATAGTATTAGCTCTATGGATTTTGTAGTCAAATTTGATATATTTGCTCGTTAACTTATATAGAGCGCTAAGCTCGTTTCTTTGGGTACGGGATTTATTTTTGGTTTTTTGTAGTTCTTGTCTTCTCTTTAAAAGCAATAGTGTCCTTTCTGATAAAACTTTATGATTCATTGTGGGTTGGCGTGTTGATTTTTTGGTTTCCAAGCTTTGCATTATAGCATGTATTAGTGAATCATAACAGCTTTGTACGGTATCTATTTTAGTCCAGTTTGACAGATGGTTTTCAAGACTATTTATGTATTCATTTATATTTTCGTAACTATTTAGAGTACTATTTTGTTTGTTTATGTATGTCGCTCTGCTCTTATAAGGTTTTGATAGTGTAATTGTGCTTCTGACTAGTCTATGGTCTGATGAATAATTTAAATTTAATGTTTCTATATTTTGAAATATTTTTGGTTGGTTAGTTGTTATGTAATCTATTTCATTTTTATACTGGCCGTTTGGAGATCGCCAAGTCCATCTACGGCTTGGTTTTTTCTCATAGTATGTGTTGATAATCGATAGTTTCTTTTCAAAAGCAAAGTTTATTAGTCTCAGTCCTCTTTCATTTCTTTGTCCATAACCATATCTTTTTGTTATTAAATATTCGTCTTTTAGGGGTTGACCAATCTTTGCATTGAAATCACCCATAACAGTTAGGTTTTTATGGGGAAACTTCATGGCTTTATCTATCGATGTGTAAAATTCATTGACCTCCTCCTCATCCGCTGACTCAGTAGGCGCGTAAACTTGTATTATGCTTATGTTGTATTCATGTATATTGAGATTCAATAATGCAACTCTTTCTGTAACTGCAGTAAAGCTTTCTACGTTAGATTTTAGAGATATATTTATCAGAAAACCAACGCCGTGTTTTCCTGGAGTCTCTCCCATATAGCATAGAATGAAGTCCTCGTATTCTTCTATTTTTCTGCCAAGGCGTCTGACCTCTGATATGCCAATGATATCGTACTTCACCCCTATTAAGGCCTCCTGCAGTTCAATCAGTCGCTCGTATGAAGATAGGGACCTGACATTGTACGTTGCCACATAAAACTTCTTATTATTATTTTTTTGTTCAGTAATCGTGGGTATATTCCTTGGAGGGTAGTGGTCATACTCTTCCACGGTGACCAACCGGGTTGGAAGATGATCTGTGTTGTTTCTTTCTTTTCTTGCTATTTCAATTTTTTTGACAAATATATTTGGTTAATTACGCGGAAATGGACAAATTAAGTTCCAAAAACTTAAATAATGGATTTCTGCAAATCATCGCTTGATTCTATTAATTAGCTCAATTAGCCTCAGGGCCTTGTGAAAGAATGGCTGATGAGGATGATGATTTACGTAAATCAGTATTTGTGAGAATATCTAGTCTTCTACACGAATATCATTATATATTCAATTTCAAAAAGGCTGATTGGAACCTAGTTTTGACGGTTTTACTCGTATTTGTCGATCTGAGAACCGTCAAGGGACACAAGTGTACGCAGTGGAAAGAACATCTCGAATTCATCGTACACTGTACGGTGAATTCGAGATGTCCTCTCCACACCGTCATCAATCTATTGTTTGTGTCACTATGTGCGTGTGTACTGCTATTGAGAGATGGTCGATGGTCCGACGAAATTTTTGGGTCAAAAGGATGGAGGGATGGAGCGGCGATTCGATTAGGACGTTGCGGTCTATATTGACTCGTCACTACTAAAAGAGATAATAAAATCAAGCAAATCAATTTGTAAAACGTAATTACAATGTACCAAATTATCACCAAAAAATATAATATACAAATGATATGAGTGCTTCATTTGGCACATTCTTGACTAGGCCTATATTCAGCAGCAGCTATTGTTACAAAGAAGGACTTATGACATTTTTGAACTGCAAAAACCCATGCAAATTATACATTAAAATACAACGATTAATAATTTGCAGAGCAAAGATTTAACAAACTTGTCTTTTTTGATTGTTGGTATACCTGACCGTAACTGGCTACCGCAGTCCGTGGCACTTGTAGCCAACTGGCTTACAAGAAAGGTTACTTAATATTTAATCTGTACCCATCAGACCGGAACACAGGAAGCACTGCTATTTGGCAACAGAAATAGGTAAGAGTACCAATCTAGACAGACTCCTAAGTAAAAAGAAAGACCCAATATGTACCTATTAAAAACCCATTGGATATCTAAATAATATTGTATGACGCCTCGCCACACTCCCATCCCGCTCGCTGTGTACCAGCGTCGTTATATTATAAGGCGTAATTCACAGCGTGAATTCATTTGAATAACTTTGTCATTTCACTGATGATGAGATTTTTATAGTAAATTATAAAATAATGTAAAACCATTCACCGTCACTTGACCGTTATATCTTATAACCTGGAAAGGTTATAAGCTATTAACCATGCTATGTTTCGTCAAAATACATTCAGTAGTTTCGGAGCCTATTGTTTTCAAAGGGACAGTAAGAAAATGAAAAAAAAATATTTATGGCTTCTGTATCGAAAAAGAAGTAAAATACAATTATCATTAAAAAATATTCAATGTACAGATTTGATTTGAAGAAAGTCTATATAGATAAAGATGGATTCAAATAAGGCTTAACCCACAAATAAAGACAGACAGAGTTCAGTATACAAGTCAATGAGACCAACTACAACTTTTTGTCATATATTTGTTGTGGGCAGCATCACTAAGGAATAAACTGAAATATTTGACAGATTTCATAGCGGGGGAAGACTTTGAAGAGAATTTGTTAGCAAAGTACGGAGTTTAATATTTCTTTGTGTAATGTTAGTTATATTTCACACAATTAAGTTAGAAATGGTATAACTAAACTACATGTAAATATTCAAAGTAATGCCTTAGTGCTGTATTCTTTACTTTTTTTACACATTTTCACCTCTTTTAAGATCCTCTGACTATGAGAAATATCCGTAGTTTAGTTATACCATTACTTTTAACTTACATACTCTAGAAACTTAAAATTAAATCGCAACTTTTTATGACGATGACACTGTTGTGTACACTGACGTGGTAGAGTCACGCTGCAGCTATATTGATAGTATAATAGTTGTAAGGACGAATGAGCCAACCGGGAAAGGACCACGCTCTCACAGAATACTAGAGTAAAATAACAAATTAACGCTATTGTGTTTCGTATAGTGAGTATGGAAAATCGGAGACCCTTTTTAGTGCAAACGAGGCATTCCATCTTAACCCTCACGGGTGACAACAACCACTTACAATCAGGAAAATCGTGTTCACGTTTGTCACCCTTATTGTATTAAAAAATACTGTGTTATCCGCGTAACAAATCAAATTTATCTTAGTCCTTACTAGCGACATCTATTGAGCGTAATATTATTAGCCCTCATCAACGCCGACAAGGCAATAGTCACTGTAAGAACTCATTATAAGTTATTGTAACTTATTGGCAACTTGCGCTTAAGCACTTATTAGTATCTAAAATCACGTGCAACCACCAACATACTTTTAAATGGATATGTGAGCGTCCAGCAATATACTTTACGGACTGTTAAAGAAAGAAAGAAAGAAGAAAGATGTGTGCGCGACCGTATGGGAGTGCTCTACTCATGACATGCCGCTATGTGACGATTTTGCAGTATAAAATTGTTAGTATGTCTTAATTTATATACTAAATTATTAAAAAAGGGATGTTTTGAAAACTAGATAAAGTCAGCGTATTTTTTAATTCATTTGTTTAGTTATATTTACAAAAAATGTAGTAAAAAAAATTATTAGTACGACTGTCAGTTAGTCTATGCACTTGTTTGTTTACACGTTTCAGAAAAATATGCAAAAGTTTTTTCTGAATAAGTTTCCATTTACCCTCAAAATGATCCCTATTGCTGTTGATATCAGACTCATAGACGTTTAATAGATATTTATTTTTTATAAAATTAAATGAAATTATGACGAAAAAAATAAAAACGCTCATGAAGCGTGTACTTTTGGATTTTCCAAACTATTTCTTTTAAATGTAAAATTAAGAGCATGTATTTAAATCTTCCTCAAAGTTTGATATGTTTTACATATTTTTATATTCTTTACTCTATAAGTGCCTAGTTATATTTCAATCATGACCCAGTGAGCTCTAAACCTAATTTGTATACGAAACGTGCCTTGAATTTCACTGACCCATAACAATTGTTATTATTTGTAGATGCTTACTTCGTAACAGTTACATCTATTGTTTATGTTTAGGGACCAAAATTCATAGCAGCTTTTCCTTATGCAAAGTTTGATTAGTTTATTGATATAATATAGTTAATGTAAAACAATGATTACAATAATAGCATACTTATTATATTATTAATATTACTTAGAATAAATGTACCCGTGCATCGACTTCCTGCGACACAAGCACAAGGTTATATCACTCCATCTAGTGAACGAATAAAGTCGATGAATATCGATGGCTCAGAACCGTGTTTTATTGTATTCTTTTAGGTAGGCCTATGTTCAGCAGTGGACTTGCGAAGAGCTCTGATGATGATAATGATAATGATGATGGTTTTTAATGCAACCAACTCCACACAAATGAGACCATGTTGTGTTGTTGTTATTTAATCTCTAAGGACTAAGATGAAATAATACTAGTTTTTACGGATTTTATCGCGTATATTTAACTTTTTAAATACCCGACGTTTCGAGAGTTTTACAGCACCCATGGTCACGGGGGGGACTGCGATGTTCAACGTCCAGATGTCATAGTTAATCGCGGTTACCATAGATTAAAATTTATCTTTTGTTCCGATCTACACAGTATGAACTTATGGTATCTTGAAGTCTTGCAGTTGTATGCTTGGGTTGGGATCTAATTTTATTTATTATAGGATCCCAAGCAGATGGTAGCACCCAGCCATCTTCTCTATTGAAATTAGGATGTTTTTTGATTTCAATAGCCTCGCGAATCATTCTTGGAAGGAATCGGTGTTCTTTAGCGAGGATTTGTGGTCTATCAAATCTGATGTAGTGACGGGAGCGATCCTGTACGTGTTCACAGACTGCAGACTTCCCGGAGCGTCGATTCTTCACATCAGCTATATGTTCTTTAACGCGGGTTTTGATTGATCTTTTTGTTATTCTATGTAGGAGAGACCACATTCACAATCAAGCTTGTACACTCCTGCATCTTAAAGAAGGACGTTACACTTGACTGATGGTAAAAACTGACCAATCTTCTTCGGCAGCTTGAAGTATGTTTTGATGGAAGCGCGCTTCAAGATGTTGCCAATCTTGTCGGTAACTCCTCTAACATATGGCAGTACAGCAGGTACACGCTCGACTGTGGCCAGCTTCACTCGTTCACTGTGACGCAGGCGCGGGACCCGAAGCTTGTTACCATGCAAAACTTGCTTGACATGGTGGAGCTCGACAGCCAGGTGCCTACTGTCACAGATTCCTTTTTTTCATGACAACAAGCTTCGGGTTCCGCGCCTGCGTCACATTTTGAAGACTGAAAAAACAAGGTAGGCTTTATCTGTCAAAGGACTGCTGTAGTTACTTTTCATCAAGTGGAACAAAATTTCATTCGTCTCTTCTGTTTCCTAAATTATTAAAACAGGATATAATATATTTTATTTAAAACTCAATCTTAAACTCTAAAACTGGTGAAGTAACAACCATAATCACAATCCTTGACTTTTACACACATAAATTAAAGAAAAACAAAATTAACACACACAACTCAATAATCGTGACACACCTGTCTTGGTTTTTCACATCCATGTATCTACGCGTACATGCCCTTTGGTTAAAGGTGCTCTTACATATCGTTTTTTTACCTTTCAAAACCATCACTCGTCTTACTTGAGTCCACTTTCAGTCCTTTTTCATTTCATTCATTTATCATGTGAATCATATGCAACTCTACCACTGACGACGCAAATATGACTTGTTCATCGGCGTACCAGTGGCATTTGACGGCTAACTCACCTACCTATTCTTATTCTTATCACACATTTACCTATTATTAAAAACTCATCAGCTTGCATTGTTTATAGTTTGCAATAGGTGTCAGTGAATTGTAATGAATGAATGAATTAATCATTCCCATTTATTCTCTCTTCATAATAGGTAATCTTAGAGCTAAGTATATGTAACTCTATTGTACTGTACGGTACTGATATCCTCTAATAACTAACCTTTTTTTAACATGGGAAAATGCCAACGCATACACGCCTCGCGGGGGCAAGGGTGGGTTAGGTCGGACTCGCACCAACTAAAACCCTATGTTGTTCCACCTTCGTCGCATACTGGCGAGGGTCACGGGAACTCTTTCGCACAGATCCACGGCCCCACTAGCGTCGACCGCCCAATGGCGGCACCTCTTCGGGAGAGGACTACTCCTCCCCGTTCTCCTTCGTAAGGCGCACCAAAACACACGGCGCACCTTTATCAACGGCATCCAACTAAATCTACACAACGGACGCCCCCGTGTCCGATGAGCGAAGGCTATGGGACCAGTAAAAACGAGTACTCAGAAGCACTAGCCCTCCCGACCCCTGCGGCGGATCCGGTCGATGACTCCGCCGCCAACCAAGATTCGGCTCCGGAGGAAAGGGCGAGCGGCGTCTCGTAATACCGATACTCCTCTCCCCCTGCAGCCTCACCACCACCGCATCAACGGTGCGGCCCCGTTTGAGTCGCGGAGGATAGGGCGAGTGGCGCATCGCCATACCAAAACCCCTCTTCCTTCGCGACTCCACCTCGGCTGCAGCGGTAGGGGGAGAGGACACCCCTCTCGCCGCAGCCCACCAGCATACATATGAAGCCAGCCGAGGAGACCACTCCAAGCCCACTTGGAGTGGGCTCCTCGGGATAGCCCTTTACCTCGGGCCAGCCATGTGAGTTCCACTTCGTTCACCGCGGGTGACCAAGCCACGGTTACCAAGCCCCCCCCGCCATGACAAGGCGGGAACCCGTTCAGGGGGGGGGGCTAAGAACTAACCTAACCTAACTTGTGAGAGACTGGTGCCTGATGTAGTTATTTAAAAAAAACCTGTATTACAGGTCCCCAGGTGCAATGATTACATAGTATCAGGATGAAATCTAAATCAGAGTCAGCGCTGAGCTGCGCTCTTGAAGAACACGCTAAAAACAAAATATTTTAGAATTATTTACAACCTACAGTCTTAACTTCAATACAACAATACGTTATTCATTGTGTACAATAATCGCTATTTAAAAATCTTCTGCGAGAGATCAGTTTGTAAACAAACAAAAACAATTGCGCACTACCATTAAAGCGACAGGTAAGGGCAACAAGTAAATTAATCCCGAGACGGTACCTTACTGTAGGTCACAGTAATAAAACTCTGTCTACGTCGGAATTGAGAAAAGTATTCAACCTAGTTTTCTACTAAAATTATTTACTTTGATATTTATAGAGCCAAGTTTGCTTGTGCTTTTATTGTGATTAGTGATTAATCGTAGCCTTCGGTAATATGCATTGCAGGGTTCCTTGGTACAGATTATAACCATTATTTTCTAAAATCGAAATGGACGAGACAGAGAAACCTATAGACTGATGATTAGCGTGGCCTCGAGTGAGAAAGGACGATAACGCAGTTTTAGGTTATACAATAATGTTTATGACTTTTAAACATATTTAGATAAAAATTTTAATTGTTCTAAGAACTGAACTGAACAAGATTCATCAATCCTAAACTCACAAAACACTTTTTTCTCACTTAAACCAACTTGTAAACTCCTTGGATCGCTACGAACTGTCAAAGTTGTTTAACAAAGTGTAGTTTGCTAAACAAAAAAACCGGCACGGAGAAAGGGACAAACAATCACACTGCTCTTCTCATTTCTATGCAAGACGTATGCATAAATCTATCTTTTTCGTGTGCGAATGCGAAAGAAGGCGTCAATTTGTCTATAGGTTTCTCTGTCTACGATGAATACAGTGTCTGTCATAGATTTAATAAAAGTATGGCTCGATTTTCAATAATTATTTTTCATTTTTTAAAACACAATTTAAATATGTTCAGGACATAAAATGCTGACTATTTGAAGCTTAATTGCATTTTTAACAAATCCTTTAGTATTTCACAAAAATTATACACCAAGACAATAAAATTTCTTACAATTAAAAAATGTTTTTCTACTTTCTATTGTTTCTCTGTGTTGTTTTGTAAATCCTTGGCCTCATTTCAGCATTATTTGTTGGCTACAAAGTGTTAGAAATAATTATAATGTAAATAAATTAAATAAGTTTAAGTACAACAGTAAGTATAATAAATTTTATTACACGGGTGTGGAAAAAGGCATTATGATAGTAAGCACTCTTGGGGTTCGTTCGACACCTCGTTTTTAATGCGCTTGGCATCATAAGGGACTACCCTGGGAGAAGATGAAATAGGACTCTTAAAACTTCTAGGACCATATTTATTCATTCATAACGAACTCATTATCAAACAAAAATCCGCGATCCACAGACCAAGTTAAGAAAAATGTTGCCAAACTTGGTAATTAGTCGCAATCTCAAACGGCGATTGTTAATAGACGCAGTGAATAATGCTCTATCGAAATTAGTACAGTGGACAATTTGCTTTTGAACGGTAACACAACGAAATGTATTAAATTCGTATTTTCTCAGGATTACAGTTGACATGAAGCTTTAGTGGGGGCCCCACATATTTAAACTAGCTAGCAAATTAGCTGACATGGTTTCGCCGTCACTATAAGCTAGCACATAATAAGCTAGTTCTGCGACATATGCTGTAAAAAGATTAGTTTTATTACTAACCAGGTCAGGGTCAGTAATTTCTGTACGGGGAAATGCGTATACGTTGCCCATTTTACAAGCTCCCAGAAT
The DNA here is from genome assembly GCA_907164705.1 of Parnassius apollo. Taxonomy (NCBI): domain Eukaryota; kingdom Metazoa; phylum Arthropoda; class Insecta; order Lepidoptera; family Papilionidae; genus Parnassius; species Parnassius apollo. The sequence continues at coordinate 3,926,544 of CAJQZP010001137.1, forward strand.
ATATGCAGAACTATTTCTTTTAATTTATCTTTATTTTTATAAAATTTATATTAGGCAAAAATTGTTTAATAATGATATATTAAACCCTTTGTGACCTCCAGAGGGAGGCCGAAAGATGTGGTCGCTGTTTCTAAATTTTTTTTCTTATTTAATTGTATAAGTTAAAAAAAGAACAGAATCTCGCTGGGTTTCTTGCTGATTCTTCCCGGGACATAGGTCTTTTCTGAATCAGTGGTAAAAGCATAAAACGCGCAAAACATTGATTGATATGAATTAGGTTGCGACTGCATCATTGGCAAAACTCTTCTAGTTTTCCATTTCTACGGCTATCAAAATTAGCTGTAAATTACTGACGCAACTTGCTTGAAACTATACCTTTTTCTTGGAGTTAAGAGCTCTTTGATACATGGCTGTCTTGGCGTACAGGGTCTTAAATGTTTAAAATTGGAGAGACAATAACAGAACAACTCGAAAGTATGGCCACCGTACTCAACTGATCTGAAACAGATGTATTACAGTTTGTGCAGTCTATCTTTGAGTGATGTAATATGTCTTATACGCAAGGATTTGGACTACTCTGACACGGGAGTGGAACAAAATATCTATAAAGCAAGTGTCGAAAGTTTTAATAAATTTAACAGTTGTCTAAGTAGCTGTTCTAAATAAAGTTATTTTTAAGTCAAATAGGGATTCTTGAGGGGAAAAAACACGCTAAACTTTATTAAAATAGAATTTAAATAATATTTTATTGATTCGTATCCTTTACTGTCTATTAATTGTTCATCACAAACACATTTTTCAATTTTGATGCCTTCCCTTAGGATGGATTTTGCCATAGTTACCACGCATGGCAGACGGGTTGGCAACCGCAGTTTTATTATTATTTAGATTTGTTGTCTGGAAAATGTTTCTGACTATTGTCTACCGCTACCGTCTGTTTCACTTTTTATTTTGTCGCCTCTTACGACACCCACAGCATCATAAGGGATAAGTGGCGGCGTATAGGGACAACATTAGTCGTATCTATTGAGATTTTATTTTGAATGTTGTTTATATTTCCTACGTCATATTAAATCGTGGGAACTTTGTTTATAACGTCAGAAAATTATTAAAATATCAAACATGAAAATCGTGCGGCAAATAAAACGTACGAACTTAATATGCAAATCAATGTTCGAGCAATGAATGTATGAAAAATTTATCCTTTCGTATTTTCTCTAAGCGGAACCAATCCCACCGGATGTCGGAGGGTTCTCGGGAAATTGCAAAAGTCTCCTTTCACCGTTGCCTCAATGAATACTTAGGCATAATTTGAACACACCTGTATGCATGAAGCGAAAGGTTGTGTTGTTAAGATTAAAAATTTATTTTGGAATATTTCGACTTTGCCTGTGCTTTCATTATGACAGACAATTTATGCTTTATCATACTTTCTCGCTATTCAGTTATATATAAATAACTAAAAAAGCTATATAACTGTTTCGGTACTATTTACCACGTTTAGTTTGTGTAAAGGCAAAATTTTATTTGAAAACATTACATATATTTATATTTTGTTTTAACTCATCGTCGTAGGCATATAAGGTATAATCACAATCGTCATCATCATTATCATGCGCCATTTCACTACTACTTCCTGGGAGTTTTAGATTTTTTAATCATATGTAAGAATTAAAGAGCTAATATGAGAAACGATTAAAATGACATAAATGACAACTACAACTAGACAGTAGCCTAATAAATGAAACGGATTTTAACGCATTTATTAGCTTATTTTTATTTTTCCGAGTTTCGAGTACTTTACAGTCAACGGGAGACTGAGATGTGCAATGTTCCACTATATTAGTTAATCACGGCTTCGTTCAATTTAAGAATTGTTAATTTTTGTTGCGATCTACGCAGAGTTTGATTGTAGTATCGTAAGGTCTTGTCGTCTGAATATGCAATATATAGCCTAATGGTTAATGATGAGGACCGCAAAACTACAAAAGTTAATTGGAATGGTTAATCGAAGTGTTATACTTTATGTTGGTATATATTATAATCAACAGCACTTGATACAACACCCACTGTGTATCATATTATGTCTTATATCACCCTACATTAATATTGTGTTACATTAAGCTATCAATATTAAACAAATTTTAATAAAAAATGTAATTTACAAAAGTATTTGCATATTACGAAGTTACCATAGCATATACACGATTCTTAAAAACATCGGGAGCCGTGGTATCTCAGATGGTTAGCGCTCGCTGTAAAGTCACATTACGGGAGCCACCCGGGTTCGATACGCGCACCAATGAAATTGTTAATTGCAATTTTAAGTTCTGATTTATCACGTGCTCGGTGGTGAAGAAAAAAACATCGTGAGGAAAGCTGCATGTCTGAGAAATAAAAAAAATTTCGAAGACATGTAAAGTTCGCCAACACGAATTGGGGCAGCGCAGCAGACACTTCCTTGCCCTAAAATCGTCTCAGAAATGAGAGGAGGCCTGTGCCCAGCAGTGAGACGTAGGCTGTAACTTTCACTTACCTTTTAATATTATAGTATTCAAAAGTGTTGTATTGTACGGTAAATTAAATACTAAGATCTATTAAAATATTCCAAAATACAAATTTAAAATACGATTTTCACCTCATAAGTTAGCGAACATAATAAGGCAATTACGAGAGTAATAACCAAATCACGTACGTTCAAATGAAATTACTTCAAACGAGCCGGGTTATTGAATGTGAATTATATGACCTTCACCCGATTGATTAGCTGATTAATGTACGCGTAGCAGCGTAGCCGTACGTATATACTGCCTCTATCCATCCATCAATTACAACCCATAAAAGTCCACTGCTAAACATACGCCTCCCCATAGATTGGCCTCATAGGGGGTGTGGCCGGTGAGGAAGGAAAAGGGGAGATCTCCCGCCGGGCAAGGTGTTATGCCCGGGGAGCGGCCGACACTCCGTGTGATAGTTTTTTTTTTGCGCCCGAAGCAAATATGGGCAACCCTCCGGAAAGCGGGGGAGGCGGTGAATGCTCATAGCATACCACGCAGCCGGCTGCGTGGTTATGTAACTTTTACCCACTAAACACCGCCTTTAATCTTAACACCTAATCTCAAGCCGTCGAACGCGACCCTCCTTGGCAGAAAGGAGGGCGCAGCAGAAAGGAGGGCGCAAGGTGTGATAGTTCGGAGATGTTCTATATATACTGTTTCTGATTCGGAATGTTGATAGCGTGATTTAGACTTCGGTGTATTTCGATTGTGGCGCGACGACAGCGCCGCTACAGGGGGATTTGGCCATTGTTGACACGCTTGGCGAGTGGGTTGGCAACCTATTTTATTTTTATTTTGAGTTGTTATCAGGAAGATGCTGCTGCCCAAACCGTATTCAAATTTCTCTCTGTAGCCTCTTAAGTCACCCACGGGACAATATGGCGAAGTGGATATTCTTACAGCACCACTACACGACATATGTACTGCCTATAAATTGTTTATTAATTATTTCTTATATTTACGCGAACACTACACATTGAATAAAAATATTTATTACATAAAACACTCACGCCTGTCACCCAGAGGGGTAGGCAGAGACTACAGACTTCCATTTGGCACGATCCTGACACACCTCTCTCGCCTCCTTCACATCGATACACCTACGCATGCATGCTCGTCGGTTAAGGGTACTCCTAATTTGGCCCGTTTTCAATAAATCGCCAATTTGGTCGATAAATTTTCGCCTAGGACGTCCCTTTCCGACTCTGCCATACACTTCTGAACATAAATTTTCTTTGTCACTCTTTCCTCATCCATTCTTTCCACATGACCAAACCACCGAAGCATTCCTTTCTTAATCCTGGTCACAACATCATCTTGCAAACCACACTCTTCTCTTATCACACAATTTTTCACCCTGTCATTCAGATTCAGCCCTAACATACTCCTTAACGACCGCATTTCTACTGCATTTATTCTACTCTCGTGCTTCTTCTGCCATACCCAACTTTCACTACCATACGTTAAAGTAGGGACCAACACAGCATTGTGAATTGCCATACGTGCCTTTTTCGACACATTTTGACTCTTCACAATAGAGTGCAGGGCTCCATTTACTCTGTTTCCTGCGTTCACTCGTCGTTCTATATCCTTATCATATCTCCCATCCCTGCTAAATACGCAACCCAAATATACAAACTCATCTACTTGCTCGATCAACTCCCCTTCTATTCTTATTTCACATATCGTTTTACTTTCATCTCTTTCAAAAACCATAATTTTTGTCTTACTTGCGTTCACTTTCATACCCCTTTCTTTTAATGATCTGTTCATTAATGTAACCATCAAAAATAAAAATATTTATTATACGGATTTTATCGCGTTTAATCAACATATTTTTCATAATGATTTCTTATGTTTACGCGAACACTACAATTGCTTAAAACTACTTTTACGGATTTTATCGCGTTTAATTTATTTGATTTATAATTCGCAACGATTCGGGTGCTCTCTAGCACCCATGGTGACGGGGGACTGTGGTGACTGACATCCTAGTGTCAATGTTAAACCGGAGTACCTTCAGCTTTTTAATTATTATTTATGGTCCGATCTACGCAGAATTAACTTATTTAACCTATGCTTGGGCTTAATTTTAATTTTATTTATTACAGAATCCCAAGCTGGTGGTCGTACACAGCCTCCTTCTCTTTTGAACTTAGGATGTTTTTTTTTTAATTTCAATGGCCTCACGTATTATCCTTGAAAGGAACCGATGTTCTTTCGCGAGGATTTATGGTCTATCAAATCTCATGTAATAGTGGGGGCTGTCTAGGATATGATCAAGAACTGCAGACTTCCCGGTAAGTCGATGCTTCACGTTAACTGTATGTTCTTTTACGCGGGTTCTAATTGATCTTTTTGTTTATCAGAATCAGTATCCAAGCATATAGAAATATTTTTTTTTCAAAAACACATTTAAAAAAAATTAATTTTATTGAAAAAAAAATTATTTGCAAATTGTATGTGGTTTTATTTCCTCTAACTCACACGAGTATCGATAATGCGGGGTCTTTGACAATCCTCTTACTCTTCGGCCAATGCAGAGATAAAAGAACCACATACAATTTGCAAATTTTTTTTCATTAAAATTATTTTTTTAAATTATTTTTTTAAATTGTATATGGTTGGATACTAATTCTAATAACGCAGTTAACAGGAACCACAGGGTTTTTGTTACATGTTGTATATTATGAGAGACCACATTCACAATCAAGCTTTTCGCAAGCAAGATCGTCCCCAACATTACATCAGATTTGATAAACTACAAATCCTCGCAAAAGAACACCGATTTCTACCAAGGCTACGACGAGGAACGCGAGACTATAGCAATTAAAAACATCCTAATTTCAATAGAGAAAATGGATGGGTGCTGCCATCTGCTTGGGATCCTATTATTAACAAAATTAAATCCAAACCCAAGCATACCACTGCAAGACTTCAAGATACTGTAAGTTCGTTCTGCGTAGATCGGACCAAAAAGTGTGACGGCTTTTAATCCTGTTCATATATTTAGTATATAGTCAGTCCACAGTTGGACACGAGACTTTTAAGTTGCATCTCACTTGAATGAAGATTTGTTTTTGCCACTCACCATGCTCGTTAGGTATGTTAATTGGCTTCCAGTCTAGTGAAAAGCTCCAACCGTTAGAAGTCACAAGTTTATTTATTATTTCCTTATTTAATATTAGCGTGACAAATAAGTTAACAAGCAGCTGATGGTAAGTTGCTATTGAAATCCAAGGACATTTAACGAATATATATCTCCCATTAAGGACTACGATGAAGTGCAGGCAGACTATTTTTATTTTTATTATTTTATATAAGCAATTGCTTGATTACAATCTGATCTGTTGCTAAGCGTTGACGAAATCTTAAAGGGTAAATCGCACTAACTTAACGTAATAAAAGTCTACTAACTCTGGCCTTAAAGACACCTAGATCAAGGTCTAAATCAAAGCAAAATATTTTTCTAAATAGGCCTTTTTTAAAAAGCAATCTCAGTAAGTCAGGAAAGCTACGCCGTTGCTTTAACAATTCCTTGTGAAAAGAAGCGGTAAAAACTAACAAATAGAATACTTTTCTTTCAACAGTTACAAACGAATCGTATAAAATATAATAACAACAGTACCTAAATGACTAAAGAAGTTCATAACGTTCATCCATTCTTATCATTTAATCATTCAAGGATAAATTTATAAGAGCAATGTTTGTATACATCGTTAAAATTATAATTTACATAACAACGTAGATAGGTTACTACTTTAAATGCTACACACTATTGTAGGTGGTTATAAGATGCGCTGGAAAAATGTTAAATGTAATTATACAGTAAACTAAAATACAACAAAAATTGTAAAACTTTATGTTTTAAATTTGCATGTTTGAGTAGTTACTTTATGAGCTTGTTATAATCGAGTTATATATAATCGGAACTAATATCAAATTCATAACAATAATATATATGAAATAGTATAAATAATATGAAATAAAGCATAAATGGCCGCGGGATTAAGTCCAACCATTAATGTTATCAGGATAATTAAAAACCTTTCGCAATAAATTCGACAAAGGCTCATCAGATGAGAATTTCGTAATTTTATGCTGATTTTAATTAACATATTTACCGTGTAGAAACTGCGTAAGAACATGCTTGCCATTAATGCTCCATACTATCCCGCGGATGTCGTTAGAGGTGACAAATGAAAATGAAAGATGTGGCAGCATCGTTCTGATAACAACGGAAAAAACTACGGTTGGCAACCCGGCTGACGAACGTGACGATAACGGAAATATCTCCTCTATGAGGCAATCTACTGTGCTTCAGCTGTGGACCTTTATTATGCACATCACTTAAATAATCACCTAATTTAAAATATCCTTGCATCATAAGAAAGATTTTTACATACGCCTCGAATTTGGGCAAAGGCAAATCTTCAAATAAATAGTTATACTTCTACCCAAAAATAGGCTGCCATTTTTATGAAGCCTGTATTTTTGTACATCCAGGTTATATTTATTACGCGTGTTAATGATATGGATTGTGACTTCGTGTCGTTTGATTGTAATCGGATTACAAAGACAGACGTAAGAAAATTATTCCGTATAGTGATTAAGTAAGAGATTTATATTATCCCGTGGGTATACTAAGAAAGGGAAACAGAAACTATGATAAATATCTCCTTTTACGGCAGTCTAGTGGAGGCCTACGCACACCAGTGGACTTTTGTAAGCTGTAATAGTAATATGGTAATGGTTGCTGCACGCATTACGAAAGACGAAACAAACCATTCGATTCGAGTGCGTGGAATTTTGATAACAAATTAATGGCTTTATTACAACGGAACACTGTCTGACGGCATCAATGGGTGAGTGTGAGCACGGTAATATTATCTATAAAATTACCGTGGTGTGAGGGAGTTTTTTTAGACATGTGTCAATCGTGAACGATTCGTTCATTTGACCCGGGTTGCATCAAAGTATTGATGATTGCAACTACATTTTTCAAGGAGTCCTTCTGGGTCGCACCTTCTTTAGTATGGTTGCACTCCAATCCAGCCGGGCTCCTACACAGAAAAGTAACCGTACGTTCTTAAGTAAAATAAATAAGAATGTCAACTTCCCTTATTTATTATGAGCGTTCATTATTCAATATATTAATTAAAACACTGTTCCAGAGTTTCTAATAACGTTACATTAATTATTATGTCAATCAACGCCACTGTTGTTTTGTAATTACGACTACTCGTACGTCAGATGTATTCTGCCACGTTCGGTCAAGAAATTCCTTTTTTTAATGTAATTTTTATAATGCACAAGTAACACGTTATATGTAATAATATTACATTCCAAAACAGTATCTTCATGTGTACATTAACGTGACACTAGGCAAATATTATTTATTACTCATTCTGTTTACTCAGAATTGTTTCCGTGAGCTTCCAACAATAAAATTACTAAGTTAGTACTTTGATGTTGACATTGTAAAACAAGGAACGTTGAAACGATTATTTTTTTTTAATAATTTTTTAACTTTAAATAATCTGCCATTCAAGCAAAGAGGACGAGTTTGGACTTATTTTTATTAAAAATGTCCTCCTGTGAAAAATTGGCCAGGCTCAACACAGATTATAGCCATTAGCGCCGAATAGAATTAAAGTGCAAGTGTGTGTACTCAAGCACAGGTGTACTATTCATATTAAATTTAAGAGTTTACAAAAAAGAGAGTTCTGGCGCAGGATCGCTTTACATGCTTTCCGAACTCCATGAGTTGAAACAATCCTACGTTTTTGACTCCAAGCTACTACTTATAATTTGTCGATAGAAAATTGCGTGCATGCGTGCAGCAGAAGCGTGTCGCTGCCACACCTGACAAAAATTTAAGTCATTTAGCAGTTCTCATAAGCCACTACATTGAGCTTTTATCGAAGCGAAAAGTCGCAATAATTACTAATAATATAAATCACATAAGTAAAAACAGAATATTATAATAAGTTAAAAACCTTTAATGTCTCCTTTGTTAAATATTAAAATACTAATCTTCTTCTTATATATAAAAAATAATGTTTGTTTATTCGTATTTTATACGATGCAATACCGTTCATCGCATTGCGCTGAAAGTTTGTCAACATATTGTTTGCACTTGTGCGAATGTTATAGGCATAATAAAAGTATTAACTTACATTATATACCGACAATTTTATTTTGAAATTATATGTCATTCAACTTCAATGAATGTATTACAAACAGTATACCTATTAAACAATATACATTTCCACAATTATTTCTCCTGTGGTAGCAATAAGCTGAGTACCAGTTTGTATTAAATAAATTACAATTGGCAGTAAAAAAGTTATGCGTAAGTAAAATGTCAGATAATTAGCCCGTTTGCTTCGTATAATGTTCACTCTTTAAAAGTTGTTTTTAAGCTATTGCATAGCTTCTATCGCGGGCCTTGAACGCGGGGACCGAATCCAGAAATTCCGTAACGAAAAAAAACCTCACGCTCCCCACTCCGACGGGCACGGAGGTGTGGCGTTGAAAGTCGTGCATCGTCTAACGTCGTTTCAGTTCGGCAGACTTCGGCACTCGGCAGACTTCGGCACGGTGTTTGTGTGCGTGCGACTAGACGTATGCGTGTACACTAGCTGCTAACTCAATGATAGTCGTAAAAATTCCTGAATAACCTACATGTATTGTAAGATATTAAAAATATTTTAAACAATATTAACTTCTCATTTATTCAATAAGAGAAAAAAAATTGTTTTCTTATCGGTCACCACGCTCAAAAAGTGTAACTTGATTTAATATTAAAGACTTAACTGCATATATAAAATAAATAAATAATTATAATTGCATAAGTTGATAAAAAATGCTATGCACTAGCTTTACTGCGGCAGTCACCGAGTGCCACATTATTTTTTTATAAAAGCGATGGCAAGTGAGCATGCGGCTCACTGGATGGCAAGTCTACCGCCGCCTATGAACAACTGTTGTGTTTTCTGTATATTATGTTTCTGATATTTATTCGTTATATTACATAATATTTGTGCCAAGAACTTTGTATTTTTATTTGTTATTATAAGAATATATTACGCCCTGTGGAAGATACTACTTACACATTCAAATTTCAAAACTGAAAAACTTCTTCACTCTGATCTGAGAAGATATGACAGCAGCTGCCGCTTAATTACGAAAGTAGTTCTTAAATTTTAATTATACTCGTATATTGAAATAAAATTTTGTACTTGTGATTTTTATTAACATCAGCCACCACATCTATATCATAGCAAGTTACTAAGAGGCAATTAATGTTTAGAATCCTTAACTGATTTCTTATGAAAATTATTGCATGAAGTAGCCGCTTTAAAAAAGGCTTACAGTAAATTTTTCCTAAAAAAAATATTATTATTTAAATATTACCTAATACATAATATGTAAGCATGTACGTATAATTTAAATCAAATGTCTGTTAAATTATTTTACGTTGCTTGTCCATATAATATTATGAAGAGGATGTTCAAAGTTATAAATTATACTATATCATAAAATATTCCTATGCTTATGATTTCGTAACGTTCGTTATTTTTATTACAATTTTATTTTATTAGCAAAATGACAGGCATTGCTCAAAAGATTTGCATTTTTACTACGTTGGAAGAGTACGCCGCACTGGCAAGGCCACCACATTAGGTGGTTAATCGCTAATTCCAAAAATTCAAATAAGCTAAACCTTCGGATGGATTTTCCGTTATCTGCCAATCATCATAACCTCCTCCGTCTAACAACAGGGTACATCACAGGTGGGGTGAGCAACTGGAATTATATAATATTATCCCTTTACGAATAGATTATACGTGAAGCTTAATACGTGGAATAGTTTTATACGACATAGAGCCATGCTGCAGTTATAGTAAAAGTATAGTTGTAGCACGAATGGGTCGGCTCGACCAAGGAAGGACCAAACTCTCATAGATAGCGTAAAATAGTAGCTTAATGCTGCTGTGTTTCGTATAGTGAGTGTAGAGAACCGGAGACCATTTTTACTGGAAACGAGGCATTCCATCTTAGTCCTCACGGGTGACAACGCATCTGCATTTTGATTCGTAATGGAGGATAGATGTAGATGTCTATGGGCCACAGCAACCGCTTACCATCAGGTGGACTGCGTGCTCGTTTGTCACACTATCCTATAAAAGAAGATTAGCTTATATTATAATTGAATGGATAGAATAGGTTGCAGTGGCGTCATAAGGAAATTCACTATCCCATATTATCCCGTGGGTATCGCTACAGGCGACAGAGTGAAACTGAAACAGGAGGTGGGCAGCCATATATCCCAATAACATCTCAATATAATAGAAAAACTGCGCTTGCCGATCCGCCCGCCAAACGTGACAACCATTGCAAATATGCTATGGTAAATTTATGGGAAGGCCTGTGTCTAGTGGTGCAATTAGATATAATGAATTGTGATTCTACTATGTATTCAGGGCAGTGGCGAAGCTTCCATAAAAGCCGAAAAGCCGGGCTTGCGTTATTAAAACTGAATCAATGAATAATATCAACTAATAAAATAACTTATGAACTGTTTCAAATTATTTCAATTTTCCCGCGCACTCCACTGTTCGACACATGGCGACCGATGATCTCGTATTGCCTTAGCGATACGTTTATTCAAAGGTACTCTGTGCCGATACTGCTGCTGTCATAAAGTGAGTTTTAATAGAGCGATTATTTATCTCCCTCGCTCGCGTGGGCTTTTTACTGTTTATGTTTGTTTTTGTTTTGTTTGTTAAAAAATTATGCATTTTCGAAAATTTTCAGTGAAAATGGGAGGATAATAGTGTTCATTGTGATGAATATAAGTGTGTTGAAGTGCTAATCGGCGAGGAAAAGGTAAAAATCTTTAAAAATGAAATTTAATATTCAATAAACATTTTTTCATACTTTAAATATAGGTACAGGACTCTTTAGTATTAAAGTTTAATTAAGTTAGGCGTATTTAAAGGTTTAATAACTCAATATTTATATTACCATACGAATTAAAAATATCAATTTGAACAGCAGCATAAAGTATGAGACCTAGGTTTAATTTTAGAGTAAATAAGTGTTACAATCTTTTTTTAACATGAAGCCCAAATTTTAATTAAATAAATCAAAAGAATACAGAACAATGTATTGAGGTTTTTAAAGAATAGTACTCCCTTTAGTTATTTCCAGTTAGGTTTCTCTGTCTACTTTTCAGTATATAAATTTTTTATGGCGCCATCTACTTAATTCTATAGGTAAAGTCATTTTATCGAACGAAAATTGGTTGAGTCTCACGATGGTACCTAAAGATTACGCTAGATGGCACAAATACGCTATCGGCTAATTTATAGTGATATATGAATTTAAAAATATCATTTTGTACGGTTTATTATGAATTGAAAATGAATAATTATAATTATAATAAATAGTGATTATTTTATGGTAAAAAATTGGCAAAGCTTTATCTTCTCATTATAACTATCTAATCCCTGTCGTAATCTGTCTTTTATGCATATAACTTAAACAAAATATAATTTCGAGGTTTCACATTTGCCAGGCGTCCCTTTTTTAACTTTGTACATAGTTTGTTTGTACTTTTTTCATGCTTTTCTTTTGTTCATGTATGGTTTTGTTTGTAAATATCTCAAGCAAACCCAAACGGCTCTTTTCAAAATCACCGAAGGTGTGCAATTGCATATTATGTCATACAATCTATCTAGCGGTAGTATGCTTTCTGTGTGCTTTGTTAAACACGTCCTTGTCAGCACTGTATATGAAACTAAAGAGTGGAGACAGCTCAAGATTGTTGTATTTTTATTAAACTGCTTAAAACAACAAAACCATATCTTGGGCTTGCCCTAGTTTTTGAGCCCTAGCTTCGCCACTGATTCAGGGGTGTTTACTAGCTATACAAAACTATAAATGTGCATGTTTTGAAACATTCGGGATTCGAAAGTAGCTCTAAATTGTTTGTGTAAATATATAACTCCAATACTCGCCCTTTTTCTTTTCAAACTTGGCTGATACACTGCCATAAATCTAGATTTTCGATAAGCATTGTTTATAATCTCTCCTTTTCCATTGTTTCCTGTCATAACTAACCTAATATATTTCCATCTCATTATCAACACCGTGGAGCTTGGCGCCCGTTCAAATCTCAACTTTTTTCCTATTACCGATTGTACCAAACTTGGCCGCCGTATAATATTTATGTTTTTGGTGGGATAGTGATCAGATTATGCTGCTGTATTTCCTATGGCTTGTGACGAAAACTGGAGACCAGATCGTTAAAAGTAAAAAGTTTAATCCATTATTATTTTTATATAAAAGGAACATTTTAACTTTTACTAAATTATAGAAATATTAAAATCACATTTAAAGTTATTGCTTTCATTTTAGTACCTACCGCGATCTCTAATCTGTAAGCGTTTTCAGATTATGGTAAATCCTTTTGGGAGAGATCTTTGTAAACTAATATTATATACGGTGGTTTTAACCGTGTGATAAGATAACGTAAAAGAATTCATCGTCCTATCCTGTCCCATATCGCCAGAAGAGCGACCATTTCTATTCCAAAGTAATTTGTGAAGAGGACAATCTGCCACTATGTCTTGCATAGTGGACTATGAGAAAGCCTTTGATTCAAGCAAAGACCTTGGATTAAAGTCTCCGGTTCTCTACACTCACGATACGAAACACCGCAGAATTAAGCTGCTATTTTACGCTCGGGTATTCTATGAAAGCGTGGTCTTTCCCCCGGTCGAGTCGACCCATTCATGCTACAACCATAATATAGCTGTAGCGTGGCTCTACCACGTATAAAACCGTGCTTTGTGGCATTCCTTGGGGAAGTACTAATGATAACAAATAAATAAAAAGCGCCATTTTTGTGAATATGTTGTAAAATAATCAAAAAATATTCCCCCTTTGCTCTTTCGCACATAAGAGCCAATCCTAGCAGCTTGTGAAGGGCTCTAAAGATATTGCAAAAATTTCTTTTCACCGTCGCTTCAATAGGCACTTGTACCTTATATTCCTTCCTACATTACAAGCACACAACTTCCTATGTTTAAGGAAGTGATAGTTTTTGTGTTTATGATGTTAAATTACGTTTATATTAAATTACAAAATGATTTTGTTTAGTTTTTTCCTTTTCGGAATAATGAAGCAATACAAATTTGAGTTAAGGGGAAATAGCAACTCAGCTCAAATTCTAATTTCGCCCTTACTTCCCCGCGCGTCATATGCTATGTACACCGACATATTTGTTATCACTAATACTGTATTAGATAGGTCGTTAGATACTTATTTCATTAGGTTTATCAAATTTATGCCTGTTTCTTTACGCCGACCCAGTCGCTTCTTATTTTTATTACGGTTATTTCTTCCCATTTTAATTTTACGTCGTCCTGTTGTGTAATGTGTATCCTCATCGTAAATGACACATCTTCCCCCTTCAAAGGCCGAAGCGACACTGACCGGGCGGCAGGAAACAAGCTTCAAGACGCCGATAGTTTAGGTAATTTCTTTGTACAGTGAAAATAATGGTAATTAAAAAGAACCTGCCTGTCTCGTTGGTGTAGTTGTAGTAATGAGACTAATGACCATGAGGTCCTGGGTTTGAATCCCGGGTCTGGCCAAAAAATCAATTATTGAGTTTTTGTCAAGAAATTGTCAGTAGCTGCCCGGAGTCAGGAAGTTGGCGGTGTCTCACCCCCGTGCTTCGGAAAGCACGTAAAGCCGTTGGTCCCGCGCCTGATCTCTCTCCGGTCGTGTCTGTTTACCGTCTCATCGGATTATGAAAGTGAGGGAATAGTGAGTGCACCTGTCCTTGCGCATACACTTGTGCACTATAATCCTGTCCTGCGCCGATGGCTAGCCTTCGTTGAGGCAGGCCGCCGTGACCAAAATTCAGTCTGGAGGACATTATTATTATTAATTTAAAAAAATAAACAACATAAGCCCGCTTTATAGTTAGTTCAGTTAGTATGGAACTTTCATGATCTAAAAGTATTTTATAATAAAAGAGACGAGAAAATTTTACGGAATCTCGTTTTCATTTAACATAGTACTTAACATGAATCCTCAACTTTACCATATCTTTATTTCAAAATTAATGCTGCAATATATTCGGCATAACGGAGGATCTCGCTAAGCCATTTGAGGTAATATTTTAATATTTCTCCGAAATTTTTTGTCGTTGCAAGGAGTGCGCTCCTGTTTTTGTCGGCAATGCATTTTTTCTGTAAACTTCTCGGTGACTTAAACTCATTCATAGCTCATTATAATATCTTGTCAAGTATTAATATGTAAAGTAATTAATTGATTTATTTAATTCAATCCTAGCTTTATCTATTTAAAAAATCTTCATTTTCCAGCAAATCAATTTTTTTGCAAATACTGTTATGATGACTTGGTCATGAAAAAATGACTGTCATGTAAGTTTTATTTTTCTAATAAGCTGGAGTGACGACCTGATACGGCAAGCGGAAAATCGATAAATACATAGGGCACACTGAAAGTTCTGCGTTCCTGGGCGCGATTTTTTTACTGGGAACGAAAAGATTTTAAGGTTTAACTTATACAATTTCAAACATTCACTCTCTCGGTAAGATTTCAGTGCGCGTCTTTCACCCGGTAAAGTTAATATGCGGAATTTGATCGTGGTCGTGTTTCTCTCCATGATGAAATTCGTGAAAGTCAACCTTCAACTGCGGAGATTTATGTGTCATCTGTCCGTAGCGACTAATTGAAGAAAACCGCTGGTTGACGCATTCCCTAAGAAGATTTGATGACATATGGGTATTGTTATGGACCAAATTTAAAAAAAAGAGTTAATATTTTAAAGTTTGAAAACTCTATTGCCGCTGGATTTCTCATTAACTCACCCTAGTACAAAAACGGGCTCAAATTGACTGGTGTAAAAGTTGTTTATATTGTTAAATTAAGTAAATAAGTAAATAAAGTAAACAACGTTCTTCTGTGTGGATATTAAAAGACGACAGCAAACCTACAAAATTGAGACAGGCAAGGGTAGTAGTCAAAAATTATATTGCGTTTATTTTACTCACCGACTGGTTCTGTTTGCACGATCCTACTTGATGAGTAAAATACAGTTAATGTTGATTGATAAACCACCTTTGATTGCCCAGTGTCTTTAAAAAGTTAGGAAAATCGAGTCGATCTAGAAGTCGGATCCTATTGCACCATGACAATACTTCGGCGCACACCGCGAACAAAACAATGTAATTTTTGGCTTCTGAAAAGTTGGAGCTCTTGGCTCATCCCACTCTTCTCTCGTCATGCTTGTCTCGCAGGACAACACAAGCGATTACTTTACTTCCACAAAAACCAAAGATTTGATAAGAAGTTTAACATTTACAAATCTAAAAGAGGCCGTGATAGCTTTCAACCAGCCCTTGCAAAACATGCCGTTTATCTTTTCAAAATGATTAGAATTATGGAAATATGTGTTAGAAATGGAAAATGAAGAATACTTTGAAAACCAGTAATTAAATTGGTTTGCTTAATAAATTGTTTTATTTATGAGCTACGCAAATCATTAGCAGTATATCCCATTAAAGAGAAGCCTATGTCCAGCTATAACTTAGTTGTGAAGATAAGTTGTGAATTAAAATACTTTAACTAATATTACTTCAAGTAATATTTTTGCCAAAGTAATAAGTAAAAAGTAGTAAGTCCTCCAGCGATTCTGCCATAAGGACTATATCGTCGGCAAATCGAAGGTGAGTGATATACTCGCCATTGATGTTAATACCGTATCCTTTCCAGTCCAGTAGCTTGAAAACGTCTTCCAATGCAGCGAAGAGTTTCGGGGATATAACGTCACCCTGTCTTACACCTCTCTGCAGTTGGATAGGTTTCGAGCTCTGGTTCTGTACTCGGATAGCCATCGTAGCCCTACTGTACAAACACTTCAGCACCTCGATATACCGACAGTCAACTTGGCACCGCTGAAGGGACTGTAGCAGCGCCCAAATTTCGACGGAATCAAAGGCTTTCTCATAGTCTACATACGCCAGGCAAAGTGGCAGATTGTACTCTTCAGTCTTCTGTACAATCTGCCGCAGGGTATGTATGTGGTCTATGGTACTGAAGCCTTTTCGGAAACCGGCTTGTTCGGGAGGCTGGAAGTCGTCGAGTCTGCGTGCGAGACGATTCGTAATGACTCTCGAAAACAGCACGTAGACGCGGCTCAGAAGGGAAATCGGTCTGTAGTTCTTTAAGAGAGCGTTGTCGCCTTTCTTAAAGAACAAGACCACCGCACTTCTGCTCCACGCCTCTGGAGTAGTGCCACCATGGAGGACGGAATTGAAGAGCTTCTGAAGGACTTCAATTACCGGTGTTCCACCCGCTTTCAGAAGCTCCGCTGTAATTCCATCCTCGCCTGGGGCCCTGCCATTTTTAAGGTGCTGGAGAGCCATTCTAATCTCGCTTAGACTGACGTCCGGGATATCATCGGAATAGTGTCGGATAAGACTTGCTCTTGGATCGTTACTCACACTTGCGTGTGGCTCCAATACAGTGATGTGTACAGCTGCCCATAGAACCTCTCAATCTCACTCAAAATCTCAGGTGTCCCGGAAACGATGCTGCCACACTCAGTCTTCAGCTTTGAGAGTTGGCTCTTACTGCCAGACAGATCTCTGGCAAAGACTTTGGAGCCCTGGTTCCGCTCGATCGCTTCTTTAATACGAGCAGTATTAAAGTTGCGTAAGTCTCGCCGCATGCATTTGGAGATCTGTCTGTTCAGTTGCCTGTATGCTGTCAAATCTGTTGACCATTGCAGCCTCATCTCCCGTCTAACAGCCATGAGATTAAGAGTGTGATCGGAGAGTTTTTGTGTTGTTCTGCGGCGGGTCTTGCAGAACTTAACTCCGACCGCAAGCACTATGCTCAATGACCTCAATAGTGCCTCCCAACGGATAGGTCTTAAGATGAACATGGACAAAACAAAGATCATGTTTAATGTCCATGTCACACCTATGCCGGTAGTTGTTGGGAGCACTATGCTCGAAGTTGTTGACGAGTACGTTTACCTGGGACAAATAGTCCGACTAGGTAAGTCCAACTTCGACCGAGAGGTCAATCGACGGATTCAACTCGGCTGGGCAGCGTTCGGGAAATTACGACATATCTTCTCGTCAGGTATACCTCAATCTCTAAAAACTAGATTGTACAACCAGTGCGTGTTGCCAGTGATGACTTACGGATCTGAGACGTGGTCCTTCACTGCTGGCCGTATGAGGACGCTCAAGGTCGCTCAGCGAGCTATGGAGAGGGCTATGCTCGGAGTTTCTCTGCGTGATAGACTCAGAAATGAGGATATCCGCAGTAAAACCAGAGTGACCGACATTGCTCAACGGATTCGTAAGCTGAAGTGGCAATGGGCCGGCCATATAGCTCGAAGAATCGATAACCGACGGGGAAGAAAGGTTCTTGAGTGGCAGCCTCGTACCGGTAGGCGTAGTGTGGGGCGACCCCCCACTAGATGGAGTGACGACCTGGTAAGATACGCAGGAAGTCGAAGGATGCAGGTGGCTCAGGACCGTGCTTTGTGGCATTACTTGGGGGAGGCCTATGTTCAGCAGTGGACTTGTGAAGGGCTGTAATGATGATGATGATGATGAATATTTTTGCCAATCCTAATTTTTATTTAAATTTCATGCAAAATAATATGACCTATAATTTTAACACGAATTTGTATTGCGGTGATGTTCATATTCCAGACATTTAAGCAGTGGCTAATATAATTTAAATTACCTTCATTTCCATTGTTACATAATATATTAAGCATCGGTAGCCTAATCTTTACGTGGTAGATCCACGCAGCAGCTATATTATGGTTGTAGCATGAATGAGTCGGCTCGACCGGGGTAGGACCACGCTCTCACAGTATATCAGCGTAAAGTAAGTGCTTAATACTGGTGTGTTCCGTAGGTGAGTGTAGAAAACCAGAGACCCTTTTTTACTAAAAATTCCATTTTAGTCCTCAGCGGTGACAACGCATGTGCATTTTGATTATTAATTGAGTATAAATGTAGATGTCTATAGAGGTATTCACTTACCATCAGGTGGACTGCGTGCTCGTTTGTCACCCTTAATCTATAAAAAATGTACAAGGAGTGAGTTCGAATTTGTCATTGCAATACTGTTACTGTAAATACGGGTGTTAACAACTAACACAAATATTTTAACTAGATTGGAGTGGTTAACAGGAATATTAGTGGTGTAATGTTTTCTTTCGCGTATGGTCCTGGATTCAAATCCCGGGCGGTGGCTGGGTCGGTTGTTGGGTTTTTCTGTTAGGAAATTCTCAGTTGCAGCCCGGGGCAAAGTAGTTGGTGTGGTGTTCCACCGTGCCTTCGAAAACACTTAAAGCTAGGTACCATTATACTGTCCTGCTCAGATGGCTAGTCTCCGTCAAAACTGGCTGCCGTGACCGGAATTCGGTTTGAAGTATAATCATAATAATAATGTCCTCCAGACCGAATTTCGGCCACGGCGGCCTGCCTCAACGGAGGCTAGCCATCGGCGCAGGACAGGATTATAGTGCCCAAGTATATGCGCAAGCACAGGTGCACTCTCTATTCTCTCACTCTCATAATCCGATAGGATGGTAAACCGATACGACCGGAGAGAGATCAGGCGCAGGACCAACGGCTTTACTTTAATTACGAAAACTTGTGATGAGAAGCTAAGTAAAGTAGTTTTTCCTATGGAGCTTACGAAATGTTGTGGCAAAACCTGTTGTAAAGATGAACATAAACTAGTTATCGATAATATGTACTCTCATATTGTAAGCATATTGCAGTCAGGGGCAATAGTTAGTCATAAAATTGTAAGGGGAAATAAAAAAAGGTTATATTACGGGGTGGAATAGGCATGTAAGGCCACTACACGGGAGAGCTCGTCTGTGTTTTCAGTCGTGGGTTATGGCTGGGAGGCCGAGTAGTGGAGTTACATACGACGATATGCGGGAGTCTCGTAGGCTTTTCAAAAATAAACTAAAATGGTGCCAGGACCATGAAGATCAATTAAAAATGGACATTTTAGCCTCTACACACGAGACTAAGCAGTTTAGTAGGTTCTGGCAACAAACAAATAGACTGAATGCACGGGCGGGCCTTCCTGTGGAAGTGGGAGGCATAACAGGGAGTCAAAACATTGCTAATATGTTTAAGACTCACTTCAGGGTGGAACCCCTAAGTATAGTAGGTCAAACAGTGGACGGGGCTCGGGACACCGTAGACCCTTGGGTAGACTCATTGAGCTTCTCTGTTTGTGAGGTAAATGACGCAATAAGGAGTATGAAGCGGGGGGAGATCCCCGGGGCATGATGGCCTGAGTGTCGAACACTTGCGATATGCTGGAGTGCACCTTTCCAGAGTCCTTACCATGCTCTATAACCTCTGTGTCAGTCATGGTCACCTGCCGGATGCAATGATGATGACGGTGGTCGTGCCTATAGTGAAGAACAGGACGGGCAATGTAGCGGATAGGTCCAACTACAGGCCTATATCCCTAGCGACAATCGTGGCTAAAGTTCTGGACAGTCTGCTTGATACACATTTAAAGAAAGCTACTAAAATTAACGACGCTCAATTCGGCTTTCAGCCCGAATTGTCTACCGAGAGCGCAATAATGTGTCTCAAGCAGACTGTACGGTACTACACTGACAGGAAAACGCAAGTGTATGCGTGCTTCTTGGACCTGTCAAAAGCATTTGACCTTGTCTCGTATAAAGTACTATGGCATAAACTTAGGACGGAAACGAGCCTAAGGCCGGAACTGTTATCGTTGTTGCAGTACTGGTACGGTAACCAGTCAAATGTAGTAAAATGGGGAGACGCTATGAGTGACCCCTACAAGCTGAACTGTGGAGTAAGGCAGGGTGGGCTTACGTCACCGAGGCTGTTCAATCTTTTTGTCAACCAGCTGATAGAGGGGCTGAGCAGAGCTGGTGTCGGATGCTCAGTTGATGGTGTCTTTATAAACAACATCAGCTATGCGGATGACATGGTTCTGCTTAGTCCTTCGATCAGTGGCCTCCGGAAGCTACTTAAAATATGTGAGGACTATGCTGAGAGAAATGGACTCAGATACAACGCCAAAAAGAGCGAGTTCCTTGTGTTCAGGGGAAAAAACAAACCCACCAATTTTCAGCCAATCATACGATTGTGTGGTATTCCCCCTGAAACAGGTGGCGGAGTTCAAATATCTCGGCCATATAGTTAACGAGCGCCTCGTGGACGACGGTGATATAGAGAGGGAGCGAAGGGCGCTGTCGGTCCGGGGCAATATGTTGGCCCGCAGATTTGCGCGTTGTAATGCAGAGGTAAAATTAACGCTGTTTAGAGCCTACTGCCAGACTTTTTACACGTGCAGTCTGTGGGCGGACTATACGCAGCGGACCTTCAGAACTCTTCGTGTGCAGTACAACAATGTGCTGAGAGCGGTTATTGGGGAAGCCACGTCACTGCAGTGCATCTGCAATGTTTGCGGAGGCTCGTGTAGACGACTTCTACGCGATCTTCCGGAAACGTGTTGCATCCATGATGGGCCGTTTAGTGAACAGCACCAATGCCCTTCTCAGCACTTTGGCGTGCAAACTCGACAGCCCACTCTGGAGGAGTTGGAATGGTGCACACACATATGCTAACAAGCGTGTGTGTATTTAATGTTAGTTAGTTAATCTTAGTAGTAGTTAGTAATTATATTTAATTTTAGTTAATTTTAATTTATTTTGATTTATTTTTAATTTATTTTCCTTTTATTGATTGATTTTTTTCATTTTTTTTCTTCGTTTTGTTTTGTTTTTTCTTTTCTACTAACCAAATATGGACCCTGGTCTGAAATAAAGATTTATTATTATTATTATTATTATTATTTACGTGCTTTTCGTGGGTGAGACCCCGCCAACTTCCTGATTTCGAGTAACTACTGAGAATTTCTTGACGGAAAAACTCAATATTTTTTTTGGCACGACCTGGGATTCGAACCCAGGACCTCATGATCAGCAGTCGCACTACTACAACCACTAGACCAACGAGGCAGTCGAGGCGAGATTTGAAGTATATTAATACTATTAGATATTGACAACCAATTTTACTGATTTCATCGCGTTTAATTTAATTACCGATGTTTCCAGACATCAGTAAGATAAAAGATAAAAACCTACCTTTTACTGACATACAAACTGTGGTCAGTTTTGATGGTAATCACTATTTTCATACCTCTTTATTAAAAACTGCGTCACAATTATTACTAGCAAGCTGGAAGAGAACAACATGACGTATATATCATTACGTATATATTATAGTTATTTATATGTACTAATTATATAATATGTATATATTTGTATAGTTTATTTATTTTATACATTAATAAAATGTATTACGTCAATTATCATTTTTATTTTGATTTTATTTTGTATTGACTGGTAGAGAATGCCTCAAGACATTAAGTCCGCCCTTTGTATTATTTTATATTAAGAAATACAATAAAGGATAAATAAATAAATAAAAATAACCGCAGAGTATCTAGTATTTCGAGTAATACTCACAGTATTTGAGTTGTCTCACATCTGGCTATCTATTGTAGAAGGGAGAGTGCAAGCAAGTACATAGTGTGGCGGTGGGCTCGCCTTTATCTCCCATAGTCGCCAATATCCATAATCCTTACTGCTTCTGTAAATCCAAGATTGTGCAAGCGGTCCATAGACGATACTTTCACTATTTTACCATCACACAAAGTAACTACGGACTATAGATGCTGTATAGCAGTTGAAACGGTCCGAATTTATTATGTAAAGTTAAATAGCGATAACGAAAAAATCCGTTAAATTAGTTTTTTTTTCAATTAGTAGTGTAGATAGATAGTAGATAGAAAGAGTGTTCTAAGTGCAACAGCATACCAACCATTGACAACATTAAATTATTTAGATTTCCGAAATTCGCCGTAAAGTATATTTTGCGGTACGTATACAATATACATATACACTATTTAGTAATTTCTAACCTTAAAGTAAATCTCTTGTCCAACTTAGTGTTTCTCTTTTACTATTTAAAAATATTTAATTATTGGTTTGCAAACCATTGGACCTACTTTGATAATATTTGTATTTAATATTTATAGCTTTTGTTTTCAGCTGTAAATTATGGGCGAAATATTATATTCCTTCCCAACAGCAGTATACTACTTTAGCTTTCCAGACAAAGCTAAATAATAAGCCCAGAATGCTGTGTAAAAAACATTTTCATTATGGTTTTAATTTAATGATGCAACCAAGAAAAAGCTCTTAAGAACTGCAGTCCCATATGATGTAAGTAAAGTGTATAATGTATATGGTAATATGGTATGTATATAGTTTTCTTTAAGGATTACTCAGATATTTTATATGGGGATTACTATATTCAGGAGTGGACTTTGATAGACTGTACTGAAGGTAATGATGATTATTCAGATGACCATCATCTGGATCTAACATGGATGGACAGACCACATACAGTAGTTTGAATCCTGTTAATTCTTTCAACTAATTTATAATAATTGGATAGGACAAAGCATCCAAAGGATTGAAGTCTATAAAATTAGCACAAGCCTTTCCTTACATTATTAAAAGTGCAACACACTGCATATTATTTTTAACAATCAAATTTTATTTTAAAACAACAACAAACCTTAAGAAAGTTCCGGCATCACAATATATGAATCTACATTTGGTCCTAAACCTATCAAATTTAAAGGCACAATTTGTACAACACAGTAGAAATACATGCATCAAATGATTCTCAAACAATAGATAAACACAAGATTTCTTTTCACATAGTTATTGTATTTACTATCT